>CM069863.1:2400750-3000750 GCA_036172795.1 Pelodytes ibericus | reverse complement strand
CCTGACGATGTGCTGGTTGGTGAGGCCGGATTACTAGCAAATCACTGAAAGACACTAAATGAAGTCAAGACATCTGAATATGAAGACAGATCAGTGGTTACAGACCGCGCTGGATTTGAGTAAGAGATATCAGCTGGAAAAACCGCAAGATCCCGATACAGTGGGGGTTATACATATAAAAAGCACAATCGTCATTTGTTATGTATAACGACGATTGCATCTGACACTTGGCAGTGCGAAAGCAAAACGCAGAGGTTCTCTGACAATGATCCAGTGCGTATAAGCACCTGATTATTTTTATTCTGGATGTGACGTGTCCCGAAATTTGTCGGGAGTCTTATTTTTACATAGGCGCACAGGGCGATAGCTCCACTATCGGTGCTTTCTGCTTGTGCACCATATTTCTACATAACCCCCATCATTTGGAGTCAATAGTATTAAGATATTATTTAAAAAAATCAATGCAGAGACAGTGATGTAATCAGCAGAAACATTCCATTGGTTTCCATGGTGATTCTGGGGGTAAAGTTCTACAAGTGATGTAATCAGCAGGAACATTCCATTGGTTTCCATGGTGATTCTGGGGTAAAGTTCTACAAGTGATGTCATCAGCAGGAACATTCCATTGGTTTCCATGGTGATTCTGGAGTAAAGTTCTACAAGTTATGTCATCAGCAGGAACAGTCCATTGGTTTCCATGGTGATTCTGGAGTAAAGTTCTACAAGTTATGTCATCAGCAGGAACATTCCACTGGAGAGAATCAAAAATGGGATCTATACATTGCGTTATCAGAATTACAAGTACTAAACTAGGAGACAAGCAAATTATACATTTCTCACTGAAAAGCATTTCAAGTGCATATCAAGCTACAGGTGATGTCATAAGCATGAGACTCCACAGGCTCTCCTAGTATAGGCATTTACTACACATCTACAGACACAATGTATAGAGCATTTTTCATTATCCACAGTCACAGTATAAGCAGTGTTTAGGTGATACAGTCACAGTATAAGCAGTGTTTAGGTGATACAGTCACAGTATAAGCAGTGTTTAGGTGATACAGTCACAGTATAAGCAGTGTTTAGGTGATACAGTCACAGTATAAGCAGTGTTTGGGTGACACAGTCACAGTATAAGCAGTGTTTGGGTGATACAGTCACAGTATAAGCAGTGTTTAGGTGATACAGTCACAGTATAAGCAGTGTTTGGGTGATACAGTCACAGTATAAGCAGTGTTTAGGTGATACAGTCACAGTATAAGCAGTGCTTAGGCGATACTGTCACAGTATAAGCAGTGTTTGGGTGATACAGTCACAGTATAAGCAGTGTTTAGGTGATACAGTCACACTATAAGCAGTGTTTGGGTGATACAGTCACAGTATAAGCAGTGTTTAGGTGACACAGTCACAGTATAAGCAGTGTTTAGGTGATACAGTCACTGTATAAGCAGTGTTTGGGTGATACAGTCACAGAATGAGCAGTGTTTAGGTGATACAGTCACAGAATGAGCAGTGTTTAGGTGATACAGTCACAGTATAAGCAGTGTTTAGGTGATACAGTCACAGTATAAGCAGTGTTTAGGTGATACAGTCACAGAATGAGCAGTGTTTAGGTGACACAGTCACAGTATAAGCAGTGTGTAGGTGATACAGTCACAGAATGAGCAGTGTTTAGGTGACACAGTCACAGTATAAGCAGTGTTTAGGTGATACAGTCACAGTATAAGCAGTGTTTGGGTGATACAGTCACAGTATAAGCAGTGTTTGGGTGATACAGTCACAGTATGAGCGGTGTTTGGGTGACACAGTCACAGTATAAGCAGTGTTTAGGTGATACAGTCACAGTAGGTTATACAATTGCTTCAAATGGGAAGAGGTTAGAAGCTGTTCGTGTCCCAGATTCAGTAGTTTTGTAGCATCCAGAACATGTTGCATGGTCTTGCTGCCAGGAAGCTGTCATAGATCAGCCTTTTCTTTCCCCCCTGCGATGGCCAAATACCTGTCATAGCTCGGAGACGCTGTACAGAGTTTATTGGCTGGGATTTGCCCTGACTTTCCCAAGGATTATGTCACCTTTGTGGTATCTGAGGTGCTAATCACTCTGGATAAACCCCGGGACAATCCAGGGGCAGGCAGTCAAGTTTGGCACATGGAGGTGAAGTTCACCCCAGACTCTGCCAATGAAAGTGAGTGTATAATGTGAGCTCCCTCTCCTTTCCTATATCCGTGCAGTCCGGGGATCTGGAGGATCTTTAGATCCAGCAGATCTTTGGATCTGTTTCCAAATCTCCGTAGAGCTGTTTTCTCAGGAGATGAAAGGTCGGGGGTTAGACTGAGCGCAGTGAGCGGCTTGGATGGCGCTCTGACTGCTCGGGATGCATCATGGGAAGATACTTTATATTAATAATAAATAGACTGTGACCCGTGATGGCACCTCCCCGTGTCTTACACAGACAGAGAGTCTGGCTCTGTGCATAACACTGATATCCAGACAGTATATAGTGGTCTGAGCTGTCACAGACATCAGTCAGGGGTCTTTGCCTCCGTGTGTCTGTGTCATGTCTTCTCACACGCATCGCTGGAGTTTGGATATTTTTAGTTAGCGTGCATGGATGGCGGTTACAGGCGTGCTTTGCAGATCACGGAGCCAAGGCCGAGGTTACGCTGAGTTTGCTCCATTCTGAGAATAGAGGCTTTCCCTGGCAGTGCCATGGGCAGGGCCCCCGGCTCCCACACAGCTAGGGCGAGTGCTCGGCACCTCATATGGGTTACCACAACTGTCTCTGCTGCCTGCTAGCGGCATGTCATCCAGGTTACCACGGTAACTGCTCCCCGGGCCTGTGCTGGCGGCATGTCATCCAGGTTACCGCGGTAACTGCTCCCCGGGCCTGTGCTAGCGGCATGTCATCCAGGTTACCGCGGTAACTGCTCCCCGGGCCTGTGCTAGCGGCATGTCATCCAGGTTACCGCGGTAACTGCTCCCCGGGCCTGTGCTGGCGGCATGTCCTACAGGTTACCGCGGTAACTGCTCCCCGGGCCTGTGCTGGCGGCATGTCCTACAGGTTACCGCGGTAACTGCTCCCCGTGCCTGTGCTGGCGGCATGTCCTACAGGTTACCGCGGTAACTGCTCCCCGGGCCTGTGCTGGCGGCATGTCCTACAGGTTACCGCGGTAACTGCTCCCCGGCCGTGCCAATCACATTACATTTTGTTCAGTCCACCATTGTCTCCAATTCTACCACCTCCAACGGGAGGCTGGTCCATGCACCCACAACAGTGTTCATGTTGTTGGCTGCAAGTATTCAGTGACTAAAACTAAATGATAACTAAATAAAGAGTTATTAGGACTAAAATCCACTGTAATTTCCCTCAACAAACAAAAACTGAATGAGAATGTTAGGGAGGGAGGATGGCGTTTACCTATTGGATGAGTCCGGTCCCCTGGCGGCCGCTGGATTATCCCACGTGGATCATAAAGGGAGTTTGATCTTTATATTAATCAGTATATCTTTGATGGAAAGATCTTTGTATGTCTGTCACACCCGACCCTAACGCTACCCCGGGGGGCTGCTCCTGCCAGGGGGGAGATTACACAGGTTCGTGTTCTGTAAAATCTCCTTCTAATAAGACACAGCTAATAAATGAGAATCTAAAGTCAGACATTAAACATCATTAATACTCATCAATCTATAACCTGCCTCTGACAGAGCAAACTTTACAGTCATTACCAGATCCAATAACAAAAACCTTATCATCAAAACGGAATATTATGTGTTCAAATTATCAGACATTTATATTACAGGTCGAGTATCTCTTATCCAGAATGCTGGGGAGCAGAGGTTCACCATTAAGATATAATAAGATCTCATGAAATACAGTAATAGAAACATAGAATGTGTCGGCAGATAAGAACCATTCGGTCCATCTAGTCGCCCAATTTTTTTGGAGTACTTTTATTAGTCCCCCGTTCCCGGTCTTATAGCTAGGATAGCCTTGAGTCTATCCCACGCATGCTTAAAATCCTTGACTGTGTTTACCTCTACCACTTCTGCTGGAAGGCTATTCCATCCATCCACTACCCTCTCGGTAAAGTAATACTTCCTGATATTACTTTTAAATCATTGCCCCTCTAATTTCAGACTATGTCCTCTAGTTGTGGTAGTTTTTCTTCTTTTAAATATACTCTCTTCCTTTACTGTGTTGATTCCCTTTGTGTATATAAATGTTTCTATCATATCCCCCCTGTTACGTCTTTCCTCCAAGCTATACATGTTAAGATGCTTTAACCTTTCCTGGTAAGTTTTATCCTTCAACCCATGAACCAGTTTAGTAGCCCTTCTCTGAACTCTCTCCAAAGTATCAATATCCTTCTGGAGATACGGTCTCCAGTACTGCGCACAATACTCCAAGTGAGGTCTCACCAGTGCTCTGTACAATACACCAAGTGAGGTCTCACCAGCGCTCGGTACAATACTCCAAGTGAGGTCTCACCAGCGCTCTGTACAATACTCCAAGTGAGGTCTCACCAGTGCTCTGTACAATACTCCAAGTGAGATCTCACCAGCGCTCTGTACAATACTCCAAGTGAGGTCTCACCAGCGCTCTGTACAATACTCCAAGTGAGGTCTCACCAGCGCTCTGTACAATACTCCAAGTGAGGTCTCACCAGCGCTCTGTACAATACTCCAAGTGAGGTCTCACCAGCGCTCTGTACAATACTCAGTGAGGTCTCACCAGCGCTCTGTACAATACTCCAAGTGAGGTCTCACCAGCGCTCTGTACAATACTCCAAGTGAGGTCTCACCAGCGCTCTGTACAATACTCCAAGTGAGGTCTCACCAGCGCTCTGTACAATACTCCAAGTGAGGTCTCACCAGCGCTCTGTACAATACTCCAAGTGAGGTCTCACCAGCGCTCTGTACAATACTCCAAGTGAGGTCTCACCAGCGCTCTGTACAATACTCCAAGTGAGGTCTCACCAGCGCTCTGTACAATACTCCAAGTGAGGTCTCACCAGTGCTCTGTACAATACTCCAAGTGAGGTCTCACCAGTGCTCTGTACAATACTCCAAGTGAGGTCTCACCAGTGCTCTGTACAATGGCATGAGCACTTCCCTCTTCCTACTGCTAATACCTCTCCCTATGCAACCAAGCATTCTGCTAGCATTTCCTGCTGCTCTATTGCATTGCCTACCTACCTTCAAGTCCTCTGAAATTATTACTCCTAAATCCCTTTCCAATAATATCAATGTAAATACTGTATAGAGCTAATAAATCTCGGTTACTGTGATGTAGGCAGGCAGACAAGACAATTGCTTGGGTGTGCAATGTGTGTGATGGTGCATGTCTTGGTATAAGCACAGGCCCGGGGAGCAGTTACTGCGGTAACCTGTATGAGCAGTGTTTAGGTGATACAGTCACAGTATAAGCAGTGTTTAGGTGATACAGTCACAGTATAAGCAGTGTTTGGGTGATACAGTCACAGTATAAGCAGTGTTTAGGTGATACAGTCACAGTATAAGCAGTGTTTAGGTGATACAATCACAGTATAAGCTATGTTTAGGTGATACAGTCACCGTATAAGGGGTGTTTAGGTGATACAGTCACAGTATAAGCAGTGTTTGGGTGATACAGTCACAGTATAAGAAGTTTAGGTGATACAGTCACAGTATAAGCGGTGTTTAGGTGATACAGTCACAGTATAAGTAGTGTTTAGGTGATACAGTCACATTATAAGCAGTGTTAAGGTGATGCAGTCACAGTATAAGCAGTGTTTAGGTGATAGTCACAGTATAAGCAGTGTTTGGGTGATACAGTCACAGTATAAGCAGTGTTTGGGCGATACAGTCACAGTATAAGCAGTGTTTAGGTGATACAATCACAGTATAAGCAGTGTTTAGGTGATACAGTCACAGTATACGCGGTGTTTAGGTGATACAGTCACATTTTAAGCAGTGTTTAGGTGATACAGTCATAGTATAAGTGATGTTTAGGTGATTCAGTCACAGTATAAGCAGTGTTTGGGTGATACAGTCACAATATAAGCAGTGTTTAGGTGATACAGTCACAGTATAAGCAGTGTTTGGGTGATACAGTCACAGTATAAGCAGTGTTTGGGTGATACAGTCACAGTATAAGCAGTGTTTAGGTGATACAGTCACAGTATAAGCAGTGTTTAGATAAAGTCACAGTATATGTGATGTTTAGGTGATACAGTCACAGTATAAGCAGTGTTTGGGTGATACAGTCACAGTATAAGCAGTGTTTAGGTTTATACAGTCACAGTGAGCGAGTTTTGATAAGTAACCCCCCACTGTCTGATTGTCACAGTTACTCCAGTCTGTATGGACGGGGGCACCAGGGCCCTGCCACTGCTGAGGACCATACAGCGTTTTCTGGTAACATTTGTAAATTTGTCTTGGGCACAGTGGGCATTTTGCATCATCAGCATTGAGCTCACACAATCCAAGGTTCCTATTTGTCCCTTGAAAGCTTACTCTGCCCCTTATTTTTATTGTTATATTTAAGTGACATTATTTAGCACCCGCTATATAACTGCAGTGTTTGTCTCTAGCTGCGACCTCTTTCCCCCTGGGGTACGACTGCTGGATCCACTGCACCTGTTTCATTCCAGCAGTGATCAGTGGTTTCTAGGAAATCATTAAGATAACAGATTTGTTGAAAGACTGGACGATCTTTGCTGGAAATAGATTGGGGGGTTCGCCTGCCGGTCTGAGACCTCCTGCCGGTCCCACTGGTAACATTAACACTGACATTTTGAAGGAATATATTGGGGAAAATGATGCAAGAAAGGACAATCCATCTCCTTATCTTGTTTGTACAGATTTGGGCCATTTACATAGCTGCAGAAAGATCAAGTCCAAATCTAGTTAGTGAGTGGGCTACATGCGGATCTCCTCCTCGGTGCATCCTTCATCTCCGTACCTGGGTTATGTCAATATGACTTCCAGCCAGTGAGCTGCATTCCCCTCTGTCTGCAAAACCTCTTAATAATAATATGATAAATGTTTTAAGACGTTATATTAGAGAATATTAGCATTAAATGCAGGATTGACGTAAGGAATCATGGATATTCAGGTGAATCCAGGGTCAGGATCACGGGGAATCACTGCTTCATTCCCCACATGCTGCAGCTTGATTCACTAACATCTCTCAGGAGTATGAGCCAGACTCCTGCTAAACACCATCCCGAGTTATACTGTCAGCGGACAGACCACCTGGGGGTCCAATGATTTCACTGACATCGAGTCTGCCCAGGATCAGATTTACCTGTTTTGCAGGATAGGCTTATACTTACTTCAGGCATCTATTCCTTTACAGTGTCAGCCTTTGTTACTTCCACTGAAAGGGTATTCCAGGTATCTACTACTCCTTACAGTGTCAGCATTTACTGCTTCCGCTGGAAGGTTATTCCAGGTATCTACTACTCCTTACAGTGTCAGCCTTTACTGCTTCAGCTGGAAGGTTATTCCAGGTATCTACTACTCCTTACAGTGTCCGCCTTTACTGCTTCCGCTGGAAGGTTATGCCAGGTATCTACTACTTTTTACAGTGTCAGCCTTTGTTACTTCCACTGGAAGGTTATTCCAGGTATCTACTACTCCTTACAGTGTCAGCCTTTACTACTTCCGCTGGAAGGTTATTCCAGGTACCTACTACTCCTTACAGTGTCAGCCTTTACTGCTTCCGCTGGAAGGTTATGCCAGGTATCTACTACTCTTTACAGTGTCAGCCTTTACTGCTTCCACTGGGAGGTTATTCCAGGTATCTACTACTCCTTACGGTGTCAGCCCTTACTGCTTCCACTGGGAGGTTATTCCAGGTATCTACTACTCCTTACAGTGTCAGCCTTTACTGCTTCCGCTGGAAGGTTATTCCAGGTATCTACTACTCCTTACAGTGTCAGCCTTTACTGCTTCCGCTGGAAGGTTATTCCAGGTATCTACTACTTTTTACAGTGTCAGACTTTGTTACTTCCACTGGAAGGTTATTCCAGGTATCTACTACTCCTTACAGTGTCAGCCGTTCCGCTGGGAGACTGGTTTTCTTCACCTAATACTTCTCCAAATCCATGTTTGTGCAGTAAGAGAGTCCGTCTCCCACTGCCAAGTGCCCTCGAGAAGCCTGCGTAGTAGAAATGTAATATAGAGAGTGAGGGTTTATGTTTAACAAGTGCCACTGAGTAAAAGGCCTTTTTTTCCATCATCATTTTATCACAACCTATGTATAAAAAATGCAGCAAAAAATAATAATTTACTGACTGTTACAAACTATGTAAAAAAAAATAGCAGTTTTATGGTATTTTTAAAATCTAAATTGCAACAGTTTTAGCACAGAATGACACGAAACGCGTGGGCTTGAACCAGCTACAGAATGACACGAAACATCTTTCTAAAGTAACAAGTGATCAGAGCCCATGATATTAAACTGCAATAAACTGCAGCATGTCTCCCCCTGCTGGGGATTCTGATCATTGCAGCATTAATACAAATTAATCGAACACAACTTGTTATTATCCTGGGGAAGCAGATGTGGAAAATCACAATAAAACATGTACAACATTAAATGTGAATCCACCCAGAACGCCAGCCACATTATCTACTCAGCAATCCCACAGCATGGGGGGGGGGGGGGGGGGGGGCAGCGGGACAGTCACTGCCTCTGAGATATTGGGGGTCAGATAAACACCACTTTTCCTGCAGAATTCTCCAACTGCGGCCTGACCCAGGAGAAACCCCTCCTGGCTAAAGGATAACTCGTTTTATTAGCAGGATAGATGGTATAGACTTTCAGATGAGAAATCAAGTTGTAACTAGTGCAATATAATATTGTCAGGGGGCATCAGACAGACCCCTGAGCAATACATCTCAGCCAGTGGCGTCACAAGGGGGGTGCACAACATGTCCTCCCCTGATAGAGCTATACAGAGCAAAGATTCTAAACAACATGTCCTCCCCTGATACAGCTATACAGAGCAAAGATTCTAAACAACATGTCCTCCCCCTGATAGAGCTATACAGAGCAAAGATTCTACACAACATGTCCGTCCCCTGATAGAGCTATACAGAGCAAAGATTCTAAACAACATGTCCAGCCCCCTGATAGAGCTATACAGAGCAAAGTTTCTAATCAGCATGTCCACCCCTGATAGAGCTATACAGAGCAAAGATTCTAAACAACATGTCCGCCCCCTGATAGAGTTATACAGAGCAAAGATTCTAAACAACATGTCCACCCCCTGATAGAGCTTTACAGAGCAAAGTTTCTAATCAGCATGTCCACCCCCTGAAAGAGCTATACAGAGCAAAGATTCTAAACAACAAGTCCGCCCCCTGATAGAGCTATACAGAACAAAGATTCTAAACAACATGTCCGCCCCCTGATAGAGTTATACAGAGCAAAGATTCTAAACAACATGTCCACCCCCTGATAGAGCTATACAGAGCAAAGTTTCTAATCAGCATGTCTGCCCCCTGATAGAGCTATACAGAGCAAAGATTCTAAACAACATGTCTGTCCCCTGATAGAGCTATACAGAGAAAAGATTCTAAACAACATGTCCGCCCCCTGATAGAGTTATAGAGAACAAAGATTCTAAACAACATGTCCACCCCCTGATAGAGCTATACAGAGCAAAGTTTCTAATCAGCATGTCCGCCCCCTGATAGAGCTATACAGAGCAAAGATTCTAAACAACATGTCTTCCCCTGATAGAGCTATACAGAGAAAAGATTCTAAACAACATGTCCGCCTTGTGATAGAGCTATACAGAGCAAAGATTCTAAACACATGTCCGCCCCCGGCAACTGCTCCGCTTTTAGTACACTGCCCACCATGACCTGTACGTTTAATCCCCCCATTATATATAGGCAACAAATTCCCAAGATACTTGGAATGAGGTTTTATCCTAACTTAATTTCTTAATTCCTTGTTTGTCCAGAAAGTCAGTATAATTTTTATAAAGTTTTTTTTAATAGTTTGTTTGTCTGTATCGTTCTCATTACTTGGCAGACTCAGTCATTCCACAGCTGGATCCTAAATCTCCCCGGGAGCTTGCAGAGAGTGGAAACAGGACTGGTCCCTTCACATTGGCAGATTATCCCCCGGCTCTGTAAATACACACAGAAGGACCTGTACCCCCCTGACTGTAATAATATTATAGTGGAGACGTGTATTATATGCTGTGTAGCACTCCGATCTCATTCCAGGAAGTAATGGGATTATTATGGAAAGGATCAGACACATTTATTGATACTAGAAGTGGCTCCGTTTATTCACCTGCTAAATGAAGAATTTATCACGATCTGAAATCTCCCCCCAAAGGAATTTAAACCTTTTTAGAGAACAAAAGGGACAATAACCAAGATCAAAACCAAAAGGGGCTCTCAGAACACGAGCAAAATCCTGCTGATTTATAAATATGAATCCAAATAAATCATGATAAACGTATCAGCGTCCAAGTTACGCACAGCCCAGCGAATACATTCAAATCCAGGCCACAGGAAATTAGAATATTCACATTACATTAATCTTTATTTATATAGAGCCAACAAGATCCGTAGAGCTAGGTACAGAGCATAAAGGGGTCTAAATATTAAGTTACATGAACAAGAACAGACTGATACATGAGGCAGAGAGCCCTGCTCACAGAGCTTACAATCTAGATAAAGGGAATTACAGACTGTGTTATATGAACAGAGACAGACTGATACATGAGGTAGAGACAGACTGATACATGAGGTAGAGAGCCTTGCTCACAGAGCTTACAATCTAGATAAAGGGAATTACAGACTGCGTTATATTAACAGAGACAGACTGATACATGAGGTAGAGAGCCCTGCTCACAGAGCTTACAATCTAGATAAAGGGAATTACAGACTGTGTTATATGAACAGAGACAGACTGATACATGAGGTAGAGAGCCTTGCTCCCAGAGCTTACAATCTAGATAAAAGGGAATTACAGACTGTGTTATATGAACAGAGACAGACTGATACATGAGGTAGAGAGCCCTGCCCGCAGAGCTTACAATCTAGATAAAGGGAATTACAGACTGTGTTATATGAACAGAGACAGACTGATACATGAGGTAGAGAGTCCTGCTCACAGAGCTTACAATCTAGATAAAAGGGAATTACAGACTGCGTTATATGAACAGAGACAGACTGATACATGAGGTAGAGAGCCTTGCTCACAGAGCTTACAATCTAGATAAATGGAATTACAGACTGTGTTATATGAACAGAGACAGACTGATACATGAGGTAGAGAGCCTTCCTCACAGAGCTTACAATCTAGATAAAGGGAATTACAGACTGTGTTATATGAACAGAGACAGACTGATACATGAGGTAGAGAGCCTTGCTCATAGAGCTTACAATCTAGATAAAAGGGAATTACAGACTGTTATATGAACAGAGATAGACTGATACATGAGGTAGAGAGCCCTGCTCACAGAGCTTACAATCTAGATAAAAGGGAATTACAGACTGCGTTATATGAACAGAGACAGACTGATACATGAGGTAGAGAGCCCTGCTCACAGAGCTTACAATCTAGATAAAAGGGAATTACAGACTGTGTTATATGAACAGAGACAGACTGATACATGAGGTAGAGAGCCCTGCTCACAGAGCTTACAATCTAGATAAAAGGGAATTACAAACTGTGTTATTTTAACAGAGACAGACTGACACATGAGGTAGAGAGCCTTGCTCACAGAGCTTACAATCTAGATAAAAGGGAATAACAGACTGCGTTATATGAATAGAGACAGACTGATACATGAGGTAGATAGTCCTGATCACAAGAGCTTACAATCTAAAGGGAGTGGGGGACGTGAGAGGGCACATAAGGGACTGCCGAGGTCAAAGGTAAGAAGGTGGTAGTAACAGTATTTGGGGACAATGAGAGCTGGGTGGGTTTGGCCAGAGGTTAATTAATGGGTGTTCTAGTGGGATGAATAGTAAACTTCCTTATTCCTAACAGTATTTGGGGACAGTGAGAGCTGGGTGGGTTTGGCCAGAGGTTAATTAATGGGTGTTCTAATGGGATGAATAGTAAGCTTCCTTATTCCTAACAGTATTTGGGGACAGTGAGAGCTGGGTGGGTTTGGCCAGAGGTTAATTAATGGGTGTTCTAGTGGGATGAATAGTAAGCTTCCTTATTCCTAACAGTATTTGGGGACAAAGGGAGCTGGGTGGGTTTGGTCAGAGGTTAATTAATGGATGTTCTAGTGGGATGAATAGTAAGCTTCCTTATTCCTAACAGTATTTGGGGACAGTGAGAGCTGGGTGGGTTTGGCCAGAGGTTAATTAATGGGTGTTCTAGTGGGATGAATAGTAAGCTTCCTTATTCCTAACAGTATTTGGGGACAGTGAGAGCTGGGTGGGTTTGGCTAGAGGTTAATTAATGGGTGTTCTAGTGGGATGAATAGTAAGCTTCCTTATTCCTAACAGTATTTGGGGACAGTGAGAGCTGGGTGGGTTTGGCCAGAGGTTAATTAATGGATGTTCTAGTGGGATGAATAGTAAGATCCTTTATTCCTAACAGTATTTGGGGGCAGTGAGAGCTGGGTGAGTTTGGCCAGAGGTTAATTAATGGCTGTTCTAGTGGGATGAATAGTAAGCTTCCTTATTCCTAACAGCATTTGGGGACAGTGAGAGCTGGGTGGGTTTGGCTAGAGGTTAAATAATGGGTGTTCTAGTGGGATGAATAGTAAGCTTTCTTATTCCTAACAGTATTTGGGGACAATGAGAGCTGGGTGGGTTTGGCCAGAGGTTAATTAATGGGTGTTCTAAGGGGATGAATAGTAAGCTTCCTCATTCCTAACAGTATTTGGGGACAGTGAGAGCTGGGTGGGTTTGGCCAGAGGTTAATTAATGGGTGTTCTAGTGGGATGAATAGTAAGCTTCCTTATTCCTAACAGTATTTGGGGACAGTGAGAGCTGGGTGGGTTTGGTCAGAGGTTAATTAATGGATGTTCTAGTGGGATGAATAGTAAGCTTCCTTATTCCTAACAGTATTTGGGGACAGTGAGAGCTGGGTGGGTTTGGTCAGAGGTTAATTAATGGGTGTTCTAGTGGGATGAATAGTAAGCTTCCTTATTCCTAACAGTATTTGGGGACAGTGGGAGCTGGGTGGGTTTGGCCAGAGGTTAATTAATGTGTGTTCTAGTGGGATGAATAGTAAGCTTCCTTATTCCTAACAGTATTTGGGGACAGTGGGAGCTGGGTGGGTTTGGCCAGAGGTTAATTAATGGGTGTTCTAGTGGGATGAATAGTAAGCTTCCTTATTCCTAACAGTATTTGGGGACAGTGAGAGCTGGGTGGGTTTGGCTAGAGGTTAATTAATGGGTGTTCTAGTGGGATGAATAGTAAGCTTCCTTATTCCTAACAGTATTTGGGGACAGTGAGAGCTGGGTGGGTTTGGCCAGAGGTTAATTAATGGATGTTCCAGTGGGATGAATAGTAAGATCCTTTATTCCTAACAGTATGTGGGGGCAGTGAGAGCTGGGTGAGTTTGGCCAGAGGTTAATTAATGGCTGTTCTAGTGGGATGAATAGTAAGCTTCCTTATTCCTAACAGCATTTGGGGACAGTGAGAGCTGGGTGGGTTTGGCTAGAGGTTAAATAATGGGTGTTCTAGTGGGATGAATAGTAAGCTTCCTTATTCCTAACAGTATTTGGGGACAGTGAGAGCTGGGTGGGTTTGGCCAGAGGTTAATTAATGGGTGTTCTAGTGGGATGAATAGTAAGATTCCTTATTCCTAACAGTATTTGGGGACAGTGAGAGCTGGGTGGGTTTGGTCAGAGGTTAATTAATGGATGTTCTAGTAGGATGAATAGTAAGCTTCCTTATTCCTAACAGTATTTGGGGACAGTGAGAGCTGGGTGGGTTTGGCCAGAGGTTAATTAATGGGTGTTCTAGTGGGATAAATAGTAAGCTTCCTTATTCCTAACAGTATTTGGGGACAGTGGGAGCTGGGTGGGTTTGGCCAGAGGTTAATTAATGGGTGTTCTAGTGGGATGAATAGTAAGCTTCCTTATTCCTAACAGTATTTGGGGACAGTGAGAGCTGGGTGGGTTTGGCCAGAGGTTAATTAATGGGTGTTCTAGTGGGATAAATAGTAAGCTTCCTTATTCCTAACAGTATTTGGGGACAGTGGGAGCTGGGTGGGTTTGGTCAGAGGGTAATTAATGGGTGTTCTAGTAGGATGAATAGTAAGCTTCCTTATTCCTAACAGTATTTGGGGACAGTGAGAGCTGGGTGGGTTTGGCCAGAGGTTAATTAATGGGTTTTCTAGTGGGATGAATAGTAAGCTTCCTTATTTCTAACAGTATTTGGGGACAGTGAGAGCTGGGTGGGTTTGGTTAGAGGTTAATTAATGGGTGTTGTAGTGGGATGAATAGTAAGCTTCCTTATTCCTAACAGTATTTGGGGACAGTGAGAGCTGGGTGGGTTTGGTCAGAGGTTAATTAATGGGTGTTCTAGTGGGATGAATAGTAAGCTTCCTTATTCCTAACAGTATTTGGGGACAGTGAGAGCTGGGTGGGTTTGGTCAGAGGTTAATTAATGGGTGTTCTAGTGGGATAAATAGTAAGCTTCCTTATTCCTAACAGTATTTGGGGTCAGTGGGATCTGGGTGGGTTTGGTCAGAGGTTAATTAATGGATGTTCTAGTGGTATGAATAGTAAGCTTCCTTATTCCTAACAGTATTTGGGGACAGTGAGAGCTGGGTGGGTTTGGCTAGAGGTTAATTAATGGATGTTCTAGTGGGATGAATAGTAAGCTTCCTTATTCCTAACAGTATTTGGGGACAGTGAGAGCTGGGTGGGTTTGGCCAGAGGTTAATTAATGGGTGTTCTAGTGGGATGAATAGTAAGCTTCCTTATTCCTAACAGTATTTGGGGACAAAGGGAGCTGGGTGGGTTTGGTCAGAGGTTAGTTAATGGGTGTATGAGTTTTGTGGGATTTTTTGAAGTTTGAGAAAGAGGGAGAGAGCTGTTTGTTCTGCAGAAGGGAGTCCTCTTAGGCAAATTCTTGCAGGCGCGAGTGGGAAGAGGTGATGAGGTTGGACGAGAGCCGAGGTCGAAGCATTAACTGCTCACAAATATTGAGGAGTGATGAGAAGGTGGGAATAATTTGCTGTAGTTTGATAGAGCTATACAGAGCAAAGATTCTAACCAACATGTCCACCCCCTGATAGAGCTATACAGAGCAAAGATTCTAAACAACATGTCCGCCCCTGATAGAGCTATACAGAGCAAAGATTCTAAACAACATGTCCGCCCCTGATAGAGCTATACAGAGCAAAGATTCTAAACAACATGTCCGCCCCCTGATAGAGATATACAGAGCAAAGATTCTAAACATATCCACCCCTGATAGAGCTATACAGAGCAAAGATTCTAAACATATCCACCCCTGATAGAGCTATACAGAGCAAAGATTCTAAACAACATGTCCGCCCCTGATAGAGCTATACAGAGCAAAGATTCTAAACAACATGTCCGCCCCTGATAGAGCTATACAGAGCAAAGATTCTAAACATATCCACCCCTGATAGAGCTATACAGAGCAAAGATTCTAAACATATCCACCCCTGATAGAGCTATACAGAGCAAAGATTCTAAACATATCCACCCCTGATAGAGCTATACAGAGCAAAGATTCTAAACATATCCACCCCTGATAGAGCTATACAGAGCAAAGATTCTAAACATATCCACCCCTGATAGAGCTATACAGAGCAAAGATTCTAAACATATCCACCCCTGATAGAGCTATACAGAGCAAAGATTCTAAACATATCCACCCCTGATAGAGCTATACAGAGCAAAGATTCTAAACATATCCACCCCTGATAGAGCTATACAGAGCAAAGATTCTAAACATATCCAACCCTGATAGAGCTATACAGAGCAAAGATTCTAAACAACATGTCATCAAAATGTGTGCCAATAAATGGAGCCACGTGTCAGCCAGTACGGTCTTTAACCCTGACACCAGGTTGCATGAGGACTTGATGCCCTAACATGACACAAGACCAAACCAATTCGAAAGAATCTGGACAGCACTGGCTAATAAGATATGCACATCGTATGGTCCTGTCCAGATAATCAGGCTGGAGAAATGTTAGAAATTGTTCTAGGAAACATTTTTACAGCCTCCTGGGTCCGGTGTGTTACTGGAAACCAGATTAATATATTGAGAATGCTGTCCAAGGAGTCATAGCGATTCCTCCAGCTGCTCCTTGGTCCATATGACCCATCAATATGTTATTTAAGTCTTTCTCAGAGGGGTCGTGGTGGGGAGCGGTCTCTTGTGGGTATAAAGCCTTCTCTCTGAACACACCGGATGCTGACAATAAACTAACACATATTCCAGTCCTGTTATTCCGTAATGTGATTGTGTCATTGTTATATCCCATTAGTAAACATCGGCCCACTGTGCTTCTCTGTGTCTCTGGATCAACAAGTCAGAAACATGATGATCTGTAAACATAGAAACCACCCTGGCATTCCTATCACTGGAAATAATGAGGGGGGGGGGGGGTCAGATGTGGGTAAAATTCTAAAAATGGAAACCAATGAAATGTCTCTGTTGATTGCATCACTTTAGAACTTTGCCCCAGATACGACCTATATACAGAGACCCCATGATGTGCTTAGAGCTTCTTGGAGGGGTCTTGGATAATTACACCGTAACACTGAGTCTATTCCATCCTTAAAGAGGGTAACGGGCTCCACAACGGGACTGAAACACTGTTACATTACATCTTTCACACAAAATAAAAGTTAGGAGTAAATGAAAAATGGCATCAAGTGAAGGCATTTTATATAGTAATGATGTAATGATATAATGTAAATAAACGTATTGAGCCCTCGTTGCTCTGTATAGCTCTATCAGGGGGCTGGACATGTTGTTTAGAATCTTTGCTCTGTATAGCTCAATCAGGGGTCGGACATGTTGTTTAGAATCTTTGCTCTGTATAGCTCTATCAGGGGGTGTACATGTTGTTTAGAATCGTTCATCTGTATACCTCTATCAGACATGTTGGGTCAGATCTTCCTTTATCTGACCAAGGATTCTAAACAACATGTCCAGCCCCCTGATAGAGCTATACAGAGCAAAGATTCTAAACAACATGTCCTCCCCCTGATAGAGCTATACAGAGCAAAGATTCTAAACAACATGTCCGCCCCCTGATAGAGCTATACAGAGCAAAGATTCTAAACAACATGTCCGCCCCCTGATAGAGCTAAAAAGTAGGTAAAACATGAGTAAGGAGAAATTGAGAATATTTGTAACAATTTGTGCCTCTTCCGTTTATTTTTATTAATTGTTCATTTTTTCCGGTTGCGTAATATATTGGGATTATATCTGCGCACATTAAAGACTTTAGCGAATATTTTAGGAAAAATAATTCTTATTTTGTGTATGAAAATTACCCCATCTGTTGGCGACTACTGATAAATAAAGGCAGAAATCGATTTGCAAACTTACCTGTATTCACACTTTGCTCGGATTTACTATTTGAGAGATGAACGTTTAGTATACTGCAAAAGGAGCAAAGAGCAAAAATAGTCTTGCACATAAAATACATTTGCTTTTTATTTAGTACATACCACTTGCAATGTGCTATTTGCTTCTATTATAGAAATACGATTAGTGTCTGATAACTAACTGTGTATCATAGAAACATAGAAACATAGAATGTGTCGCCAGATAAGAACCATTCGGTCCATCTAGTCTGCCCAATTTTATTTTTTTTTAGCATTTTTATTAGTCCCCCGTTCCCGGTCTTATATCTAGGATAGCCTTGTGTCTATCCCACGCATGCTTAAAATCCTTGACTGTGTTTACCTCTACCACTTCTGCTGGCAGGCTATTCCATACATCCACTACCCTCTCAGTAAAGTAATACTTTCATTAGTCCCTGGCCTTATCTTATATCTAGGATAGCCTTATACCTATCCCATGCATGCTTAAACTCATTCACTGTATTAACCTCTACCACTTCTACTGGAAGACTATTCCATACATCCACTACCCTCTCAGTAAAGTAATACTTTCATTAGTCCCTGACCTTATCTTATATCTAGGATAGCCTTATACCTATCCCACGCATGCTTAAACTCCTTCACTGTATTAACCTCTACCACTTCTACTGGAAGACTATTCCATACATCCACTACCCTCTCAGTAATGTAATACTTTCATTAGTCCCTGACCTTATCTTATATCTAGGATAGCCTTATACCTATCCCATGCATGCTTAAACCCCTTCACTGTATTAACCTCTACCACTTCTACTGGAAGACTATTCCATGCATCCACTACCCTCTCAGTAATGTAATACTTTCATTAGTCCCTGGCCTTATCTTATATCTAGGATAGCCTTATACCTATCCCATGCATGCTTAAACTCCCTCACTGTATTAACCTCTACCACTTCTGCTGGAAGACTATTCCATACATCCACTACCCTCTCAGTAATGTAATACTTTCATTAGTCCCTGGCCTTATCTTATATCTAGGATAGCCTTATACCTATCCCATGCATGCTTAAACTCCTTCACTGTATTAACCTCTACCACTTCTACTGGAAGACTATTCCATGCATCCACTACCCTCTCAGTAATGTAATACTTTCATTAGTCCCTGACCTTATCTTATATCTAGGATAGCCTTATACCTATCCCATGCATGCTTAAACCCCTTCACTGTATTAACCTCTACCACTTCTACTGGAAGACTATTCCATGCATCCACTACCCTCTCAGTAATGTAATACTTTCATTAGTCCCTGGCCTTATCTTATATCTAGGATAGCCTTATACCTATCCCATGCATGCTTAAACTCCCTCACTGTATTAACCTCTACCACTTCTGCTGGAAGACTATTCCATACATCCACTACCCTCTCAGTAATGTAATACTTTCATTAGTCCCTGGCCTTATCTTATATCTAGGATAGCCTTATACCTATCCCACGCATGCTTAAACTCCTTCACTGTATTAACCTCTACCACTTCTACTGGAAGACTATTCCATGCATCCACTACCCTCTCAGTAAAGTAATACTTCCTGATATTACTTTTAAATCGTTGCCCCTCTAATTTAAGACTATGTCCTCTAGTTGTGGTAGTTTTTCTTCTTTTAAATATACTCTTTTCCTTTACTGTGTTTGTTTACTCATCTCCCCGACTCATTTCACCGTCCTGATCATTTAGATTTTTAGATAAACAGTTTTGTTCTTTATTTATTTACTTTTTTTGTCGAGTGGGAGACGAATCAGCCAAACATCAGCCGCAATAAACACATCGCTGTTTGATAACATATATTGGAATGATTAATTGCAGAGTGTTAATATTATCTTTATTCTGGAGAGTTACTAATGTCTGAATATGGCGGATGCACCAATAGCGCCAAATAACAAAGTCATCACTGTCTGTCCTGTATGATACATATATGCATGACAGTCACAGTCTGGGTATAAAACAAATAAACACTAATATGTGCTTAACAAGTGGTAACAGAATCTAGCATGATCACATACAATGACTTGGAGGGGCTTCGTTATAATGGCTGATTGTGGAGCAGTCACCATGGAAACCAATGGAATGTTCCCCAGTCACCATGGAAACCAATGGAATGTTCCCCAGTCACCATGGAAACCAATGGAATGTTCTGCAGTCACCATGGAAGCCAATGGAATGTTCTGCAGTCCCCATGGGAACCAATGGAATGTTCTGCAGTCACCATGGGAACTAATGGAATGTTCTGCAGTCACCATGGAAGCCAATGGAATGTTCTGCAGTCCCCATGGGAACCAATGGAATGTTCTGCAGTCATCATGTGAACCAATGGAATGCTCTGCAGTCACCATGGAAAGCAATAGAATGTCCTGCAGTCTCCATGGAAACCAATGGAATGTTCTACAGTCACCATGGAAACCAATGGAATGTTCCCCAGTCACCATGGAAACCAATAGAATGTTCTGCAGTCACCATGGAAACCAATGGAATGTTCAGCAGTCACCATGGAAACCAATAGAATGCCCCACAAATGACCTTTAATCAGGACCCCCAATGGGCAGATACTATACAGTAAGACAGTCATCATCCATCATCGCTTTTTTTGTTATTTTGTATTAAATGATACATTTCTGTAGCTATTAAGCGAACACAATGTTTATTTCCCAGAGATATTATTTACATGTTGTTGTTCTATTTTCCAACTTATTTCCTTTTTAAAACCAAAATGACTTCATTTGACTAAACTCAGAAACATTTACTTCCTTTGTTTAATTACATTTCATGAAAAATGTAAAATCCCGGTGAGGATTTAGGAAGAAACAGATTGTTACTCTCACTGGAAGAAACATCTCATTAAATAATGTTATGTAACTCAGATCTAGTACGTAATGCCGTCTGCGCCTATACGTTACTACGTGTGCATTCTATCTCTTAAAGGGACAGTGCCCCCTGGCTCACATTCCTTATGTTGTACATGTTTCAGACATATATGTCTGGGGTCTCTTCGTTCACTGATATGAGGTGGTGAGTCGCCTCCCTTTCATGAAAGAGGGAATTACTGGGAGATTTCATGCTCCCCTCTGATTATAGCCATTACTGTGGAATCAGCCTCTGCGCTGAACTCAGCTGTTTCAAGTGTTTGGAAAGCAGGGGGTCTGTGTCCTGTGATAAAATAAAGAGCAGCTTGGATAGATCTATAGCTCTAGTCAGCCATGCGTCTATTACACCTTAAAAACACCAAATAAAACACCGATTTTATTCAGTTTCTTTACATCCTATATCAAAAAATCTATTTCCCTTTAAAGGGGAATGTCTGTTATTTCACTGATTTCAGTGCGGTGAAGGAATATGTTGGGGAACTAAATTTAACAAAACTATTTAGGGTTTTTCCAACTCGGCTACTTTGGCCTTATTTTTGAAATTCCCTTCTCAATTCCCTGCAAATCTCTCTTTTATGAATAAAGCAATTGTGAGCTATTCACAAACCGACACTCAGACACTAACACCACAGCTGCTCTTTTACAATGACCCCTAAGACCCCCCTTATAAAGTCTGCTTTTATCCACAATACCCAAGGAATGATGTTGTTTTCTTTGCCAATATAAATCCTAATTAAAGCAATAGAAATTCAGCAAACAAGGGTGTTACCATAATCCTCAGCCAGATGCTGGATAAATAAATATGATTCAGAAAATCCCCGCTGATAGAGACAATGCCGGGTGAAATCACAAATGGGCTATTTTTATATATAGAAAAAAAACATATGATGCAAACGGATTATATTTAGAACAAACTGACAACGCAGACCTGTAAGTGCTAAATAAATGGTTTAATCATAAACATATTACTCTGTCAGTTGTGCAATGAGCCGACAGGAATAAACAAATGTTACATTTCAAATCAGACATTTTATTTGGACATGTATTTCCCATTAAAGGGACAGTCTAGTCCCCAAACTCACTGTGGTGCAAGATGAAGATCACTGCTTGTATAATGCACAGGCTTTATCCCAGTGTGATTTGATGCAGGCATTCTGTATAGATCACATTTTTTATATTTGACTCAAGACCTCCCCCAGTGATTACTCTGCATGTTTACTGCAGGTGCAGCAGGACTGATTATATAAACACTGAGCATATAAAGTATTGTTTCATTTAGTCACTTCCTGTGCTGCTGGAATATAATATATTGTGTGTACTGTAATATACTTACTCTTGTACACAGTAGGATTGCTTAACAGTGCAACACATTTTCTGATGACATCACTGGAGAGACAGGAAATTCCATTCATTTGAATGAAAATATTCTCATTGGTTCCTGCAGCAAAAAAGAAATTATGTTTACTCAGCTAGTGTGGGCAGTCCTGGTTTCTTGCAAACTGCTGTAATTTTGCATCTTTCCTGTAGATATAACTATTTTATGTTTTAAGCAATCCGAAATGTAAAACATGCATTTTAAAGTACTTTGAAAGTACATTAATATGCATTAATATTTGGGAGATACATTTTGTGCACCAGACAGACCCCTTAATGTAAATCTGTTACCCTTGTGTTACTAAAAATCTAGTCAGCAATAACTGTTTTACATTTTTAAATGTGTCCATGTGAACCCACTTGATCAGAACTGAATTTAAACAAAGATCTGATACAGAAGGACAACAATAATTATATAATAGTTATATGGTTATATAGTAGTTATATAGTAGTTATATGGTTATATAGTAGTTATATAGTAGTTATATAGTAGTTATATAGTAGTTATATAGTAGTTATATAGTTATATAGTAGTTATATAGTAGTTATATGGTTATATAGTAGTTATATAGTAGTTATATAGTTATATAGTAGTTATATAGTAGTTATATGGTTATATAGTAGTTATATAGTAGTTATATGGTTATATAGTAGTTATATGGTTATATAGTAGTTATATAGTAGTTATATGGTTATATAGCAGTTATATAGTAGTTATATGGTTATATAGTAGTTATATGGTTATATAGTAGTTATATAGTAGTTATATGGTTATATAGTAGTTATATAGTGGTTATATAGTGGTTATATAGTAGTTATTTGGTTATATAGTAGTTATATAGTGGTTATATAGTGGTTATATAGTAATTATATAGTAGTTATATGGTTATATAATAGTTATATAGTTATATAGTAGTTATATAGTAGTTATATGGTTATATAGTAGTTATATGGTTATATAGTAGTTATATAGTAGTTATATGGTTATATAGTAGTTATATAGTAGTTATATGGTTATATAGTAGTTATATAGTGGTTATATAGTGGTTATATAGTAGTTATTTGGTTATATAGTAGTTATATAGTGGTTATATAGTGGTTATATAGTAATTATATAGTAGTTATATGGTTATATAATAGTTATATAGTTATATAGTAGTTATATAGTAGTTATATGGTTATATAGTAGTTATATAGTAGTTATATGGTTATATAGTAGTTATATAATAGTTATATAGTTATAAAGTAGTTATATAGTAGTTATATAATAGTTATATAGTAGTTATATAGTAGTTATATGGTTATATAGTAGTTATATGGTTATATAGTAGTTATATAATAGTTATATAGTTATAAAGTAGTTATATAGTTATATAGTAGTTATATAATAGTTATATAGTTATATAGTAGCTATATAGTAGTTATATAGTAGTTATATGGTTATATAGTAGTTATATAATAGTTATATAGTTATAAAGTAGTTATATAGTTATATAGTAGTTATATAATAGTTATATAGTTATATAGTAGCTATATAGTTGTTATATAGTAGTTATATGGTTATATAGTAGTTATATAATAGTTATATAGTTATATAGTAGTTATATGGTTATATAGTAGTTATATAATAGTTATATAGTTATATAGTAGTTATATAATAGTTATATAGTTAGATAGTAGTTATATAATAGTTATATAGTTAGATAGTAGTTATATAGTAGTTATATAGTAGTTATATGGTTATATAGTAGTTATATAATAGTTATATAGTTATATAGTAGCTATATAGTAGTTATATAGTAGTTATATGGTTATATAGTAGTTATATAATAGTTATATAGTTATATAGTAGTTATATGGTTATATAGTAGTTATATAATAGTTATATAGTTATAAAGTAGTTATATAGTTATATAGTAGTTATATAATAGTTATATAGTTATATAGTAGCTATATAGTAGTTATATAGTAGTTATATGGTTATATAGTAGTTATATAATAGTTATATAGTTATAAAGTAGTTATATAGTTATATAGTAGTTATATAATAGTTATATAGTTATATAGTAGTTATATAGTAGTTATATAGTAGTTATATGGTTATATAGTAGTTATATAATAGTTATATAGTTATATAGTAGTTATATAATAGTTATATAGTTATATAGTAGTTATATAGTAGTTATATGGTTATATAGTAGTTATATAATAGTTATATAGTTATATAATAGTTATATAGTAGTTATAAAGTGGTTATATAGTAGTTATATGGTTATATAGTAGTTATATAATAGTTATATAGTTATATAATAGTTATATAGTAGTTATAAAGTGGTTATATAGTAGTTATATGGTTATATAGTAGTTATAAAGTGGTTATATGGTTATATAGTAGTTATAAAGTGGTTATATGGTTATATAGTAGTTATAAAGTGGTTATATGGTTATATAGTAGTTATATAGTAGTTACATAGTAGTTTAGGCTGACTAAAGACCTTTGTCCATCCAGTTCACCACTTTTCCTCTCCCATGTTACCGCTGTTGATCCAAAACAAGCCAAATAAAAACCCCTTCAGCAATCTCCAGTTCTGCTTTCAGTGGGGAAAGAAATCCTTCTTGACTTTAAATGACAAGTGATTATAAAGTGTCCAAATCGTATTGTTCTAGACTCTTGATGACCCCGATGGGCTCTTACTGCCCCCCCAGATTTGCACATAGTCTGACAGATTGTCTAATATTTTTAGCAAGTGAAATGTTATAAACTATTCTATCTGTAAAGCAGTCTGACCCTTTATGAGAGTCTCCGCGGAAGGGGTTAATTTTAAACAAGGAAATATTTTGGCTGGTGGAATATCTCAGCTGCGAGGGTGAAGCCCCCGCCCTCTCATCATAATACAAATTGTCCCAATTCAGATAAAACTGTAATAGGAATGAACATAATTAGACCAGTTTTCCCAGTTTCGAGGCTGAAATGATGACAAACTGCAGCATGTGTTATTTAATGATTGTTTCAGAAAATAAATTCTAATTTAATGCCATTTTCTGTTATTCTTTTTCCAGACAAGAAGATATCGATGATAAGACCATTATGTTAGTGGACATTTGAATTTATGGCCCCATAAAAAATAACTAAAATAACTACATTCATCAAGCAATATCTTTAGGTTTTATTCTTTTTAAATTCCACTGGACTGTAAGTCATAGACGTGTTATTATATGCGAAATGTGAAAAAAGGGAAGAATAATTACACATTCTCTCTCTTGTTTAATGGAAAATATAATTTGTCCTCTGTACAGCTCTATCAGGGGGCGGACATGTTGTTTAGAATCTTTGCTCTGTATAGCTCTATCAGGGGCAGACATGGTGTTTAGAATCTTTGCTCTGTATAGCTCTATCAGGGGTTGGACATGTTGTTTAGAATCTTTGCTCTGTATAGCTCTATCAGGGGGTGGACATGTTGAGTAGAATCTTTGCTCTGTATAGCTCTATCAGGGGGTGGACATGTTGTTTAGAATCTTTGCTCTGTATAGCTATATCAGGGGTGGACATGTTGTTTAGAATCTTTGCTCTGTATAGCTCTATCAGGAGGTGGCCATGTTGTTTAGAATCTTTGCTCTGTATAGCTCTATCAGGGGGAGGACATAATGTTTAGAATCTTGAGTCAGATGAAGGAAGATGTCCGCCCTGTGATGTATAGAGGGCTCAGTAAGATACTTTATTTATATTTTTTCATTAAACCATTTATAGTTAAAATGCCTACAGTTGATACAATATTTCAATCAATTAAATTACATTTTAAACCTAAATGTAAGAGTAAAAAGTATTCCTTCCGGATGCACCATGTTCACTTAATTCCTTAAGCCATCTCCCCCTTATACATCAGTTATGGTTTGAGGGTCAATATTCTCAGAAAGTATGTCATTTATTCCACTTTGTGCTGTGTAAACATCCATCACAGACCGTTTACCCAGCTCCGCAGCATCTGGGTCAATTACATTAGGAGATTAATTCATTTATTTACCAAGTAACAAAACGTACAATTAATGATTTTTGCACAGAGAAAGGGGGCCACTTGCATCTCCATTATTCATGTTGGTATCAAATGAGGGGGACAGAGAGGAGACAACCGATGACAGATTGAGGGATGACCCTTGCACCCCTGTGTGTTTGGACTGGGGATAACCCCAGTTATTATCACTTGGGAGAGACAGTGAGTCTGCACAGACAGTCGGACCGAAGCTCTGATTGACCACAGGTCCTACACCATGATTCCTAGCCCTCCTCTGAGTGCTTGGCGCAATCTCCCGGCAGTGGAAGAGTTAAGTGCGCCCGTGTGCTTGCCTGATCCCCTCGTCACCTTTCTTCTTTATTGCTGTACAATATTTGAATGGAAAGTGAGTCATGCTTTTTTTGTAAAAGGACATTGTGTTCAATCCCTTCTGTACCACAGTGAACTTCCCAAATGTTCCCTTCCTTGGAGCAGGCGATGCACTTACTGAACTCACTAGCCGATGGGCCACCGAAAAACGAATGGAGCAAAAGGGATCGCTGCTCTAGAGATCTGTTCCTTTTTGGCACAAGTCTCCACTGCCATCTTATTGCCTACAGAAGAGGCAAGTCACTAAAAAAATCTCGTGAGGTCGAGTTTGGAGGTCAAATATGACTTGGAATTAAAAATAATGGAGATTTGAATCTTCCCCAATAATGAGAGGCAAAGTGATAAAAGGGTTTGTTTTTCAAAGTAAAACTCAGGTGTCAAAAATGGCTTTAATCAATTCGCCTCCCATTCCAGTCCGAGCGACTTCCAAACTTGGCTGGCGGGTTTGACTGTGAAGAAAAACCTCTAGCTTCATTTTAAGTAACATAATATTTTGCAAAAATAAATCCTTTTGTTATTTCCAAATCTGGAGGGTCCGCTGGATAACTGTTATTTTTACATTTTTTTTACACGCGCAGAAACTTATATTAGAAACATAAACAAAAAAACTAAGATTCATTTTTTCCCCCTTATACTGTAAAGAAAAATACCTAATACCAAGTCTTACAGTGAACAGCACAAGAGAGGTGGTGATATTGCTTCTGGCGAAATGTCAGAATTTAATCATCATTATAATAAAATAAATCATCCTCTAGATTGTAAGCTCTGCGAGCGTGGCTCTCTACCTCATGTACCAGTCTGTTCCTCTAGATTGTAAGCTCTGTGAGCAAGGCTCTCTACCTCATGTACCAGTCTGTTCCTCTAGATTGTAAGCTCTGCAAGCCGGGCTCTCTACCTCACGTACCAGTCTGTTCTAGTTTGTCTACCTTAGTACGTAGTTCCCTTCTAAGCTCTGTATCTATAGATTGTTGGCGCCATATATATAAATGGTAATGTAATGTAATCAGAAGAAAGACACGGGATGAACCCCGCACGGCACCCCCCGCTGTTTACCTTTTTTTTTTCTTTTCTTGCAGCCGCAATGGATGCGGCTGCAGGTAAACAAAAAAAAAAAAAAAAAATCACCGCGACCGGATGTGACGTTCCGTCTGGCATAATATTCCTGGGCATCTGAATGGCATAATATTCCTGGGCATCTGACTGGCATAATATCCCTGGGCATCTAACTGGCATAATATCCCTGGGCATCTGACTGGCACAATATTCCTGGGCATCTGACTGGCATAATATCCCTGGGCATCTGACTCGCATAATATCCCTGGGCATCTAACTGGCATAATATCCCTGGGCATCTGAATGGCATAATATTCCTGGGCATCTGACTGACATAATATTCCTGGGCTCTGACTGGCATATTATTCCTGGGCATCTGAATGGCATAATATTCCTGGGCATCTGACTGGCATAATATTCCTGGGCATCTGAATGGCATAATATTACTGGGCTCTGACTGGCATAATATTCCTGGGCATCTGACTGGCATAATATTCCTGGGCATCTGAATGGCATAATATTACTGGGCTCTGACTGGCATAATATTACTGGGCTCTGAATGGCATAATATTCCTGGGCATCTGAATGGCATAATATTACTGGGCTCTGACTGTCATAATATTCCTGGGCTCTGACTGGCATAATATTCCTGGGCATCTGACTGGCATAATATCCCTTGGCATCTGACTGGCATAATATCCCTTGGCATCTGACTGGCATAATATCCCTGGGCATCTGACTGGCATAATATCCCTGGGCATCTGACTGACATAATATTCCTGGGCATTTTAAATATTGTATTTGTTCCCGATTTGTTTCTTCACTGCAAAATAAGATATATGCAGTGTGCATAGGAATTTGTTCATAGTTTTTGTTTTTACTATAGTCCGGCCCTCCAACGGTCTGAGGGACAGTGAACTGGCCCACTGTTTAAAAAGTTTGAGGACCCCTGCTCTAGATAGTAAGCTTGCGAGCAGGGCTCTCTACCTCATGTATTAGTCTGTTCCTCTAGATTGTAAGCTCTGCGAGCGTGGCTCTCTACCTCATGTACCAGGCTGTTCCTCTAGATTGTAAGCTCTGCAAGCCGGGCTCTCTACCTCATGTACCAGTCTGTTCCTCTAGATTGTAAGCTCTGCAAGCCGGGCTCTCTACCTCATGTACCAGTCTGTTCCTCTAGATTGTAAGCTCTGCGAGCCGGGCTCTCTACCTCATGTACCAGTCTGTTCCTCTAGATTGTAAGCTCTGTGAGCGAGGCTCTCTACCTCATGTACCAGTCTGTTCCTCTAGATTGTAAGCTCTGCGAGCAGGGCTCTCTACCTCATGTACCAGTCTGTTCCTCTAGATTGTAAGCTCTGTGAGCGAGGCTCTCTACCTCACGTACCAGTCTGTTCTAGTTTGTCTACCTTAGTACGTAGTTCCCTTCTAAGCTCTGTATCTATAGATTGTTGGCGCCATATATATAAATGGTAATGTAATGTAATCAGAAGAAAGACACGGGATGAATCTAGAAGTTTGGTTGTGAGCAGGGGGATCAGTCTTATAGCGGCTGATATTGAATTAAAGGTGAAAGGTCAGCGTTAGGTAAGCGATCTGGAATTAGACAGTAATAATCTCTGGTGAACGAATCATAATAACCCCAGGTGGTCATTAAATAAATAATCCCCCTGCGTTAAATAAGGTCTGACCCAACGCATTCCACTTGCTCTGCTCTATTGTTTAGCCTTTTCCAGCCCTGAGGACTTTATTAGAGTCCTTTATCCCTCCAGCACTATCATGGGGTTTGGAATTTGTTTCACATCAACATGTTTGACTGCAAAATATCCTCTAGATTGGACTCTCCGTGATTAGAGCTCAAAGAATAAACGAATTACAGTTAAAGTACAAATATAACTAAACTGTTACAAACATTAAAGCCTGTTTACCTCCTCTGGCAACTTTTCCAGGGGGGCAAACGATTTAGTGCCACAATTTAACAGATAAGCTACGGGGTTCAGTGTGCAATCTATGGAGAGCTGCAGGGTTCAGTGTGCAGTGTATGGAGAGCTGCAGGGTTCAGTGTGTAGTCTATGGAGAGCTGCAGGGTTCAGTGTGCAGTGTATGGAGAGCTGCAGGGTGCAGTGTATGGAGAGCTGCAGGGTTCAGTGTGCAGTGTATGGAGATCTGCAGGGTTCAGTGTGCAGTGTATGGAGAGCTGCAGGGTTTAGTGTGCAGTGTATGGAGAGCTGCAGGGTTCAGTGTGCAGTGTATGGAGAGCTGCAGGGTTCAGTGTGCAGTGTATGGAGAGCTGCAGGGTTCAGTGTGCAGTGTATGGAGAGCTGCAGGGTTCAGTGTGCAGTCTATGGAGATCTGCAGGGTTCAGTGTGCAGTGTATGGAGAGCTGCAGGGTTCAGTGTGCAGTGTATGGAGATCTGCAGGGTTCAGTGTGCAGTGTATGGAGAGCTGCAGGGTTCAGTGTGCAGTGTATGGAGATCTGCAGGGTTCAGTGTGCAGTGTATGGAGAGCTGCAGGGTTCAGTGTGCAGTGTATGGAGAGCTGCAGGATTCAGTGTGCAGTGTATGGAGAGCTGCAGAGTTCAGTGTGCAGTGTATGGAGAGCTGCAGGGTTCAGTGTGCAGTGTATGGAGAGCTGCAGGGTTCAGTGTGCAGTGTATGGAGAGCTGCAGGGTTCAGTGTGCAGTGTATGGAGAGCTGCAGGGTTCAGTGTGCAGTCTATGGAGAGCTGCAGGGTTCAGTGTGCAGTGTATGGAGAGCTGCAGGGTTCAGTGTGCAGTGTATGGAGAGCTGCGGAGTTCAGTGTGCAGTCTATGGAGAGCTGCAGGGTTCAGTGTGCAGTGTATGGAGAGCTGCAGGGTTCAGTGTGTAGTCTATGGAGAGCTGCAGGGTTCAGTGTGCAGTGTATGGAGAGCTGCAGGGTTCAGTGTGCAGTGTATGGAGAGCTGCAGGGTTCCGTGTGCAGTGTATGGAGAGCTGCAGGGTTCAGTGTGTAGTCTATGGAGAGCTGCAGGGTTCAGTGTGCAGTGTATGGAGAGCTGCAGGGTTCAGTGTGCAGTGTATGGAGAGCTGCAGGGTTCAGTGTGCAGTGTATGGAGAGCTGCAGGATTCAGTGTGCAGTCTATGGAGAGCTGCAGGGTTCAGTGTGCAGTGTATGGAGAGCTGCAGGGTTCAGTGTGCAGTGTATGGAGAGCTGCAGGGTTCAGTGTGCAGTGTATGGAGAGCTGCAGGGTTCAGTGTGCAGTGTATGGAGAGCTGCAGGGTTCAGTGTGCAGTCTATGGAGAGCTGCAGGGTTCAATGTGCAGTGTATGGAGATCTGCAGGGTTCAGTGTGCAGTGTATGGAGAGCTGCAGGGTTCTGTGTGAAGTCTATGGAGAGCTGCAGGGTTCAGTGTGCTGTCTATGGAGAGCTGCAGGGTTCAGTGTGCAGTGTATGGAGAGCTGCAGGGTTCAGTGTGTAGTGTATGGGGAGCTGCAGGGTTCAGTGTGCAGTCTATGGAGAGCTGCAGGGTTCAGTGTGCAGTCTATGGAGAGCTGCAGGGTTCAGTGTGCTGTGTATGGAGAGCTGCAGGGTTCAGTGTGCAGTGTATGGAGAGCTGCAGGGTTCAGTGTGCAGTGTATGGAGAGCTGCAGGGTTCAGTGTGCAGTCTATGGAGAGCTGCAGGGTTCAGGTTGCAGTGTATGGAGATCTGCAGGGTTCAGTGTGCAGTGTATGGAGAGCTGCAGGGTTCAGTGTGCAGTGTATGGAGAGCTGCAGGGTTCAGTGTGCAGTGTATGGAGAGCTGCAGGGTTCAGTGTGCAGTGTATGGAGAGCTGCAAGGTTCAGTGTGCAGTGTATGGAGAGCTGCAGGGTTCAGTGTGCAGTGTATGGAGAGCTGCAGGGTTCAGTGTGCAGTGTATGGGGAGCTGCAAGGTTCAGTGTGCAGTCTATGGAGAGCTGCAGGGTTCAGTGTGCAGTGTATGGAGAGCTGCAGGGTTCAGCGTGCAGTGTATGGAGAGCTGCAGAGTTCAGTGTGCAGTGTATGGAGAGCTGCAGGGTGCAGTGTATGGAGAGCTGCAGGGTTCAGTGTGCAGTGTATGGAGAGCTGCAGGGTTCAGTGTGCAGTGTATGGAGAGCTGCGGAGTTCAGTGTGCAGTGTATGGAGAGCTGCAGGGTGCAGTGTATGGAGAGCTGCAGGGTTCAGTGTGCAGTGTATGGAGAGCTGCAGGGTTCAGTGTGCAGTGTATGGAGAGCTGCAGGGTTCAGTGTGCAGTGTATGGAGAGCTGCAGGGTTCAGTGTGCAGTCTATGGAGAGCTGCAAGGTTCAGTGTGCAGTGTATGGAGAGCTGCAGGGTTCAGTGTGCAGTGTATGGAGAGCTGCAGGGTTCAGTGTGCAGTGTATGGAGAGCTGCAGGGTTCAGTGTGCAGTGTATGGAGAGCTGCAGGGTTCAGTGTGCAGTGTATGGAGAGCTGCAGGGTTCAGTGTGCAGTGTGTGGAGAGCTGCAGGGTTCAGTGTGCAGTGTATGGAGAGCTGCAGGGTTCAGTGTGCAGTGTATGGAGAGCTGCAGGGTTCAGTGTGCAGTGTATGGAGAGCTGCAGGGTTCAGTGTGCAGTGTATGGAGAGCTGCAGGGTTCAGTGTGCAGTGTATGGAGAGCTGCAGGGTTCAGCGTGCAGTCTGTGGAGAGCTGCAGGGTTCAGTGTGCAGTGTATGGAGAGCTGCAGGGTTCAGTGTGCTGTGTATGGAGAGCTGCAGGGTTCAGTGTGCAGTGTATGGAGAGCTGCAGGGTTCAGCGTGCAGTCTGTGGAGAGCTGCAGGGTTCAGTGTGCTGTGTATGGAGAGCTGCAGGGTTCAGTGTGCAGTGTATGGAGAGCTGCAAGGTTCAGTGTGCAGTGTATGGAGAGCTGCAGGGTTCAGTGTGCAGTGTATGGAGAGCTGCAGGGTTCAGTGTGCAGTGTATGGAGAGCTGCAGGGTTCAGTGTGCAGTGTATGGAGAGCTGCATGGTTCAGTGTGCAGTGTATGGAGAGCTGCAGGGTTCAGTGTGCAGTCTATGGAGAGCTGCAGGGTTCAGTGTGCAGTGTATGGAGAGCTGCAGGGTTCAGTGTGCAGTGTATGGAGAGCTGCAGGGTTCAGTGTGTAGTGTATGGAGAGCTGCAGGGTTCAGTGTGCAGTGTATGGAGAGCTGCAGAGTTCAGTGTGCAGTGTATGGAGAGCTGCATGGTTCAGTGTGCAGTGTATGGAGAGCTGCAGGGTTCAGTGTGCAGTGTATGGAGAGCTGCAGGGTTCAGTGTGCAGTGTATGGAGAGCTGCAGGGTTCAGTGTGCTGTGTATGGAGAGCTGCAGGGTTCAGTGTGCTGTGTATGGAGAGCTGCAGGGTTCAGTGTGCAGTGTATGGAGAGCTGCATGGTTCAGTGTGCAGTGTATGGAGAGCTGCAGGGTTCAGTGTGCAGTCTATGGAGAGCTGCAGGGTTCAGTGTGCTGTGTATGGAGAGCTGCAGGGTTCAGTGTGCAGTGTATGGAGAGCTGCAGGGTTCAGTGTGCAGTGTATGGAGAGCTGCAGGGTTCAGTGTGCAGTCTATGGAGAGCTGCAGGGTTCAGTGTGCAGTGTATGGAGAGCTGCAGGGTTCAGTGTGCAGTGTATGGAGAGCTGCAGGGTTCAGTGTGCTGTGTATGGAGAGCTGCAGGGTTCAGTGTGCAGTGTATGGAGGGCTGCAGGGTTCAGTGTGTTGGACTCGTAGGTAGGGAATAGCTGGTCCTCCTAACCTGAGAGACGATGTGCAGGTTCGGAACTCAGCCGACTGTGTATTTGACTATTTACCCCAGTGACAATTCAAGTTATTAGGACCGTAACTTGTATTCATTTATCCTTCTCCCACTTTTCCCAGACTGGACAGTGATTAATACTGTGAATATATTATCAGCATTTCAGAGTATATTTTGGCAATCTGTAAGCCCATAAGAGGTTTGAAATGTCTGATTTCAGGACAGCACCTAGCACTCCCAGGCAGCCCACATTAATACACTGTGTGATAGAGAATATAAAGCAGGTCTGCCATCTAGTGTTTATTATCAATATTACACCAAGTCAGCCGACTGCCAATCTCGGGCAGCACTGGAGAATGAGAGCGTGCATGGCGAGGAGGGTCCAGGTCTCCTGCAGCTCTGCGGGGTCCTAGTCTTACAGTCAGACCTCATCTTATATTCCAGTATACGTATATTGTGCTCACGAGTCACTGGTATGATTAGCTTGCAGAGTGCTGTTGTTTGCTCGCATGTGAGTAAGCTTGCTCTGAGAGTTGCAGGTGTGTGAGGCTGCGATGCCTTGTTGCACATTCTATGTGCTGCAGCGCTGCCCAGGTGCACACACAGCCTACCACGCCGCCTCTCTAGCTCCTGGTGCATGCCGGCTATAGTAAGTCCTGGTATAATGTGCATGATGGGGCATGTCCTGGTGTAATGTGGGTGATGGGGCATGTCCTGGTGTAATGTGGGTGATGGGGCATGTGCTGGTGTAATGTGGGTGATGGGGCATGTCCTGGTGTAATGTGCATGATGGGGCATGTCCTGGTGTAATTTGCATGATGGGGCATGTCCTGGTGTAATGTGCATGATGGGGCATGTCCTGGTGTAATGTGCATGATGGGGCATGTCCTGGTGTAATGTGCATGATGGGGCATGTCCTGGTATAATGTGCATGATGGGGCATGTCCTGGTATAATGTGCATGATGGGGCATGTCCTGGTGTAATGTGGGTGATGGGGCATGTCCTGGTGTAATGTGGGTGATGGGGCATGTCCTGGTGTAATGTGTGTGATGGGGCATGTCCTGGTGTAATGTGCGTGATGGGGCATGTCCTGGTGTAATGTGCGTGATGGGGCATGTCCTGGTGTAATGTGCGTGATGGGGCATGTCCTGGTGTAATGTGCATGATGGGGCATGTCCTGGTGTAATGTGCGTGATGGGGCATGTCCTGTGTGTGCAATGTTTGTGATGGGGCATGTCCTGGTGTAATGTGCGTGATGGGGCATGTCCTGTGTGTGCAATGTTTGTGATGGGGCATGTCCTGGTGTAATGTGCATGATGGGGCATGTCCTGTGTGTGCAATGTTTGTGATGGGGCATGTCCTGGTGTAATGTGCGTGATGGGGCATGTCCTGTGTGTGCAATGTTTGTGATGGGGCATGTCCTGGTGTAATGTGCGTGGTGGGGCATGTCCTGGGGGGCAGGTGTATGTCCTGGATGTGCCATGCGGACAATGGGCCATGTCCTGGGGGGCAGTGGTAAGTCCTGGATATGCAATGTGGGTGATGGGGCATGTCCTCTGGGGCATTTAAACCTCATTAGCATGCTATACAAAGACCTGGATGAGATGATTTTGGGAAGGTAGGGGGCCAAGAGGGCTAGACAGATATAGGGATGGGTGGGCTCAGAAACAAACATTTCTGTAAGGGGCCTTGAAATTTCTGAAAGCAGCCCAGACCACCAGTACCATACACCCCCAGTGTCCAGCGTATCAGATTTGTCCACATATCACATCTCTATTGTAACTGGACATCCCACCCTAAGGTGACCCGAGGTGACCCCTGCAGCCACTGTGATGCTTCATAAACATACATAGTATAAATACAAAGCTTCCTGTGCACAGTGCAAAGAATAATCAGCAATAAAACCATTTCCTTCCTTTCTCAGTAAGAAAGATTTGTTTTTAATTCACTTTAACAAAAACCGTTAAACATAAAATAAAATCTCTATATAATATCTGTCACATGCCAGCAGATTAACCCATTCATTCTCCCCACATAAATATTCATGTAATAATAATAACATCTATAATTGCCTGAGCCCCCACCTCACATATAATATTAGCTTATATTTATGTGGAGGGTATGAAGAGGAGGCCCACATCTTGGCCGAGGCGATTACATATTTTAATTACATCTTTTAATATTATTATTAAATTGCATCAGCCCAAGCCCGCCCAAGCCCCCCATCTGCACATATAACTAAGGTTGCCGCTTGTCAGGTCATTTACGACCACAGCCAGTAATTAGGGTGATGGTACGCGCTCTCCTTTTTGTGGCTGTTGGTATCTCAGGAGATGTTGTCTGGGGATATTATTTGAGAGTCTGTGATCTTTGTGATGTAGCCGTGCTTGATGAAGTCCTTCCTGAGGTTCTGGAGATGTTCTCTGGGGATATTATTTGAGAGTCTGTGATCTTTGTGATGTAGCCGTGCTTGATGAAGTCCTTCCTGAGGTTCTGGAGATGTTCTCTGGGGATATTATTATTTGAGAGTCTGTGATCTTTGTGATGTAGCCGTGCTTGATGAAGTCCTTCCTGAGGTTCTGGAGATGTTCTCTGGGGATATTATTTGAGAGTCTGTGATCTTTGTGATGTAGCCGTGCTTGATGAAGTCCTTCCTGAGGTTCTGGAGATGTTCTCTGGGGATATTATTTAAGAGTCTGTGATCTTTGTGATGTAGCCGTGCTTGATGAAGTCCTTCCTGAGGTTCTGGAGATGTTCTCTGGGGATATTATTATTTGAGAGTCTGTGATCTTTGTGATGTAGCCGTGCTTGATGAAGTCCTTCCTGAGGTTCTGGAGATGTTCTCTGGGGATATTATTTGAGAGTCTGTGATCTTTGTGATGTAGCCGTGCTTGATGAAGTCCTTCCTGAGGTTCTGGAGATGTTATCTGGGGATATTATTATTTGAGAGTCTGTGATCTTTGTGATGTAGCCGTGCTTGATGAAGTCCTTCCTGAGGTTCTGGAGATGTTCTCTGGGGATATTATTTGAGAGTCTGTGATCTTTGTGATGTAGCCGTGCTTGATGAAGTCCTTCCTGAGGTTCTGGAGATGTTCTCTGGGGATATTATTATTTGAGAGTCTGTGATCTTTGTGATGTAGCCGTGCTTGATGAAGTCCTTCCTGAGGTTCTGGAGATGTTCTCTGGGGATATTATTATTTGAGAGTCTGTGATCTTTGTGATGTAGCCGTGCTTGATGAAGTCCTTCCTGAGGTTCTGGAGATGCCGCTATACCATCAGAATGGGGAATAGTTGCAGGAATGGTGCCGTCTGGTACTGGGCCAGGGTCGGCCAGTTTGTTTAGAAGGTTTCTTTCATTAGGGGTTTAACGATGTTTTCAACCCAGCCAGATATATTTTCTGTGAGCATTCCAATACCTGAAATTATATTTTATTATAATGTCTTTTTAAAAGGTTGTAATAATAATATATTTCTAGTATTGATTTGATATGATATTAAATAGTGCACTAGAGGGTCTACTCGGGGTGCCCCTGAAGTCACAATGTATTCGGGGAACATCGATGGGAAAAGAACCCCCAAATGTTGTGCTACCCAGGTAGGACTGATGTGTCTCCGAATAAGTCTGAAAATTTGGACATCAGAGGTGATCTGACACGATAACACCAAAAATCAACTGAAATTCACCCAAACAAGGTGTTATCCTCAGACCACCACATCCATACTGTGGGGAGAACTCTGGCTTATTTTGGATACATTAATGCTGGGAAATGTTTTAGTAGGTACACACAGGTCGTAGTATTTTCCCAGCTCTTTCCCTATTCTGTCCTTTCCTCATTGTAATCATTATTTGAGTAGACTGCACAGTTATACCTTATATCTGCACATTGCAGTAATGTGAGTTACTAGCCAGGGAGCGCGAGAGAATAATAGGAGATCTGTATCACATTCTGGACAGACCTCCAAGCACCCGATAAGCTACACAGTCACTGTATAATCCAAACCTAAGAAAAATTACTCCCTGTGCTATTTAACATCCTCCATCTGCACTGACATTGGCCTAGAGAAATGGGTGCATTTTTGGAACCACAGACAGTGGAGGCACCACAGACGGTGGAGGCATCACAGACGGTGGAGGCATCACAGACGGTGGAGGCACCACAGACAGTGGAGGCACCACAGACGGTGGAGGCACCACAGACGGTGGAGGCATCACAGACGGTGGAGGCACCACAGACGGTGGAGGCATCACAGACGGTGGAGGCACCACAGACGGTGGAGGCACCACAGACGGTGGAGGCATCACAGACGGTGGAGGCATCACAGACGGTGGAGGCACCACAGACGGTGGAGGCACCACAGACGGTGGAGGCATCACAGACGGTGGAGGCACCACAGACGGTGGAGGCATCACAGACGGTGGAGGCACCACAGACGGTGGAGGCATCACAGACGTGGAGGCACCACAGACAGTGGAGGCACCACAAACGTTGGAGGCATCACAGACGGTGGAGGCACCACAGACGGTGGAGGCATCACAGACGGTGGAGGCACCACAGACGGTGGAGGCATCACAGACGGTGGAGGCATCACAGACGGTGGAGGCACCACAGACGGTGGAGGCATCACAGACGGTGGAGGCACCACAGATGGTAAAGGCACCACAGACAGTGGAACCATGTACACAACCTGAAGATGCTGATGAGGAGGTAGATAATGGCGGCCAAGGAGCGTCATTGGAGTGCGCCATCCTCCTCCTTCACACCTTATTTTCCTTCCCATTCTGTTCATTTTCCATCCTTTGAGAATTGGTCTTTTTTCCTCAGATTTTCCGGCTGTTTTTCCTCACTCTTCTGCTCCTCCATCTACCTCCTTCTTGTCGCATCATTGTTCATGGTGAACGTACACTGCACTAGAGGGCCATTTAAACAGTGGATCTGATACTGCGCCATATTGTGTATAGAGGTGGTGGTGATTGTTCTGCAGTTCCCTGTCTGTCCAGCAGGGGTCACAGAGAGTTAGGGAATGAGTATAATATCAGCATGTAATGTAATTATGAGGCAGTGTCCCCTGAACAGTAAGGCCAGCGAGAGCCAAGTCACTCCCAGCACTCTAAGGCAGCACTACGTGTTAATGGAGCTTTCTTCGTGCAAGGTGCAGTGCTGACTGAGGTCTGATGTCGGCTCGTGAAGCAGGTTCTGCTAGGGGGCCTCTAATAAACGTAATGCTGCTTCACTGGTGGACTGCGCCGCCATCAGTGTCTCCCCCTGCATCCTGGAACGTGAGGTGGTCCGCCCCCCCATGAGAGACTCATGCAATGTAGGGGGCCATGACACCGACTAGGTTTTTGGGGACCCTAAGCAGAAAAACAGATGGAGACCCCCGTATCAGCTCTTTGCCCCTCTCAGTAATCACGAGGACCCCCGAAGCAAGCTAGGGTCATAGACATTGCTTAACTTGCTTGTATGGCGGCATCACCTCTGCAGGGGCTCCACCTTTAATAATACCCCCCCTGCGTGAGTGGCAGACGCCGGCCTTGCCAGCCGTGAAATGAGGGACTGGAGACCCCCCAAATCCCCCTCCTCATCATCAGTGAACCTTCACCTCACACATCAAACATAAACACACAGTATCACATGTTTATCCCAAAAAGCACACACATGACCCGTGTGACTGCTGAACCCCTCTGTCTGTGTGAGGTGACCGCGATCTGAAAATTACATAGTACGAGGCCCGTCACCATGGACGGATTTTGCACTAATAGTGTGAAATGCGTTGGGCTGTCAGAAGTTGAGTTTTGCCTTATTGATTCCAATTTCCCTTCAATAAATTGCTGATTCCCCCCCCCCCCCCGCCCCCGCGCCTGTCACTCTCTATATAAATATATCTACCCTGTGTATAATGGTGTTTATATAATCTGTCTCTCCCTTTCCTGGACTCATTGAGGAGTAATATTACTCCGGAGATAGCAGTGATATATAATCCACATCCCTGTATTATTATTTCCTGACACACGTGTCCCCCACGTGTCCCCAATCAGGGGCTAGTGAACAAGTAGAAGAAAGTCTCAAACAGCTAATGCTGTATCTCTAGAATCTGTTCAATTCTCAAGGTTTTCAGGTTCAATTCCTGGCAGGGTCATCTCAACCCTACGCCCTTCTGCAGTAAATAAAATGGCAAAATAGGCGCATGGCATACCCCAGGCTTGAAAGAGAATATCTGACTGTACCCTGCCTGGTTAAACACCTTGGGCTTTATCCAAGAAAGAGAATTACAGGGAATTCAGTTGAATGGGAGAATATTTCCAGCTCGGCTAGTTTGGACTTAATGTCCACTTGTACTTCTAATTCACTGCCCGAGGTCCTTGTGATAGAACCTGCCTCGGACCCTCCTCTGAGCGGCCATGTTTCCCTGGGATGCAGTCTGGTCTGTGACTGTCTGTCTAGTGCAGATCTTCCCTAGGTCCTCTATGCTGCTGATCCCCCTTTTGCACTAGCAGAGAGAACCCCCCAGATCAGATAGACTCTGCTCAGACTAGCGGGGGGACCTCCTGCTCCTATTGGCTGTACATAATGCGCACTCGCCGGACCCCTGGGGGCAGGAAGAAAAACACAGAATTAAAGAAATGTGATTAATTTATCTTCTGTTTCACTATGTGATGCTCATCTCTCTCTATTATCACGATCACTGCCTCCTGTGCAAACTATGACTGATTTGAATACATTTATAAGAGATTTAACGGTAGAGAAGTTTTGTGATAAGGGTAAGAAATGTTGCACCATTTAAAGATAATGTTAATTTAACTGTGCAGATTTCTACCAATCAGGAGGTGATTGCTATTACAACGGTCCATTCAAGCCGGCGGAGGCAGTGTGATTCTTTGAACTGACAGGTGGCAAGCCGGATGGAGGCAGTGTGATGCTTTGGACTGACAGGTGGCAAGCCTGCGGAGGCAGTGTGATGCTTTGGGCTGACAGATGGCAAGCCGGTGGAGGCAGTGTGATGCTTTGGACTGACAGGTGGCAAGCCGGTGGAGGCAGTGTTATGCTTTGGTCTGTCGGGTGGCAAGCCAGTGGAGGCAGTGTGATGCTTTAGACTGACAGGTGGCAATCCGGCGGAGGCAGTGTGATGCTTTAGACTGACAGGTTGCAATCCGGTGGAGGCAGTGTGATGCTTTGGGTAATGTTCTGCTGGGAAACCTTGGGTCCTGCCATTCATGTGGATGTTACTTTGACATGTACCACGTACCTAAGCATTGTTACAGACCATGTACACCCTTTCATGGATACGGTATTCCCTGATGGCATTAGGCTCTTTCAGTAGGATAATGCTCCCTGCCACGAAGCAGAAATGGTTCAGGAATGGTTTGAGGAACACAACAATGAGTTCAAGGTGTTGACTTGGCCTCCAAATTCCCCAGATCTCAATCCAATGGAGCATCTGTGGGACGTGCTGGACCAACAAGTCCGATCCATGGAGGCCCCACCTCGCAACTTACAGGACTTAAAGGATCTGCTGCTAACCTGATTAAAGAGATGTGATGCAAGACATTTGTTTCCTCTGTTACACAATAGATATATTGATGATTTTCTGGATTGCAACACATTATATGTAATTTATCTGACAATTTGTTTATAGGGCCAGATTCAGTATATAGGGCCAGATGCAGTATATAGGGCCAGATTCAGTATATAGGGTGCACGATCGTGTCTCTGATGCACAGCCGGTGCCCCGCCATTCTCCTGCGTGTGTCGGTTCAGATCTCACTACATTTTTATTTCAAGCTGAGTGACTATGCCAGTAAGAGGCGCTAACAGTAAGGGTGATCCTTTTGGATCTATGAATTAAGAGCGAGAGATCCTCTTGGTAATAACTCTGAATGTGACTTTAATCATCTGTTCAGATATTAATGATATATATATATATATGGCTGTCCATTAGGAGAGGTCAGCCTGAGCACAAACCTCTTTCTTGTAATAATATTTTATTAAGTCTGGTTATAGACCAATACCGGATTACATATTCGAGTGGCCTTGTACCCATCATAGGATTCCCTATACTCAAAAGATGCCAAAATCCCACCAAATGCGGCTAAAACAGCTAAACAGCAAAATTTGGGCCATTTCATTTAATTGAAATTTAAAACAAAAATAATAACAATTATATTGGCCTTCTGGGGCCAGCCGAATGCCACTCTTCGCAAACCTGCCCGCTTTTATTCGCGATTTGCTCGTATTTACTGTTTAAGCATTAAATGTTTATTATACTGCCACAGGAGCAAAGCACAAAAATAATTTTGCACATAAAATATATTTTTAGTACATGCCCCCCTTCGATCTTGGATCAAGAGGAAGCCACAAAAGGCGGGCGGAATGGAATAAGGATTCTGTATGTGAAATATTTAGTCCAAAAAGTGTAACTTGAACAAATCTATCTTCCTAAATGTACTATTTCTGATTGTATATTAAATAAATTGTGTTCATACATATTTTTATTATGATATCTCAATGCTTTGCCACCAGCAGAGGGGATCGTAACTATGTCCTTAACCAGATCCCCTCCATCAGCGGCATTGAAAAATGAGGGTCTCTCTCTGCACCAGCCCTGACAGACCACGATCAGACGTGCAAGACAAGCCCCCGTGCTGTTTGGCTGAGCGCATGCCGACATTGTCAGTGTGTGCCAGCATCTGACAAGCTCTGCCTCAACTTAGAGGCAGAGCTCAGAGTAAACTCGTGTGTATCTGTAAAGATGACCATCGAGTTTACCTTTCAAACAGTGACAAAGATTTTTTTTTTACTTTGTCTTGTTAGTGATGTAAAAAGTTACAAATATTTTCTAGTAGAACAAGTTTACATTTGATTCACCGTTTTATTGTGCTTTGCACGATGATATTAATCACGCTGTAGCTATTTGGCCTTTAATTTCCAGGTTTGTTACTCAGACGCATCGGATGAGCTTTGTACCAAATAAACTGACAGAAAAACAAACAGTTACCGGCTGTGGTTACACATTATTTACTAAACACCCAAAGCACATGAGTGAGCAATGGTTTGTCACAAAGCATTGTGGGAAAACAATCATCATAATAAACTGCCCAGCTTCTGTGTCATACAAACCCCCATCATGCTCAGCCTGCCAGACCGGATGTACAGACCCTAAAAGCAAGTTATAGTATCCATTCCATCATCATTTGTTGGATCTGCCCCAGATCATACATGCAGACAGGGACTGGGCATACAGGTAAAGATCTTGCAGGATCTCCTCAGACCTAGAGTCAAAACAGATTCCAGCGGCAGACACTCAGTGTAGGTATTTTTACTAGAAATGCTTTAATGACAAAATACAAATGAAGCAACTTATTGAGCCCTCTTTGCTCTGTATAGCTCTATCAGGGGCAGACATGTTGTTTAGAATCTTTGCTCTGTATAGCTCTATCAGGGGCAGACATGTTGTTTAGAATCTTTGCTCTGTATAGCTCTATCAGGGGCAGACATGTTGTTTAGAATCTTTGCTCTGTATAGCTCTATCAGGGGCAGACATGTTGTTTAGAATCTTTGCTCTGTATAGCTCTATCAGGGGCAGACATGTTGTTTAGAATCTTTGCTCTGTATAGCTCTATCAGGGGGTGGACATGTTGTTTAGAATCCTTGCTCTGTATAGCTCTATCAGGGGGCGGACATGTTGTTTAGAATCTTTGCTCTGTATAGCTCTATCAGGGGCGGACATAGTGTTTAGAATCTTTGCTCTGTATAGCTCTATCAGGGGCGGACATGGTGTTTAGAATCTTTGCACTGTATAGCTCTATCAGGGGGTGGACATGTTGTTTAGAATCTTTGCTCTGTATAGCTCTATCAGGGGGTGGACATGTTGTTTAGAATCTTTGCTCTGTATAGCTCTATCAGGGGGTGGACATGTTGTTTAGAATCTTTGATCTCTATAGCTCTATCAGGGGGTGGACATGTTGTTTAGAATCTTTGCTCTGTATAGTTCTATCAGGGGGCGGACATGTTGTTTAGAATCTTTGCTCTGTATAGCTCTATCATGGGAGGACATGTTGTTTAGAATCTTTGCTCTGTATAGTTCTATCAGGAGGCGGACATGTTGTTTAGAATCTTTGCTCTCTATAGCTCTATCAGGGGGCGGACATGTTGTTTAGAATCTTTGCTCTGTATAACTCTATCAGGGGCGGACATGTTGTTTAGAATCTTTTCTCTATGTAGCTCTATCAGGGGGCAGACATGTTGTTTAGAATCTTTGCTCTGTATAGCTCTATCATGGGAGGACATGTTGTTTAGAATCTTTGCTCTGTATAGCTCTATCAGGGGCAGACATGTTGTTTAGAATCTTTGCTCTGTATAGCTCTATCAGGGGGTGGACATGTTGTTTAGAATCTTTGCTCTGTATAGCTCTATCAGGGGGGACATGTTGGTTAGAATCTTTGCTCTGTATAGCTCTATCATGGGAGGACATGTTGTTTAGAATCTTTGCCCTGTATAGCTCTATCAGGGGGGTGGACATGTTGGTTAGAATCTTTGGTCTGTATAGCTCTATCAGGGGGTGGACATGTTGTTTAGAATCTTTGGTCTGTATAGCTCTATCAGGGGGTGGACATGTTGTTTAGAATCTTTGGTCTGTATAGCTCTATCAGGGGGTGGACATGTTGTTTAGAATCTTTGCTCTGTATCGCTCTATCAGGGGCGGACATGTTGTTTAGAATCTTTGCTCTGTATAGCTCTATCATGGGAGGACATGTTGTTTAGAATCTTTGCCCTGTATAGCTCTATCAGGGGGGTGGACATGTTGGTTAGAATCTTTGCTCTGTATAGCTCTATCAGGGGGAGGACATGTTGCTTAGAATCTTTGCTCTGTATAGCTCTATCAGGGGGAGGACATGTTGTTTAGAATCTTTGCTCTGTATAGCTCTATCAGGGGAGGACATGTTGTTTAGAATCTTTGCTCTGTATAGCTCTATCATGGGAGGACATGGTGTTTAGAATCTTTGCCCTGTATAGCTCTATCAGGGGGGTGGACATGTTGGTTAGAATCTTTGCTCTGTATAGCTCTATCAGGGGCCGGACATGTTGTTTAGAATCTTTGCTCTGTATAGCTCTATCAGGGGGTGACATGTTGCTTAGAATCTTTGCTCTGTATAGCTCTATCAGGGGCGGACATGTTGCTTAGAATACAATACAAAGAAAAACGTGACCAGTGCGCTTCAACCAACACTACACACACTTATATTTACCCTTAGAACAAGTATGTATCTTGCAGTGCAAGATACATACTTGTTCTAAGGGTAAATATAAGTGTGTGTAGTGTTGGTTGAAGCGCACTGGTCACGTTTTTCTTTGTATTGTATTTATTTTGCTAGAAGTGAGACACTAGCGGTGCCCGAGTGCTGCATACCCGTCTACATACAGGCGCAGCAGTCTACACTTTGTGTTTTATGTTGCTTAGAATCTTTGCTCTGTATAGCTCTATCATGGGAGGACATGTTGTTTAGAATCTTTGCTCTATATAGCTCTATCAGGGGGCAGACATGTTGTTTAGAATCTTTGCTCTGTATAGCTCTATCAGGGGGCAGACATGTTGTTTAGAATCTTTCCTCTGTGTAGTTAGTAGGAGAAATGTCTGGCTAAACATGATGGGAGTTGCAGTTCCACACGACCTGGAGCATGACAGGTAACATATATGGAGGAGAAACACTCCAGGCCTCTCCGTCATGTGTCATTAGTGCAGATTAATGACATCATTAGTGTGTTTAAAATTCCAAACACCTGAGCAGGTTTGTTATGTAAAAACACACAATACTCAGAGTTTAGTAAACACAGTAAATCTTCAGGCTGAGTGTATATCTGAGCCGGAGTAATATAACAGTTACCTTATAGGAGACCCACCCAGATCTCCTGTGTATCACAGTGTCCCAGAAATAGATAAACAGGTCAGGTTTAAACCATGAAATGTTTTATGGTTATTTAGGAATCCTGAATGATATCTCTAACAGGGACATGGCTTCATTTACTGTATCAACTGTGCTGCACACAATGAATCAGCAACATCTCCTACCAACACATTCAACCAGCCCGCCTTTCTCTGCCAGTCCTGGTTTGGGATGCAATACTGGAGACCGTATCTCCAGACTAATATAGATACTCTGGAGAGAGTTCAGAGAAGATCTACTAAACTGGTTCATGGGTTGAAGGATAAAACTTACCAGGAAAGGTTAAAGCATCTTAACATGTATAGCTTGGAGGAAAGACGTAACAGGGGGGATATGATAGAAACATTTAACCCCTTCCAGCCCATAGTATTGCGGTCACAAATACCAATGTCCCACCAACCTCTACCTTTGTCCCGAAGAGTGGCACAGCGATGGAGCTTGACAGGACAACACCTACAAATCTGAGCCGTCCTATGTAAAGCGTGTAGAGAGACGTGTATGTGACCTGTAGCGTTCTTATTACATTTTAAAGGGACTGTCTGGTGTCTAAAATGCATCTTCCAAATATTCAGGGCCGATCCTGGGCGGGTGCACGGGGTGCACCGCGCCCAGGCGCACGGGAGGAGAGGCGCTGAAGCAGGGAGCTCTCTCCCTGCTGTCCTCCTCCTTGTTAAAGAAAGCACAGCGCGACGGGGGCAAGCTCCGCCCCCGTCGCGTTCTGTGATTGGCTGCTGCCGGGAGGAGGACGTTCTCTAGAGTATCTGCCAAGACACCATAGAGAACATCCTCCTCCCTGCAGCCAATCACAGAACGCGACGGGGGCGGAGCTTTCCCCCGTTGCTCTGTGCTTGGACTAACAAGAAGGAGGAGGTAATTGGAGGGGTTTGGGGGGTGTTAAAATATAAAATAAAAAAAGAAAGTGTGGAAGTGTCTGTGAATGTGTATAAGTGTGTCAATGTGTATAACTATGTGTGTGTTACTGTCTGTGTAAGTGTGTGTACATGAGTGTCAAGTGTGCAAGTGTATCCTATGTCTAAGTGTGTAAAGGTGGCTGTGTTTGTGTGACTGTGTGTATTTTTGTATGACTGTGTATTTATGTATGTGTGTATAAGGGTGTCTGTGTAAATGTATGTCTGTGAGGGTGACTAAGTGTGTAATTGTGTTTGTGTGACTGTGTGTATTTATGTATGACTGTGTTTATTTATGTATGTGTGTGACAGTGTGTATAAGGGTGTTTGTGTAAATGTATGTCTGTGTGGGTGACTAAGTGTGTAAATGTGTTTGTGTGACTGTGTGTGTTTATGTATGACTGTGTGTACAAGAGGCCAGCATGGAGAACAGAAAGATAGAGATGGAAAAAGTTATAAGGGATGAGGGGGGAGACAGACATGGGGTATGAGTGGAGAGATACACAGACAGACATGGAGCATGAATGGAGAGAGAGAGAGACATGGAGCATGAGTGGAGGGAGAGAGACATGGAGCATGAGTGGAGAGAGAGACAGACATGAGGGAATAGGGAGAGAGAGACAGACATGAGGGTACGGGGAGAGAGAGACAGACATGAGGGAATGGGGAAGAGACAGACAGACACAAGGGTATGGGGAGAGATAGACATGAGGGTACGGGGAGAGACAGACAGACATGAGGGTATGGGGAGAGAGAGAGACACGTGAGTGACTGACTTGGTGGAATATTATTTATCACTCCTTATGTACTTCTTTTCCAATGATGCTCAGCCAGACTAATGAGAGACTTTGGCTGGTTGGGAATCATGGGAACGGTAGTTAAAACTCATTTTGCTAGCCAGCAAAAAGTCTCCCATGTTGCTGGCTGAGCATCATAGAAATAAATAAAACCACTACACAGTATTATGGCCAAATATATATCTTTATTTAAAATAAACGTTGGTCCTTTACATTAAAATACAGTTTTCTCTCTCCCCAATATTGAAATGGGCATGTCTGGAACAGAAATGTCTAAAGGGGAGGAGTTCATAATATAGCCACGCCCACCCTTGGGCGCCAAAGGAAAACCTGCACCCAGGCGCCCGTGACCCTAGGATCGGCCCTGAATGCATACTGATGTGCTTCCAAGGTACTTTAAAATGTATGTTGTACATTTTGCATTGCTTAAAATATAAAGAACATACATTGAGATGAAATTGTGAAATTACATCAGTTTGCAAGACGCCAGGACTGCCCACACTAGCTGAGTAAAAGTCATTAATTTCTTTTACATTTTTTATGCAGGAACCAATGAGAATAATTTCATTCAAATGAAGCAAACTTCCTGTCTCTCCAGTGATGTCATCAGACAATGTGTTGCACTGTTAAGAAATCCAACTGTGTACAAGAGTACGTTTATCACAGTCCACACAATGTATTCTATTCCAGCAGCACAGGAAGTGACTAAATGAACCAAAAGTTTATATCCTCAGTGTCTATATATTCAGTGCTGTCGCACCTGCAGTAACCATGCAGTCTGCATCTCATAACACAGGGGAAATAGGCCTGTGCATTATACAAGCAGTGATCTCCATCTTGCACCAAAGGGAGAAATAAGTAAACATATGTTCCTGCTACAAAAGCTAAAGGGTTCTCTATAACAAACCTGATGCGACGTGAATAAAGTATTATTATACTTTGTTTTATCAGAATGCGCCCATGCTGTCTGCTGATTATGACATCACCATGCCGAATATTCTCCCATACAGTAACCACTATAAAGTGATGTTACAAGCAGGACTCAGCAACAAAAATTGAATGGAGTGATAGGAGTTGTACTTACAAAACTGGAGCAGATTCACTTGTTACCTGCATATAGAGCAGTGAATCTGCTCCAGTTTTGTAAGTACAACTCCTATCACTCCATTCAATTTTTGTTCAACCAGAGAGCACTATTTTTTTCTTCTGTTTTTATTTTTTATGAACAGTCTGAGACCTGCAATCAAGTTACACGTTTTCTGTTTGAATATAAGTATATGAATACATTTTCATCTGCACTTTTTGGTTCACAATCACTTTTTTGTCACGTGTTTCTTCACTTTCTTTCACACTTCTTGTGTATCACTTTCAGATTCCTTCTTTCCTTTTTGCTTTATTGTTTATGTAGAAATAGAGGTCATTTTTTCTACTGATTAGTGAGCTGCATACATAATTATAACTATTAGTATAAGTAGCGCCTAACACTGTCACCTGTGCACTGTGAGAGCCCACGGCCCACCCAGGCATTTCTGGGGCACAGTGATGTCATCAGCAGTAACCATTTCATTGGTTTCCATGGTGACTGCACTGGTTTTCCCATGATATCATGTGATCCGGGGCACAGATATTTGCTGTGTTGTTATCAAGCTCCACTCATTACACCCAGCCCTATCTCATGACAGCAGGCGAGTAGGAGCAGGAAGCGTTTATTACACCCCCACGCATTGCACAGGCTTTTAATAGATCCATTACATGGTTAAAAGCTTTTCTTTCCTTTGATCCATTAGTTTATTGTGTAACTGCTGGAAACAGAATCAATAAACGGAATATAAAAACAACAGTCATCCCAGACATCCCTCAACCCAAACTGCAACAAAGCAACATTCTCTCTGTGTCTGGGGGGCCAGGTGTTACCCCCAAAATCCCATCTATGACACTTTCATCCAAGTAAGACAGTGGGGTAAGAGTGTCAAGGAAATAAACACTAAAACAGATATTTATGATGATTCTTTGTTTATATTATATGTGTTTGAATGTTGAAAGCTTCTTCTCATTCACATCTTAATAATGTGAGCAATGGAATGTGATCCTATTGGGTGGGCATAGAAGAACCACTCTAAGCAAAGTGTTGGGATGGGAACCCCTCCTTGATTAATTAATTGTTTTCCCTGGACACACAAAACACTGGCTGACCTGGCAATCCTAGCTTTATAACTGTTATCATGTATAGTTATCATTCAACTGGTATTATTATATGTCTGCTCTGTACAGACTCCTGTGTAATATATGTATGCACACACTACAAGGATAGTTATCATTCACCTGGTATTATTATATGTCTGCTCTGTACAGACTCCTGTGTAATATATGTATGCACACACTGCAAGTATAGTTATCATTCACCTGGTATTATTATATGCCTGCTCTGTACAGGCTCCTGTGTAATATATATATGCACACATTGCAAGTATAGTTATCATTCACCTGGTATTATTATATGTCTGCTCTGTACAGACTCCTGTGAAATATATGTATGCACACATTGCAAGTATAGTTATCATTCACCTGGTATTATTATATGTCTGCTCTGTACAGACTCCAGTGTAATATATGTATGCACACACTGCAAGTATAGTTATCATTCACCTGGTATTATTATATGTCTGCTCTGTACAGACTCCTGTGTAATATATGTATGCACACATTGCAAGTATAGGTATCATTTACCTGGTATTATTATATGTCTGCTCTGTACAGACTCCTGTGTAATATATGTATGCACACACTGCAAGTATAGTTATCATTCACCTGGTATTATTATATGTCTGCTCTGTACAGACTCCTGTGAAATATATGTATGCACACACTGCAAGTATAGTTATCATTCACCTGGTATTATTATATGTCTGCTCTGTACAGACTCCTGTGTAATATATTAATGCACACACTGCAAGTATAGTTATCATTCACCTGGTATTATTATATGTCTGCTCTGTACAGACTCCTGTGTAATATATGTATGCACACACTGCAAGTATAGTTATCATTCACCTGGTATTATTATATGTCTGCTCTGTACAGACTCCTGTGTAATATATGTATGCACACACTGCATGTATAGTTATCATTCACCTGGTATTATTATATGTCTGCTCTGTACAGACTCCTGTGTAATATATGTATGCACACACTGCAAGTATAGTTATCATTCACCTGGTATTATTATATGTCTGCTCTGTACAGACTCCTGTGTAATATATATATATATATGCACACACTGCAAGTATAGTTATCATTCACCTGGTATTATTATATGTCTGCTCTGTACAGGCTCCTGTGTAATATATGTATGCACACACTGCATGTATAGTTATCATTCACCTGGTATTATTATATGTCTGCTCTGTACAGACTCCTGTGTAATATATGTATGCACACACTGCAAGTATAGTTATCATTCACCTGGTATTATTATATGTCTGCTCTGTACAGACTCCTGTGTAATATATATATATGCACACACTGCAAGTATAGTTATCATTCACCTGGTATTATTATACGTCTGCTCTGTACAGACTCCTGTGTAATATATGTATGCACACACTGCAAGTATAGTTATCATTCACCTGGTATTATTATATGTCTGCTCTGTACAGACTCCTGCGTAATATATGTATGCACACACTGCAAGTATAGTTATCATTCACCTGGTATTATTATATGTCTGCTCTGTACAGACTCCTGTGTAATATATGTATGCACACACTGCAAGTATAGTTATCATTCACCAGGTATTATTATATGTGAGCTCTGTACAGGCTCCTGTGTAATATATGTATGCACACACGGCAAGTATAGTTATCATTCACCTGGTATTATTATATGTCTGCTCTGTACAGACTCCTGTGTAATATATGTATGCACACATTGCAAGTATAGTTATCATTCACCTGGTATTATTATATATCTGCTCTGTACAGGCTCCTGTGTAATATATGTATGCACACACTGCAAGTATAGTTATCATTCACCTGGTATTATTATATATCTGCTCTGTACAGACTCCTGTGTAATATATGTATGCACACACTGCAAGTATAGTTATCATTTACCTGGTATTATTATATGTCTGCTCTGTGCAGACTCCTGTGTAATATATGTATGCACACACTGCAAGTATAGTTATCATTCACCTGGTATTATTATATGTCTGCTCTGTACAGACTCCTGTGTAATATATGTATGCACACATTGCAAGTATAGTTATCATTCACCTGGTATTATTATATGTGTGCTCTGTACAGACTCCTGTGTAATATATGTATGCACACACTGCAAGTATAGTTATCATTCACCTGGTATTATTATATGTCTGCTCTGTACAGACTCCTGTGTAATATATGTATGCACACATTGCAAGTATAGGTATCATTTACCTGGTATTATTATATGTCTGCTCTGTGCAGACTCCTGTGTAATATATGTATGCACACACTGCAAGTATAGTTATTATTCACCTGGTATTATTATATGTCTGCTCTGTGCAGACTCCTGTGTAATATATGTATGCACACACTGCAAGTATAGTTATCATTCACCTGGTATTATATGTCTGCTCTGTACAGACTCCTGTATAATATATGTATGCACACATTGCAAGTATACTTATCATTTGCCTGGTATTATTATATGTCTGCTCTGTACAGACTCCTGTGTAATATATGTATGCACACACTGCAAGTATAGTTATCATTCACCTGGTATTTTTATATGTCTGCTCTGTACAGACTCCTGTGTAATATATGTATGCACACATTGCAAGTATACTTATCATTCACCTGGTATTATTATATGTCTGCTTTGTACAGGCTCCTGTGTAATATGTGTATGCACACATTGCAAGTATAGTTATCATTCACCTGGTATTTTTATACGTCCGCTCTGTGCAGACTCCTGTGTAATAAATATATGCACACATTGCAAGTATAGTTATCATTCATCTGGTATTATTATATGTCTGCTCTGTACAGACTCCTGTGTAATATATGTATGCACACACTGCAAGTATAGTTATCATTCACCTGGTATTATTATATGTCTGCTCTGTATAGACTCCTGTGTAATATATGTATTCACACACTGCAAGTATAGTTATCATTCACCTGGTATTATTATATGTCTGCTCTGTACAGACTCCTGTGTAATATATGTATGCACACACTGCAAGTATAGTTATCATTCACCTGGTATTATTATATGTCTGCTCTGTATAGACTCCTGTGTAATATATGTATGCACACACTGCAAGTATAGTTATCATTCAACTGGTATTATTATATGTCTGCTCTGTACAGACTCCTGTGTAATATATGTATGCACACACTGCAAGTATAGTTATCATTCACCTGGTATTATTATATGTCTGCTCTGTACAGACTCCTGTGTAATATATGTATGCACACATTGCAAGTATAGTTATCATTCACCTGGTATTATTATATGTCTGCTCTGTACAGACTCCTGTGTAATATATGTATGCACACATTGCAAGTATAGGTATCATTTACCTGGTATTATTATATGTCTGCTTTGTACAGGCTCCTGTGTAATATGTGTATGCACACATTGCAAGTATAGTTATCATTCACCTGGTATTTTTATACGTCCGCTCTGTGCAGACTCCTGTGTAATAAATATATGCACACATTGCAAGTATAGTTATCATTCATCTGGTATTATTATATGTCTGCTCTGTACAGACTCCTGTGTAATATATGTATGCACACACTGCAAGTATAGTTATCATTCACCTGGTATTATTATATGTCTGCTCTGTATAGACTCCTGTGTAATATATGTATTCACACACTGCAAGTATAGTTATCATTCACCTGGTATTATTATATGTCTGCTCTGTACAGACTCATGTGTAATATATGTATGCACACACTGCAAGTATAGTTATCATTCACCTGGTATTATTATATGTCTGCTCTGTATAGACTCCTGTGTAATATATGTATGCACACACTGCAAGTATAGTTATCATTCAACTGGTATTATTATATGTCTGCTCTGTACAGACTCCTGTGTAATATATGTATGCACACACTGCAAGTATAGTTATCATTCACCTGGTATTATTATATGTCTGCTCTGTACAGACTCCTGTGTAATATATGTATGCACACATTGCAAGTATAGTTATCATTCACCTGGTATTATTATATGTCTGCTCTGTACAGACTCCTGTGTAATATATGTATGCACACATTGCAAGTATAGGTATCATTTACCTGGTATTATTATATGTCTGCTCTGTGCAGACTCCTGTGTAATATATGTATGCACACACTGCAAGTATAGTTATTATTCACCTGGTATTATTATATGTCTGCTCTGTGCAGACTCCTGTGTAATATATGTATGCACACACTGCAAGTATAGTTATCATTCACCTGGTATTATATGTCTGCTCTGTACAGACTCCTGTATAATATATGTATGCACACATTGCAAGTATACTTATCATTTACCTGGTATTATTATATGTCTGCTCTGTACAGACTCCTGTGTAATATATGTATGCACACACTGCAAGTATAGTTATCATTCACCTGGTATTATTATATGTCTGCTCTGTGCAGACTCCTGTGTAATATATGTATGCACACATTGCAAGTATAGTTATCATTCACCTGGTATTATTATATGTCTGCTCTGTACAGACTCCTGTGTAATATATGTATGCACACATTGCAAGTATAGGTATCATTTACCTGGTATTATTATATGTCTGCTCTGTGCAGACTCCTGTGTAATATATGTATGCACACACTGCAAGTATAGTTATTATTCACCTGGTATTATTATATGTCTGCTCTGTGCAGACTCCTGTGTAATATATGTATGCACACACTGCAAGTATAGTTATCATTCACCTGGTATTATATGTCTGCTCTGTACAGACTCCTGTATAATATATGTATGCACACATTGCAAGTATACTTATCATTTACCTGGTATTATTATATGTCTGCTCTGTACAGACTCCTGTGTAATATATGTATGCACACACTGCAAGTATAGTTATCATTCACCTGGTATTATTATATGTCTGCTCTGTGCAGACTCCTGTATAATATATGTATGCACACATTGCAAGTATAGTTATCATTCACCTGGTATTATTATATGTCTGCTCTGTACAGACTCCTGTGTAATATATGTATGCACACACTGCAAGTATAGTTATCATTCACCTGGTATTTTTATATGTCTGCTCTGTACAGACTCCTGTGTAATATATGTATGCACACATTGCAAGTATAATTATCATTCACCTGGTATTATTATATGTCTGCTTTGTACAGGCTCCTGTGTAATATATGTATGCACACTTTGCAAGTATAGTTATCATTCACCTGGTATTTTTATACGTCCGCTCTGTACAGACTCCTGTGTAATAAATATATGCACACATTGCAAGTATAGTTATCATTCATCTGGTATTATTATATGTCTGCTCTGTACAGACTCCTGTGTAATATATGTATGCACACACTGCAAGTATAGTTATCATTCACCTGGTATTATTATATGTCTGCTCTGTATAGACTCCTGTGTAATATATGTATGCACACACTGCAAGTATAGTTATCATTCACCTGGTATTATTATATGTCTGCTCTGTATAGACTCCTGTGTAATATATGTATGCACACACTGCAAGTATAGTTATCATTCAACTGGTATTATTATATGTCTGCTCTGTACAGACTCCTGTATAATATATGTATGCACACATTGCAAGTATACTTATCATTTACCTGGTATTATTATATGTCTGCTCTGTACAGACTCCTGTGTAATATATGTATGCACACACTGCAAGTATAGTTATCATTCACCTGGTATTATTATATGTGTGCTCTGTACAGACTCCTGTGTAATATATGTATGCACACACTGCAAGTATAGTTATCATTCACCTGGTATTATTATATGTCTGCTCTGTATAGACTCCTGTGTAATATATGTATGCACACACTGCAAGTATAGTTATCATTCACCTGGTATTATTATATGTCTGCTCTGTATAGACTCCTGTGTAATATATGTATGCACACACTGCAAGTATAGTTATCATTCACCTGGTATTATTATATGTCTGCTCTGTACAGACTCCTGTGTAATATATGTATGCACACACTGCAAGTATAGTTATCATTCACCTGGTATTATTATATGTCTGCTCTGTATAGACTCCTGTGTAATATATGTATGCACACACTGCAAGTATAGTTATCATTCACCTGGTATTATTATATGTCTGCTCTGTACAGACTCCTGTGTAATATATGTATGCACACACTGCAAGTATAGTTATCATTCACCTGGTATTATTATATGTCTGCTCTGTACAGACTCCTGTGTAATATATGTATGCACACATTGCAAGTATAGTTATCATTCACCTGGTATTATTATATGTCTGCTCTGTACAGGCTCCTGTGTAATATATGTATGCACACACACACTGCAAGTATAGTTATCATTCACCTGGTATTATTATATGTCTGCTCTGTACAGACTCCTGTGTAATATATGTATGCACACACTGCAAGTATAGTTATCATTCACCTGGTATTATTATATGTCTGCTCTGTACAGGCTCCTGTGTAATATATGTATGCACACACTGCAAGTATAGTTATCATTCACCTGGTATTATTATATGTCTGCTCTGTACAGACTCCTGTGTAATATATGTATGCACACACTGCAAGTATAGTTATCATTCACCTGGTATTATTATATGTCTGCTCTGTACAGACTCCTGTGTAATATATGTATGCACACACTGCAAGTATAGTTATCATTCACCTGGTATTATTATATGTCTGCTCTGTACAGACTCCTGTGTAATATATGTATGCACACACTGCAAGTATAGTTATTATTCACCTGGTATTATTATATGTCTGCTCTGTACATACTCCAGAAATGGCCTGTAATATTGTAATTTATGAAAGGGTATGTCTTGGGTATGGCCAACCCAGGAGGCAGTAGCTCTGGTAGTTAGCTGCACGGGCTCCTCATGGGCTGGTCCCTGGGGAGCGAATATCCGGCGGCTACCGTGCAGGGGCATCGATGCCGGTAGCCAGATATTTTTGGTGACGCCTACGTCCGATCCTCGGGTACCCAATCCTAGATATGCTACCGCTTGGTGGCATATACATGCCTGTACTTAACAAGATGGTGTTTTGTATATGGGTTTACATGTTATACGTGTTGAATGGTTTTGATATGTTTTTAGTATGCGTTAACGTTTTGTAAGTTACTGATATAAATATTGAATCCTTGTTGCAGTATTTCTCAGTAAATACTGTGACCTTCATATCCAGTTTGTTGTCCGTGTCTGTTCTTGGGGGCGGGGTGAGTTCATTCTCCATACCTTGGTCATGTGTAATATATGTACCCAATGCAGCCCTGCACAATGTATAAGCCACGTGGTCACCCAAGCAGTGAGACTGTTAATACACAACTCTTTATTAAATAACCCCACCCTGCACACAGGCAGAGCCCCTCAGTGCCGCCCCATACACTGCATCATAAATGGAGATTGAATTTAACTGTTACACTGCTGGGCTCTGTGCATTTGTGGAGCGACTGGTGTGTGGCTTTTTCAGAATGTGTCTGATCCTGTGTCTAAGCTGATTGTTTTAAAGCGTTTGGTATAATTAATTGTAAAACACAAATGTTTGAAGAAGAAACTAAGTTCTGCTTAATTGAAAGATTGCATCAAATATAGGTTTTAGTTAAATATAAATGCTTTAACGAAAGAATACAACTAAACTACCATATTGAACCTTCTTTGCTTGTATAGCTCTATCAGGGGCGGAAATGTTGGTCAGGTGGGTCAGATCTTGCTTCATCTGACCCTAGATTCTAAACAACATGTCTGCCCCCTGATAGAGCTATACAGAGCAAAGATTCTAAACAACATGTCTGCCCCCTGATAGAGCTATACAGAGCAAAGATTCTAAACAACATGTCCTCCCCATGATAGAGCTATACAGAGCAAAGATTCTAAACAACATGTCCGTCCCCTGATAGAGCTATACAGAGCAAAGATTCTACACTACATGTCCGTCCCCTGATAGAGCTATACAGAGCAAAGATTCTAAACAACATGTCCGTCCCCTGATAGAGCTATACAGAGCAAAGATTCCAAACAACATGTCCGTCCCCTGATAGAGCTATACAGAGCAAAGATTCTACACTACATGTCCGTCCCCTGATAGAGCTATACAGAGCAAAGATTCCAAACAACATGTCCACCCCCTGATAGAACTATACAGAGCAAAGATTCTAAACAACATGTCCGTCCCCTGATAGAGCTATACAGAGCAAAGATTCTACACTACATGTCCGTCCCCTGATAGAGCTATACAGAGCAAAGATTCTAAACAACATGTCCGTCCCCTGATAGAGCTATACAGAGCAAAGATTCCAAACAACATGTCCGCCCCCTGATAGAGCTATACAGAGCAAAGATTCTACACTACATGTCCGTCCCCTGATAGAGCTATACAGAGCAAAGATTCTAAACAACATGTCCGCCCCCTGATAGAGCTATACAGAGCAAAGATTCTAAACAACATGTCCGCCCCCTGATATAGCTATACAGAGCAAAGATTCTAAACAACATGTCCGTCCCCTGATAGAGCTATACAGAGCAAAGATTCTAAACAACATGTCCGTCCCCTGATAGAGCTATACAGAGCAAAGATTCTAAACAACATGTCCGTCCCCTGATAGAGCTATACAGAGCAAAGATTCCAAACAACATGTCCGTCCCCTGATAGAGCTATACAGAGCAAAGATTCTACACTACATGTCCGTCCCCTGATAGAGCTATACAGAGCAAAGATTCTAAACAACATGTCCGTCCCCTGATAGAGCTATACAGAGCAAAGATTCCAAACAACATGTCCACCCCCTGATAGAACTATACAGAGCAAAGATTCTAAACAACATGTCCGTCCCCTGATAGAGCTATACAGAGCAAAGATTCTACACTACATGTCCGTCCCCTGATAGAGCTATACAGAGCAAAGATTCTAAACAACATGTCCGTCCCCTGATAGAGCTATACAGAGCAAAGATTCCAAACAACATGTCCGCCCCCTGATAGAGCTATACAGAGCAAAGATTCTACACTACATGTCCGTCCCCTGATAGAGCTATACAGAGCAAAGATTCTAAACAACATGTCCGCCCCCTGATAGAGCTATACAGAGCAAAGATTCTAAACAACATGTCCGCCCCCTGATATAGCTATACAGAGCAAAGATTCTAAACAACATGTCCGCCCCTGATAGAGCTATACAGAGCAAAGATTCTAAACAACATGTCCGTCCCCTGATAGAGCTATACAGAGCAAAGATTCTACACTACATGTCCGTCCCCTGATAGAGCTATACAGAGCAAAGATTCTAAACAAGATGTCCGTCCCCTGATAGAGCTATACAGAGCAAAGATTCTAAACAACATGTCCACTCCCTGGTACATATTTTAATTACAAATTAAGGGCTGAAAGTGGAACAATCAGTAGGAACATTTCTTCACAGTGATTTGCTTCTTCCTTTAACCCTTTCCTACTCTCTTGCCTGCATTATAAACAGACCTGAGTTATTCCTGCCGGGCATCCTTCATGCTTTGGATATGTCTTATTATTACAGGATGCTGGTGTAATATCAGGAAGTGCAGAACTTCTCTCTATTTCTCAATCTGAATCCTCTGCGTTGGGCACTTTGGGGACCGGGGAACGTGTTCAAACACATGCACACAGTGTAATACGCCTTATTTGGCTGCTCTCTGTACAGTGTTTGCCATCGCTGGCTGGGTATTGGATTCACTGGATTCATATTACTGCTTGTCTTGGAAATATGAGCTGCTTTAAACTTCCGTATTATTATTGGACATAAACGACTGCAGCAGGTAACTCAACCTACCGGCGGGGTAAAGCTTTGTACGAATCCGCCTGCGAGGTCAGGAACTGCCCAGCCCCAGGAATTACTGCCCCTGCCCCAGGAATTACTGCCCCTGCTCTGCCAAGGAACCTGCAATCAAGGTAATTCCCCCAAATCCTGTGATACTCTCTGATACGCCCGCCATTAATATATATATATTTCATTATAAGGTGATCTACTTTACAAACCCCTCCTGGCAGAATGTGATCTGTGGGGGGATTTGGGGCATAGACCGTGGGATAACTAGAAAAGGACAATGGGCTCCAAGGTCGACTCACCCATTTTGTCCACTTTCTTTCGCTGGCTGATTTTATATTATTCTAATTATTATTTAATGCTGTGATTTATTCTCTCCGATACCTTATATGTTGTATATTACACCTGTATCTCTATAACACCTGTTATTATAACGATTCTGTTTTATGTTACATTTTTTTGTTACTGAGATTGATTATTTGTTCTTTCTAAACTTAAGTTAACCCACAAAGTGCCAGATGTTTTTTGAATTACTCATTCATCCAGCACTCGGGGTTAAGGAAGATAATAAAACGTGTGTCGGCCCCCCCATCTCCCCCCACCCGACTCGGCTTCTCATTATTATATTATCCTCGGAGGACAATTGGGGTCCCTATCTGATTTTGTTCTCCACTGTGTGAGCTTGTTTTCCACCTGGGGGTCCATGACTGTCAATAAACATTGATGGTCACTGTAGCCTTTTATCTTTGACCTCATCCAAGGTCAAGGGGACATCTGGGGGGCCACATGAGGAATTCATAGATTTAAAGGACAACTGACTGCAAAACAATAAGCGATGATTAACTGAAAGATTGGATCAAGTGTAAGCACTTTGTATAACAACGCTTTAATGAAAGATACGAATAAAGCACCATATTGAGCCCTCTGTGCTCTGTAAGTGGGCAGACATGAGGTTTCGAATTTTGCGCTAGGGGAAGGTGTTGCCCCCTGATACGGCTCAATGACCTGCTTTATTTCTATTCTTTACATGTAACATGTCTGCACCTGACACAATCTTTCAGTTAAACAGAACTTCATTTAGTATTTTTACGGGTTATCACCAAGTGCAATGTCCTCCTCATTAAATGCTCCTCCCCCGGGCGCCCCATATGCTGTCCAGGCCCCACCCAGCCATATTGGCCCCGCCCAGCCATACTGGCCCCACCCAGCCCATACCTGGGGCCCAGTCAGTGGAAAACAATGCAGACAATGTGGCTGGACGGGAAGGTGACACGCTTCTGAATGACACTAAGCCATGATTACTGTGCGATGACAGACAGTCAGTGTGTCTCTAATCAGCTCTAAAAATACTCCCCTTCCTGGGGAGCGAAAGATGCTTCTCTGTCATCACTCAGACCTCCCCCTGGGTGTCCTGCTCAGGCTGCTGGGATTCTGGCTTTAGACAAGACTTGTCTGCTCTACACAGCACTCTCCATCCCAGCACAAAGATAGGTGAGGAAGCAAGGAGATCCCAGCATCTTGGATGTGTACAGAGCTCTACCACTGCTGGATGTGTACAGAGCTCTAATCCTGCTGGATGTGTACAGAGCTCTAACCTTACTGGATGTGTACAGAGCTCTACCACTGCTGGATGTGTACAGAGCTCTACCACTGCTGGATGTATACAGAGCTCTAACCCTGCTGGATGTGTACAGAGCTCTAACCCTGCTGGATGTGTACAGAGCTCTAACCTTACTGGATGTGTACAGAGCTCTACCACTGCTGGATGTGTACAGAGCTCTACCACTGCTGGATGTGTACAGAGCTCTACCACTGCTGGATGTATACAGAGCTCTAACCCTGCTGGATGTGTACAGAGCTCTAGCCCTGCTGGATGTGTACAGAGCTCTAACCTTGCTGGATGTGTACAGAGCTCTAACTCTGCTGGATGTGTACAGAGCTCTACCACTGCTGGATGTATACAGAGCTCTAACCCTGCTGGATGTATACAGAGCTCTAATCCTACTGGATGTGTACAGAGCTCTATCACTGCTGGATGTGTGTGCAGAGCTCTAACCCTGCTGGATGTGTACAGAGCTCTACCACTGCTGGATGTGTAAAAAACTCTACCCCAGGTGGATCTGTACAGAGCTCTAACCCTGCTGGATATGTACAGAGCTCTAGCACTGCTGGATGTGTATAGAGCTCTACCACTGCTGGATGTGTATAGAGCTCTACCACTGCTGGATGTGTACAGAGCTCTAGCCCTGCTGAATGTATACAGAGCTCTATCCCTGCTGGATGTGTACAGAGCTCTACCACTGCTGGATGTGTAAAGAGCTCTAACCCTGCTGGATGTGTACAGATCTCTATTCCTGCTGGATGTGTACAGAGCTCTATTCCTGCTGGATGTGTACAGAGCTCTATCCCTGCTGGATGTGTACAGAGCTCTATGCCTGCTCAATGTGTACAGCGCTCTACTCCTGTAGGATGTGTCCAGAGCTCTACCACTGATGGAAGTGCACAGATCTCTATTTCTGCTGAATGTATAAAGATATATTCTCCCAGTGAATGCGTACAGAGCTCTATCTTTACTGAATGGGTCCAGAGCTCTATCACTGCTTAATGTGAACAAAACTCTAGCCCCAGCTGAATGTGTACAGAGCTCTCTATTGGCTACCTGTGCACAGAGCTCTACCCCAGCTGAATGTGTACAGAGCTCTACCCCAGCTGAATGTGTACAGAGCTCTACCCCAGCTGAATGTGTACAGAGCTCTTTTCCTAAGACTATCCCCAACTTCTGGACTTCATAACCTCAAACCAGTGGCTTTTCTAGTGACATTATGGCTATCCCTGGCTCAGTAGGTAAGAGAAGGAATGTGTATCACCCAGAGGAGAAATCTAGAAATATAAAACTGATTGATAGAAAATACATTTCCCAGAGTCCTATTAACCCCGTACTTAATTCACTGTGTCTCCCTTGTGTTTAATCAACCACTTTAGATCCAAATTATAATGTTTTATAACGTGTAAGTGGATGAATTAGACTGTGTCACAGGCAGATAAGAACCATCTAGCACTCCAGCATTAGTCCCTGGCCTTATCTTATATCTAGGATAGCCTTATACCTATCCCACGCATGCTTAAACTCCTTCACTGTATTAACCTCTACCACTTCTACTGGAAGACTATTCCATACATCCACTACCCTCTCAGTAATGTAATACTTTCATTAGTCCCTGGCCTTATCTTATATCTAGGATAGTCTTATACCTATCCCATGCATGCTTAAACTCCTTCACTGTATTAACCTCTACCACTTCTACTGGAAGACTATTCCATGCATCCACTACCCTCTCAGTAATGTAATACTTTCATTAGTCCCTGGCCTTATCTTATATATAGGATAGCCTGATACCTATCCCATGCATGCTTAAACTCCTTCACTGTATTAACATCTACCACTTCTCTGGAAGACTATTCCATGCATCCACTACCCTCTCAGTAATGTAATACTGTCATTAGTCCCTGGCCTTATCTTATATCTAGGATAGCCTTATACCTATCCCATGCATGCTTAAACTCCTTCACTGTATTAACGTCTACCACTTCTACTGGAAGACTATTCCATATATCCACTACCCTCTCAGTAATGTAAAACTATCATTAGTCCCTGGCCTTATCTTATATCTAGGATAGCCTTATACCTATCCCATGCATGCTTAAACTCCTTCACTGTATTAACCTCTACCACTTCTACTGGAAGACTATTCCATACATCCACTACCCTCTCAGTAATGTAATACTTTCATTAGTCCCTGGCCTTATCTTATATCTAGGATAGCCTTATACCTATCCCATGCATGCTTAAACTCCTTCACTGTATTAACCTCTACCACTTCTACTGGAAGACTATTCATGCATCCACTACCCTCTCAGTAATGTAATACTATCATTAGTCCCTGACCTTATCTTATATCTAGGATAGCCTTATACCTATCCCATGCATGCTTAAACTCCTTCACTGTATTAACCTCTACCACTTCTACTTGAAGACTATTCCATACACCCACTACCCTCTCAGTAATGTAATACATTCATTAGTCCCTGGCCTTATCTTATATCTAGGATAGCCTTATACCTATCCCATGCATGCTTAAACTCCTTCACTGTATTAACCTCTACCACTTCTACTGGAAGACTATTCTATACATCCACTACTCTCTCAGTAAAGTAATACTTTCATTAGTCCCTGGCCTTATCTTATATCTAGGATAGCCTTATACCTATCCCACGCATGCTTAAACTCCTTCACTGTATTAACCTCTACCACTTCTACTGGAAGACTATTCAATGCATCCACTACCCTCTCAGTAATGTAATACTTTCATTAGTCCCTGGCCTTATCTTATATCTAGGATAGCCTTATACCTATCCCATGCATGCTTAAACTCCTTCACTGTATTAACCTCTACCACTTCTACTGGAAGACTATTCAATGCATCCACTACCCTCTCAGTAATGTAATACTTTCATTAGTCCCTGGCCTTATCTTATATCTAGGATAGCCTTATACCTATCCCATGCATGCTTAAACTCCTTCACTGTATTAACCTCTACCACTTCTACTGGGAGACTATTCAATGCATCCACTACCCTCTCAGTAATGTAATACTTTCATTAGTCCCTGGCCTTATCTTATATCTAGGATAGCCTTATACCTATCTCATGCATGCTTAAACTCCTTCACTGTATTAACCTCTACCACTTCTACTGGAAGACTATTCCATACATCCACTACCCTCTCAGTAAAGTAATACTATCATTAGTCCCTGACCTTATCTTATATCTAGGATAGCCTTATACCTATCCCATGCATGCTTAAACTCCTTCACTGTATTAACCTCTACCACTTCTACTGGAAGACTATTCCATGCATCCACTACCCTCTCAGTAATGTAATACTGTCATTAGTCCCTGGCCTTATCTTATATCTAGGTTAGCCTTATACCTATCCCACGCATGCTTAAACTCCTTCACTGTATTAACCTCTACCACTTCTACTGGAAGACTATTCCATGCATCCACTACCCTCTCAGTAATGTAATACTGTCATTAGTCCCTGGCCTTATCTTATATCTAGGATAGCCTTATACCTATCCCACGCATGCTTAAACTCCTTCACTGTATTAACCTCTACCAATTCTACTGGAAGACTATTCCATACATCCACTACCCTCTCAGTAATGTAATACTTTCATTAGTCCCTGACCTTATCTTATATCTAGGATAGCCTTATACCTATCCCACGCATGCTTAAACTCCTTCACTGTATTAACCTCTACCACTTCTACTGGAAGACTATTCCATACATCCACTACCCTCTCATTAATGTAATACTTTCATTAGTGCCTGGCCTTATCTTATATCTAGGATAGCCTTATACCTATCCCACACATGCTTAAACTCCTTCACTGTATTAACCTCTACCACTTCTACTGAAGACTATTCCATACATCCAATACCCTCTCAGTAATGTAATGCTTTCATTAGTCCCTGGCCTTATCTTATATCTAGGATAGCCTTATACCTATCCCACGCATGCTTAAACTCCTTCACTGTATTAACCTCTACCACTTCTATTGGAAGACTATTCCATACATCCACTACCCTCTCAGTAATGTAATACTTTCATTAGTGCCTGGCCTTATCTTATATCTAGGATAGCCTTATACCTATCCCATGCATGCTTAAACTCCTTCACTGTATTAACCTCTACCACTTCTACTAGAAGACTATTCCATGCATCCACTACCCTCTCAGTAATGTAATACTATCATTAGTCCCTGGCCTTATCTTATATCTAGGATAGCCTTATACCTATCCCACGCATGCTTAAACTCCTTCACTGTATTAACCTCTACCACTTCTACTGGAAGACTATTCCATACATCCACTACCCTCTCAGTAATGTAATACTTTCATTAGTGCCTGGCCTTATCTTATATCTAGGATAGCCTTATACCTATCCCATGCATGCTTAAACTCCTTCACTGTATTAACCTCTACCACTTCTACTGGAAGACTATTCCATGCATCCACTACCCTCTCAGTAATGTAATACTATCATTAGTCCCTGGCCTTATCTTGTATCTAGGATAGCCTTATACCTATCCCACGCATGCTTAAACTCCTTCACTGTATTAACCTCTACCACTTCTACTGGAAGACTATTCCATACATCCACTACCCTCTCAGTAATGTAATACTTCCATTAGTCCCTGGCCTTATCTTATATCTAGGATAGCCTTATAACTATCCCATGCATGCTTAAACTCCTTCACTGTATTAACCTCTACCACTTCTACTGGAAGACTATTCCATGCATCCACTACCCTCTCAGTAATGTAATACTTTCATTAGTCCCTGGCCTTATCTTATATCTAGGATAGCCTTATACCTATCCCATGCATGCTTAAACTCCTTCACTGTATTAACCTCTACCACTTCTACTGGAAGACTATTCCATACATCCACTATCCTCTCAGTAAAGTAATACTATCATTAGTCCCTGGCCTTATCTTATATCTAGGATAGCCTTATACCTATCCCATGCATGCTTAAACTCCTTCACTGTATTAACCTCTACCACTTCTACTGGAAGACTATTCCATGCACCCACTACCCTCTCAGTAATGTAATACTTTCATTAGTCCCTGACCTTATCTTATATCTAGGATAGCCTTATACCTATCCCATGCATGCTTAAACTCCTTCACTGTATTAATCTCTACCACTTCTACTGGAAGGCTATCCCATGCATGGATTTGAATATACTCTCCAAGTCCCTGCAGTTTTCCCTCATACTTGGATTGTCAGCTTATAATAAAATACAGGGTACAAGCAGTGTTTGATTTTATTGCATTCCCTGTAATATAAGGTACCATAATCCATCCCTGAGAGTTGTCTATAGATTTACTTCCATGGCTTTTATTTAATGTGCATTTCAGACTTTTTACTGCTGGCAATAAACAGTTCAAAGATGTTAAAGAGAAGCTTTTAAAACCACGTGAATTATTGATACAATGATTTATATATATATTTATCACTCTCCATTCCATTTAAAAGCTATTTGGAAGATCCAGCTTTTCTTTCTCAAATATATTTGTTTATTGTCGTATTTCTCACAATTCTAAAACGTCTAACTGTAGTATTTTCTTTGTATAATCCATGGACAGACATATAGTTTAGAATCTTGGGTAGATCTGAACCAAGATTCTTAACAACATGCTCGCCCCTGATAGAGCTATACAGAGCAAAGATTCTAAACAACATGTCAGCCCCCCTGATAGAGCTATACAGAGCAAATATTCTAAACAACATGTCCTCCCCCTAATAGAGCTATACAGAGCAAAGATTCTAAACAACATGTCCACCCCCTGATAGAGCTATACAGAGCAAAGATTCTAAACAACATGTCTGGCCCCTGATAGAGCTATACAGAGCAAAGATTCTAAACAACATGTCCGCCCCCTGATAGAGCTATACAGAGCAAAGATTCTAAACAACATGTCCTCCCCCTGATAGAGCTATACAGAGCAAAGATTCTAAACAACATGTCTGCCCCCTGATAGAGCTATACAGAGCAAAGATTCTAAACAACATGTCTGCCCCCTGATAGAGCTATACAGAGCAAAGATACTAAACAACATGTCTGCCCCCTGATAGAGCTATACAGAGCAAATATTCTAAACAACATGTCCTCCCCCTGATAGAGCTATACAGAGCAAAGATTCTAAACAACATGTCTGCCCCCTGATAGAGCTATACAGAGCAAAGATTCTAAACAACATGTCCGCCCCCTGATAGAGCTATACAGAGCAAAGATTCTAAACAACATGTCCGCCCCCTGATAGAGCTATACAGAGCAAAGATTCTAAACAACATGTCCTCCCCCTGATAGAGCTATACAGAGCAAAGATTCTAAACAACATGTCTGCCCCCTGATAGAGCTATACAGAGCAAAGATTCTAAACAACAGGTCTGCCCCCTGATAGAGCTATACAGAACAAAATGGGGCTCAATAAAATACTTTATTTTTATTTTTCCGTAAAGCATTTCTATGTAAAATGTCTGCATTTGATGAAGTCTTTCAATTCAACAGAACTTCATCGTTTGCCGACTGTTGTCCTTTAAATGCTTTACTTAGATCTTTCTGGCTAACTAGTCTAAGAGGAAAATTCAGCACAGTTTAGTGTTGATAACTTCCCCCTTTCTATCCGGGGGTCATGTTCACACTCTGAGATGTTTCCTAGTGTAGTTGGGTAATGGAAGGAGCAGCAATGATAGATTAGACCTACTTCTGTTTTACTGGTCAGATTAACTCTCTCTGTGTCTGAACAAGGTGATCTTTCATTGTAACCAGACATGTTCCAGATACACTCAAAGGATTAACCTTCCCAATACCCACAACCTACCCCCAGCTCCATGTCCCTGCTCCGCCAGGGTATAGATACTCTGGAGAGAGTTCAGAGAAGATCTACTAAACTGGATCATGGCTTGCAGGATAAAACTTACCAGGAAAGAGTTAAAGGATCTTAACATGTATAGCTTGGAGGAAAGACGTAACAGGGGGGATATGATAGAAACATTTATATACATAAAGGGAATCAACACAGTAACGGAGGAGAGTATATTTATATGAAGATAAACTCCCACAACTAGAGGACATAGTCTGAAATTAGAGGGGCAACGATTTAAATGTAATATCAGGAAGTATTACATTACTGAGAGGGTAGTGGATGTATGGAATAGTCTTCCAGCAGAAGTGGTAGAGGTTAATACAGTGAAGGAGTTTAAGCATGCATGGGATAGGTATAAGGCTATCCTAGATATAAGATAAGGCCAGGGACTAATGAAAGTATTACATTACTGAGAGGGTAGTGGATGTATGGAATAGTCTTCCAGTAGAAGTGGTAGAGGTTAATACAGTGAAGGAGTTTAAGCATGCGTGGGATAGGTATAAGGCTATCCTAGATATAAGATAAGGTCAGGGACTAATGAAAGTATTACATTACCGAGAGGGTAGTGGATGTATGGAATAGTCTTCCCGTAGAAGTGGTAGAGGTTAATACAGTGAAGGAGTTTAAGCATGCATGGGATAGGTATAAGGCTATCCTAGATATAAGATAAGGCCAGGGACTAATGAAAGTATTACATTACTGAGAGGGTAGTGGATACATGGAATAGTCTTCCAGTAGAAGTGGTAGAGGTTAATACAGTGAAGGAGTTTAAGCATGCATGGGATAGGTATAAGGCTCTCCTAGATATAAGATAAGGCCAGGGACTAATGAAAGTATTACATTACTGAGAGGGTAGTGGATGTATGGAATAGTCTTCCAGTAGAAGTGGTAGAGGTTAATACAGTGAAGGAGTTTAAGCATGCATGGGATAGGTATAAGGCTATCCTAGATATAAGATAAGGTCAGGGACTAATGAAAGTATTACTTTACTGAGACGGTAGTGGATGTATGGAATAGTCTTCCAGTAGAAGTGGTAGAGGTTAATACAGTGAAGGAGTTTAAGCATGCATGGGATAGGTATAAGGCTATCCTAGATATAAGATAAGTCCAGGGACTAATGAGAGTATTACATTACTGAGAGGGTAGTGGATGCATGGAATAGTCTTCCAGTAGAAGTGGTAGATGTTAATACAATGAAAGAGTTTAAGCATGCATGGGATAGGTATAAGGCTATCCTAGATATAAGATAAGGCCAGGGACTAATGAAAGTATTACTTTACTGAGAGGGTAGTGGATGTATGGAATAGTCTTCCAGTAGAAGTGGTAGAGGTTAATACAGTGAAGGAGTTTAAGCATGCATGGGATAGGTATAAGGCTATCCTAGATATAAGATAAGTCCAGGGACTAATGAGAGTATTACATTACTGAGAGGGTAGTGGATGCATGGAATAGTCTTCCAGTAGAAGTGGTAGAGGTTAATACAGTGAAGGAATTTAAGTATGCATGGGATAGGTATAAGGCTATCCTAGATATAAGATAAGGCCAGGGATTAATGATAGTATTACATTACTGAGAGGGTAGTGGATGTATGGAATAGTCTTCCAGTAGAAGTGGTAGAGGTTAATACAGTGAAGGAGTTTAAGCATGCATGGGATAGGTATAAGGCTATCCTAGATATAAGATAAGGCCAGGGACTAAGGAACGGATTTATAATGTTTTAGGCAGAAATTAGGTAGACTAGATGGCTTGAATGGTTCTTCTTTGCCAGTGACACTTTCTATGTTCTTATAAAATACAATTTACAGTTCACGTTCCCCAGGTTGACAGATAACGTCTTATCAAGATGTGAACTTTGCTGGCAACATTTATTTTTATTTTTATGAGGATAAGAGGCCAACATACGCCGCAACGCTGTACAATAGAACTGGCCATTACCTGGAAGACGACATACAGTAAAACATGACATGTCATTACTGATACAGATAGGGTACAAGGCCCCGGTGGGATGTAAGGTGGGGGGAGAGCAGACACACTAAGGTGGGGGGGATCTTGAGTCTGTTGGACACAAAGGATCTTGGGAGAGTCTCAGTCTGTATAATCGCACAGGGAAAGCAGTGTCTGTCTTTCACCAGACATGAATTATCTCTGATTAATGTTTTACACCAGATCCTGTCTGTACAGCATCACATTCTGTAACTTCCTCTAGTAATAAACATTCTGGGACAATCCAGTCACCTCATATTGTCATTTGGAGTTTTCATACCTAGAGGAGGTGCCATGATCTGCTCGTATCCTATAGGATCCATATTACCCTGCAGCATCATGCCGCACAGCACATGACATGTCACCTAAACGGTGATTATACTGTGACTGTAAGGGAAATATATCAATAATACAATGGGGATTATGTATAAATAGTGGCGCTGGTTTATGTTTGAACCACTTTTATATAATCCCCAGGGTGTTAGCAGAAATGCAAGCAAATGAATAGAAACATGTGTCTGTTTAGTCTCCTGCTTATGACATCACTTGTGGTTTGATTTGCAAATTACACATTTCCCAGTTTAAGCGAAGTTGCATATCAAGCTCTATTTCCAGTCACAGAGAGCGCTGACTCCTCGGATGATATGTCACGGGTTAAGGAGAGATGCCTGGCGTGCCTCATAATTAGAGACGTGTTTCTCAGCAGCGTTAAAACTTTACAACCTGTTAACTGATTACACGCCAGAATTATAGGAGTTTTATTGGTCCAGTAGTCTCTATGGCGGCAGCAGTAATGTTTAACAAAATATATTTCATGTGTAGTTTTTGCTGCTTTTGTTTGTAAATAAATAAACATGAATTAACCAGATAATAGAAAACGATCGAACCCAAGATGGAGATATTTACTGTCAGTGCTACAGTCACAGTATAATCAGTGTTTGGGTGATACAGTCACAGTATAAGCAGTGTTTGGGTGATACAGTCACAGTATAATCAGTGTTTGGGTGATACAGTCACAGTATAAGCAGTGTTTAGGTGATACAGTCACAGTATAAGCAGTGTTTAGGTGATACAGTCACAGTATAATCAGTGTTTAGGTGATACAGTCACAGTATAAGCAGTGTTTAGGTGATACAGTCACAGTATAAGCAGTGTGTAGGTGATACAGTCACAGTATAAGCAGTGTTTAGCTGATACAGTCACAGTATAAGCAGTGTTTGGGTGATACAGTCACAGTATAATCAGTGCTTAGGTGATACAGTCACAGTATAATCAGTGTTTAGGTGATACAGTCACAGTATAAGCAGTGTTTAGGTGATACAGTCACAGTATAAGCAGTGTTTAGGTGATACAGTCACAGTATAAGCGGTGTTTAGGTGATACAGTCACAGTATAAGCAGTGTTTGGGTGATACAGTCACAGTATAAGCAGTGTTTAGGTGATACAGTCACAGTATAAGCAGTGTTTGGGTGATACAGTCACAGTATAAGCAGTGTGTAGGTGATACAGTCACAGTATAAGCGGTGTTTAGGTGATACAGTCACAGTATAAGCGGTGTTTGGGTGATACAGTCACAGTATAAGCAGTGTTTAGGTGATACAGTCACAGTATAAGCAGTGTTTGGGTGATACAGTCACAGTATAAGCAGTGTTTGGGTGATACAGTCACAGTATAAGCAGTGTTTGGGTGATACAGTCACAGTATAAGCAGTGTTTAGGTGATACAGTCACAGTATAATCAGTGTTTAGGTGATACAGTCACAGTATAAGCAGTGTTTAGGTGATACAGTAACAGTATAAGCAGTGTTTATGTGATACAGTCACAGTATAATCAGTGTTTAGGTGATACAGTCACAGTATAAGCAGTGTTTAGGTGATACAGTAACAGTATAAGCAGTGTTTGTTTGGGTGATCCAGTCACAGTATAAGCAGTGTGTAGGTGATACAGTCACAGTATAAGCAGTGTTTAGGTGATACAGTCACAGTATAAGCAGTGTTTAGGTGATACAGTCACAGTATAAGCAGTGTTTAGATGATACAGTCACAGTATAAGCAGTGTTTAGGTGATACACTCACAGTACAAGCAGTGTTTAGGTGATACAGTCACAGTATAAGCAGTGTTTGGGTGATACAGTCACAGTATAAGCAGTGTTTAGGTGATACAGTCACAGTATAAGCAGTGTTTGTTTGGGTGATCCAGTCACAGTATAAGCAGTGTGTAGGTGATAGAGTCACATTATAAGCAGTGTTTGGGTGATACAGTCACAGTATAAGCAGTGTTTGGGTGATACAGTCACAGTATAAGCAGTGTTTAGGTGATACAGTCACAGTATAAGCAGTGTTTGTTTGGGTGATCCAGTCACAGTATAAGCAGTGTGTAGGTGATAGAGTCACATTATAAGCAGTGTTTGGGTGATACAGTCACAGTATAAGCAGTGTTTAGGTGATACAGTCACAGTATAAGCAGTGTTTGGGTGATACAGTCACAGTATGAGCAGTGTTTGGGTGACACAGTCACAGTATAAGCAGTGTTTAGGTGATACAGTCACAGTATAAGCAGTGTTTGGGTGATACAGTCACAGTATGAGCAGTGTTTGGGTGACACAGTCACAGTATAAGCAGTGTTTAGGTGATACAGTCACAGTATAAGCAGTGTTTGGGTGATACAGTCACAGTGTATTTTGCATCAGACTGTACAGCACTCGTGTTGTTATTACACCTCATACTGTGGTCAGTGTGTTGCACATCCTTCCTGTTTTATACTAAGGCTGCACAAGATGTCGCCAGAGATTTAAAGAGAAAGTAATTCTGTGAATAAATTATTATAAATGAGTATCTATAGGGGAAGTTCAAATATTTCTGTTTACGTTAGGAAACTTGCCTATTTCTTACTTTTATTTCCACAAGCATAGAATGTGTCACTAGCAGGTAAGAACCATTCGGTCCATCTAGTCTGCCCAATTTTCTAAATACTTTTATTGGTCCTCGGTTCCCTATCTTATATCTAGGATAGCCTTATACCTATCCCATGCATGCTTAAACTCCTTCACTGTATTAACCTCTACCACTTCTACTGGAAGACTATTCCATTCATCCACTACCCTCTCAGTAATGTAATACTTTCATTAGTCCCTGACCTTATCTTATATCTAGGATAGCCTTATACCTATCCCATGCATGCTTAAACTCCTTCACTGTATTAACCTCTACCACTTCTACTGGAAGACTATTCCATACATCCACTACCCTCTCAGTAATGTAATACTTTCATTAGTCCCTGGTCTTATCTTATATCTAGGATAGCCTTATACCTATCCCAACGCATGCTTAAACTCCTTCACTGTATTAACCTCTACCACTTCTACTGGAAGACTATTCCATACATCCACTACCCTCTCAGTAATGTAATACTTTCATTAGTCCCTGGCCTTATCTTAAATCTAGGATAGCCTTATACCTATCCCATGCATGCTTAAACTCCTTCACTGTATTAACCTCTACCACTTCTACTGGAAGACTATTCCATGCATCCACTACCCTCTCAGTAATGTAATACTTTCATTAGTCCCTGGCCTTATCTTATATCTAGGATAGCCTTATACCTATCCCATGCATGCTTAAACTCCTCACTGTATTAACCTCTACCACTTCTACTGGAAGACTATTCCATACATCCACTACCCTCTCAGTAATGTAATACTTTCATTAGTCCCTGGCCTTATCTTATATCTAGGATAGACTTATACCTATCCCACGCATGCTTAAACTCCTTCACTGTATTAACCTCTACCACTTCTACTGGAAGACTATTCCATGTATCCACTACCCTCTCAGTAATGTAATACTTTCATTCGTCCCTGGCCTTATCTTATATCTAGGATAGCCTTATGCCTATCCCATGCATGCTTAAACTCCTTCACTGTATTAACCTCTACCACTTCTACTGGAAGACTATTACATACATCCACTACCCTCTCAGTAATGTAATACTTTCATTAGTCCCTGACCTTATCTTATATCTAGGATAGCCTTGTGTCTCTCCCATGCATGCTTAAACTCCTTCACTGTACTAACCTCTACCACTTCTACTGGAAGACTATTCCATGCATCCACTACCCTCTCAGTAATGTAATACTATCATTAGTCCCTGGCCTTATCTTATATCTAGGATAGCCTTATACCTATCCCATGCATGCTTAAACTCCTTCACTGTATTAATCTCTACCACTTCTACTGGCAGACTATTCCATACATCCACTACCCTCTCAGTAATGTAATACTATCATTAGTCCCTGGCCTTATCTTATATCTAGGATAGCCTTATACCTATCCCATGCATGCTTAAACTCCTTCACTGTATTAATCTCTACCACTTCTACTGGAAGACTATTCCATACATCCACTACCCTCTCAGTAATGTAATACTATCATTAGTCCCTGGCCTTATCTTATATCTAGGATAGCCTTATACCTATCCCATGCATGCTTAAACTCCTTCACTGTTTTAACCTCTACCACTCCTACTGGAAGACTATTCCATACATCCACTACCCTCTCTGTAATGTAATACTTTCATTAGTCCTTGGCCTTATCTTATATCTAGGATAGCCTTATACCTATCCCATGCATGCTTAAACTCCTTCACTGTATTAACCTCTACCACTTCTACTGGAAGACTATTCCATACATCCACTATCCTCTCAGTAAAGTAATACTTTCATTAGTCCCTGGCCTTATCTTATATCTAGGATAGCCTTATACCTATCCCATGCATGCTTAAACTCCTTCACTGTATTAAACTCTACCACTTCTACTGGAAGACTATTCCATGCATCCACTACCCTCTCAGAAAAGTAATACTTTCATTAGTCCCTGGCCTTATCTTATATCTAGGATAGCCTTATACTTATCCCATGCATGCTTAAACTCCTTTACTGTATTAACCTCTACCACTTCTACTGGAAGACTATTCCATACATCCACTACCCTCTCAGTAAAGTAATACTTTCATTAGTCCCTGGCCTTATCTTATATCTAGGATAGCCTTATACCTATCCCATGCATGCTTAAACTCCTTCACTGTATTAACCTCTACCACTTCTACTGGAAGACTATTCCATGCATCCACTACCCTCTCAGTAAAGTAATACTTTCATTAGTCCCTGACCTTATCTTATATCTAGGATAGCCTTATACCTATCCCACGCATGCTTAAACTCCTTCACTGTATTAACCTCTACCACTTCTACTGGAAGACTATTCCATACATCCACTACCCTCTCAGTAAAGTAATACTTTCATTAGTCCCTGGCCTTATCTTATATCTAGGATAGCCTTATACCTATCCCATGCATGCTTAAACTCCTTCACTGTATTATCCTCTACCACTTCTACTGGAAGACTATTCCATGCACCCACTACCCTCTCAGTAATGTAATACTTTCATTAGTCCCTGACCTTATCTTATATCTAGGATAGCCTTATACCTATCCCATGCATGCTTAAACTCCTTCACTGTATTAACCTCTACCACTTCTACTGGAAGACTATTCCATGCACCCACTACCCTCTCAGTAAAGTAATACTTTCATTAGTCCCTGGCCTTATCTTATATCTAGGATAGCCTTATACCTATCCCATGCATGCTTAAACTCCTTCACTGTATTATCCTCTACCACTTCTACTGGAAGACTATTCCATGCACCCACTACCCTCTCAGTAAAGTAATACTTTCATTAGTCCCTGACCTTATCTTATATCTAGGATAGCCTTATACCTATCCCACGCATGCTTAAACTCCTTCACTGTATTAACCTCTACCACTTCTACTGGAAGACTATTCCATACACCCACTACCCTCTCAGTAAAGTAATACTTTCATTAGTCCCTGGCCTTATCTTATATCTAGGATAGCCTTATACCTATCCCATGCATGCTTAAACTCCCTCACTGTATTAACCTCTACCACTTCTACTGGAAGACTATTCCATGCACCCACTACCCTCTCAGTAAAGTAATACTTATTGATATCACTGTTAAATCGTTGCCCCTCTAATTACAGACTATGTCCTCTAGTTGTGGTAGTTTTTCTTCATTTAAATATACTGTTTCTATCCCCAGTTACGTCTTTCTCAGGCTATACATGTTAAGATCACAGATTTTGATTCTCTCCATTCTCAGTACAAACTATTTTTAGGTGAAATGGTCTTTGAAAGTTTTAATGAATCTTTAGCACTGAATGTGATTTCTGTACTGTATATAGTTATACATTGCCTGCAGACATATATATATATATATTACGCTATATGTCTGTCCGTCTGATGTGGTGGGATATTGCTGGATGTCATTACTGTTACTGAATTTCTGCTTTATTTCCCTTTTCAGGAGAGATGCCGCGACAATTCCCTCGCCTCAGCATCACCGAGGTGGATGAACAGGTGCGACTTTTGGCCGAGAAGGTTTTTGCCAAAGTCCTTCGGGAAGAAGACAGTAAAGATGCCTTTTCCTTATTCACAGTCCCCGAGGACTGTCCTATTGGACAGAAGGAAGCCAAAGAAAGGGAGCTGGAGAAGGACCTGGCAGAGCAGAAATCTGCCGAAACCGTCAAAAGGTTTGTGAGTTAAAATGATTACTTGGATACAGCGACTGTCAATATGGAGACCAAAAGACAAGTTGGGTTCTAGCCACATACCAAGATATTTATAGGAATTTACCTGGGTCAGGTTATAACTGGATTTGGTCTTGATGTTTATTTGAGCATTCTTTCATTTAAGAAGTTTAGCTTTTATCCCAAAAAACATGGACACAGTTTTTCAGTGTTGAGAATTAGTTTGTTTCTAGCTATCCAACTTTCAACCTTAAAAAACTGACCCTCACACACTGCACATTACCTTGAGTTTTATTGCTGTGGAGTCTGTGATACACTCACACACCGCACATTACTATGAGTTTTATTGCTGTGGAGTCTGTGATACACTCACACACCGCACATTACTGGGAGTTTTATTGCTGTGGAGTCTGATACACTCACATGCTGCACATTACTGTGAGTTTTATTGCTGTGGAGTCTGTGATATGCTCACACATTGCACATTACTATGAGTTTTATTGCTGTGGAGTCTGTGATACACTCACATGCTGCACATTACTGTGAGTTTTATTGCTGTGGAGTCTGTGATACACTCACATGCCCCACATTACTGTGAGTTTTATTGCTGTGGAGGGGAGTCTATAATACACTCACACACTGTACATTACTGTGAGTTTTATTGCTGTGGAGTCTGTGATACACTCACACACTGCACATTACTGTGAGTTTTATTGCTGTGGAGACTGATACACTCACACTCACACATTACTGTGAGTTTTATTGCTGTGGAGCCTGTGATACACTCACACGCTGCACATTGCTGGGAGTTTTATTGCTGTGGAGCCTGTGATACACTCACACGCTGCACATTACTGGGAGTTTTATTGCTGTGGAGCCTGTGATACACTCACACGCTGCACATTACTGGGAGTTTTATTGCTGTGGAGCCTGTGATACACTCACACACTGCATATTACTGGGAGTCTAAGGACTATTTATAAATTATTATGCTACTTTGGAAATGTTATCTTTCTGGACTGCCTGTAATGTCCTTTCTGGTGTCAGCCTGCTGTTCTAATATATGTAATGTTTTTTGGGGACAATGAATAATTAGGGTATCAGGCTGCTGGAGCAGATTATAACACAATTTATTTATAATCCAATTCTCAAACTATCATTACCAAATACAGCACAGAATAAGGTACAATAAAGAGTAACCTTTGCAATTATGACGAGATAATGATAGCGACCTTAATCCTTCTTAATGAGATTATATCAGACAAGCTGCGTGGTGCAGTCTATTCCTTGCTGGGGGGTCATGTTAGGACCTCTAGGCATCCAGGAGAGGGGGACGAGCCTGGCCAAGGTACCTGCTTTTATCTATACACACGCCCCCCTTGCAAAGCTCTGCTTTAATCTGCGGATCATGCTCTGTAATGTTTACAGTGTTCGCCAAGTTTCCCCTATCTGAAATTCCATCGGTTGCCATGGAGACTGCTCCACTTTTACAACTTTGCCCCACAATTGCCCTTTATACATACTTTGGGTGTTATTTATAAAAGTCATTTCTGGGGCAAAGCTTTGACATTTGTTGCAGACCCCAGGGAAAGCCATGAAATGTTCCTTAGACCACTTTAACATCTTTATCCCAGAACTTACTTTCTCCAAGTTGAATCTTACATGCAAATAGTATTTATCACAGAGATTATACATGGATAATTGCTGACAGTGCTAGATTTATTATGTTTATTTACATTTCCCTTTGCATGCTTCCTTGTTACATGTTTTCTTTTCTATACTTTAGGAAGAAAAGTTTCAAGATGATTCGATCTCAGTCTCTCTCTTTACAACTCCCGCCTCCATGTATCACTCCGATCCAGTCTCCCATCTCCCCTGTCGAGCCTCCTCTTCCCATCGCCCAAGTCCCATACGATGTCCCAGAGTTTCAGAGAGTATCCATCAGCGGAGATTACTGCGCAGGGGTAAGGAAGCCTATCATAGGACACTTTATGTCATAACTCAATATAAATTCAATATAAATTACACAAAAAACTCCCCAACTCACTAACTTTAAAAGACATTGTGTAACACAAAATGCTACATTGAGAATTAAACTGTTTCCAAGTTCATTTGCACTGATCCTCTTGCAAGTATCATTTAGAACTGGTAGAAACAGTAGACATGGGGGGGGGGAAAAAACCCCAAGGATTCTCTGAAAGAAAATCAAATAGGTATGTAAATGTTAGGGGTTACTGCCTTTTGCTTATGTTACTTCTACAAATAGCCCTGGATTTAAAGGGGAAAAAAACATTGAGACAAACAGATACACAAGAACACAAACAAAAACCATAAGGCGCAAGTTATAACATTAGAGGTTCTCTGCTCAGTAAAGAGAGAATTGCAGAGAATTAAGAAGGAAATTTTAAACCAATGTTGCAGAGCTGGAAAAATTCTCTGGAGAAAAAGTGTTTTCCGTGGAGTGAAACTTTCAGGAGGAGTCCGCTAAATCCCCCCCAAAAATGCACTAAACCAGCGCTCCTCAACCTTCACCCACACAGCATCAAGGTCCTTCCCAGAATCCCGCGGGACACCACGAGCAAAAATATATAATGAAAGTGTTACATTTAATTACAGGGCCAACAACATCAAAACCATTTTAGGAAACCCTGTGTTAAAATAACATATTGACGATTCTCCTGTATAAAATATCATGGTTTAGTTGGAAAGCAGTAAAACATTACCCACCCTATGGTTCCCCTCCCCGTGCCAGTCACAAGAGTTGGTAAGGTAATGTTATCAAATAATAAAATTTGTTTTTCAACAAACTGTATTCCTTGTTTTTATGTCCTTCCTCTGCACCCTTCACTCTTTTTCTCCTGCCCTTCGTTCATTATTGCCCCCCCATCTCTTGCCATTGCACCCACAGAACCTGTTTGCACCCATAGAACTTGCCCCTTCACCACCTTTCAGCATGCCAGATTGCATTACTTGATGGCATTTTAAGAGGTTTTATATTCCATTTTTTAAGAATTTCTCCCTTACTTTTTCTCTTCCCCCCCAAAAATGCACTTTTTCACTTATTGAATCCAGACGCATTGTCACAAGTCCTCCTTGTTACAGGTCACCGTGGATGACTATGAACAAGCTGCCATTGGACTTGCCAAAGCGCTGCTCATACGGGAGAAATATTCGCGTCTGGCTTACCATCGATTCCCACGGACGACAGCGCAGTATCTCTTCACCATGAACGTCGAAAGCTGGAAAATGGAGGATGAAGTGTATCCAGGTAAACATGCTGGGCAGAGCTCCTGACGCATTTTGCAGCCACGTAATTGGTGCATCTGATTTATTTTCTCCTTTCTCCCAGAGCTGCTTAGTTCACATGATTAGTAATTATTAAATAGTTTATATTTGGATTCATTTTACATTCATTATTTTACTTAAACCTGTTTATTTTCATTGTACTTATTATATAAAGAGTGAGGAAAAGCATCATTACTACCAATAAATAACTTTTAATGAAGCAGACTTCATACCTCTCAGACTAATTAACAGGCAGCCCTCAAAATGACATCCCCAAATGTGTCTGCACAGTAATATTATATATAGTTACTTAAAGGGACTAACCTACACACTGCTTATACTGTGACTGTATCACCCAAACACTGCTTATACTGTGACTGTATCACCTAAACACTGCTTATACTGTGACTGTATCACCTAAACACTGCTTATACTGCGACTGTATCACCCAAACACTGCTTATACTGTGACTGTATCACCTAAACACTGCTTATACTGTGACTGTATCACCTAAACACTGCTTATACTGTGACTGTATCACCTGAACACTGCTTATACTGCGACTGTATCACCCAAACACTGCTTATACTGCGACTGTATCACCCAAACACTTCTTATCCTGTGACTGTATCACCTACACACTGCTTATACTGTGACTGTATCACCCAAACACTGCTTATACTGTGACTGTATCACCTAAACACTGTTTATACTGTGACTGTCACACCCAAACACTGCTTATACTGTGACTGTATCACCCAAACACTGCTTATACTGTGACTGTATCAACTAAACACTGCTTATACTGTGACTGTATCACCCAAACACTGCTTATACTGTGACTGTGTCACCCAAACACTGCTTATACTGTGACTGTATCACCTAAACACTGCTCATACTGTGACTGTATCACCTAAACACTGCTCATACTGTGACTGTATCACCTAAACACTGCTTATACTGTGACTGTATCACCCAAACACTGCTTATACTGTGACTGTATCAACTAAACACTGCTTATACTGTGACTGTATCACCCAAACACTGCTTATACTGTGACTGTATCACCTAAACACTGCTTATACTGTGACTGTCACCTAAACACTGCTTATACTGTGACTGTATCAACTAAACACTGCTTATACTGTGACTGTATCACCCAAACACTGCTTATACTGTGACTGTATCACCCAAACACTGCTTATACTGTGACTGTATCACCCAAACACTGCTTACACTGTGACTGTATCACCTAAACACTGCTTATACTGTGACTGTATTATCCAAACACTGCTTATACTATGACTGTATCACCCAAACACTGCTTATACTGTGACTGTATCACCCAAACACTGCTTATACTGTGACTGTATCACCCAAACACTGCTTATACTGTGACTGTATCACCCAAACACTGATTATACTGTGACTGTGTCACCCAAACACTGCTTATACTGTGACTGTATCACCTAAACACTGCTTATACTGTGACTGTATCACCTAAACACCCCTAATATCGTGACTGTATCACCCAAACACTGCTTATACTGTGACTGTGTCACCCAAACACTGCTTATACTGTGACTGTATCACCCAAACACTGCTTATACTGTGACTGTATCACCCAAACACTGCTTATACTGTGACTGTATCACCCAAACACTGCTTATACTGTGACTGTGTCCCCCAAACACTGCTTATACTGTGACTGTATCACCCAAACACTGCTTATACTGTGACTGTATCACCCAAACACTGCTTATACTGTGACTGTATCACCCAAACACTGCTTATACTGTGACTGTATCACCCAAACACTGCTTATACTGTGACTGTGTCACCCAAACACTGCTTATACTGTGACTGTATCACCTAAACACTGCTTATACTGTGACTGTATCACCTAAACACCCCTAATATCGTGACTGTATCACCCAAACACTGCTTATACTGTGACTGTGTCACCCAAACACTGCTTATACTGTGACTGTATCACCCAAACACTGCTTATACTGTGACTGTATCACCCAAACACTGCTTATACTGTGACTGTGTCCCCCAAACACTGCTTATACTGTGACTGTATCACCCAAACACTGCTTATACTGCGACTGTATCACCCAAACACTGCTTATACTGTGACTGTATCACCCAAACACTGCTTATACTGTGACTGTATCACCTAAACACTGCTTATACTGTGACTGTGTCACCTAAACACTGCTTATACTGTGACTGTATCACCTAAACACTCCTTATACTGTGACTGTGTCACCTAAACACTGCTTATACTGTGACTGTATCAACCTAAACACTGCTTATACTGTGACTGTATCACCCAAACACTGCTTATACTGTGACTGTATCACCCAAACACTGCTTATACTGTGACTGTATCACCCAAACACTGCTTATACTGTGACTGTATCACCCAAACACTGCTTATACTGTGACTGTATCACCTAAACACTGCTTATACTGTGACTGTATCACCCAAACACTGCTTATACTGTGACTGTGTCACCCAAACACTGCTTATACTGTGACTGTATCACCTAAACACTGCTCATACTGTGACTGTATCACCTAAACACTGCTCATACTGTGACTGTATCACCTAAACACTGCTTATACTGTGACTGTATCACCCAAACACTGCTTATACTGTGACTGTATCAACTAAACACTGCTTATACTGTGACTGTATCACCCAAACACTGCTTATACTGTGACTGTATCACCTAAACACTGCTTATACTGTGACTGTCACCTAAACACTGCTTATACTGTGACTGTATCAACTAAACACTGCTTATACTGTGACTGTATCACCCAAACACTGCTTATACTGTGACTGTATCACCCAAACACTGCTTATACTGTGACTGTATCACCCAAACACTGCTTACACTGTGACTGTATCACCTAAACACTGCTTATACTGTGACTGTATTATCCAAACACTGCTTATACTATGACTGTATCACCCAAACACTGCTTATACTGTGACTGTATCACCCAAACACTGCTTATACTGTGACTGTATCACCCAAACACTGCTTATACTGTGACTGTATCACCCAAACACTGATTATACTGTGACTGTGTCACCCAAACACTGCTTATACTGTGACTGTATCACCTAAACACTGCTTATACTGTGACTGTATCACCTAAACACCCCTAATATCGTGACTGTATCACCCAAACACTGCTTATACTGTGACTGTGTCACCCAAACACTGCTTATACTGTGACTGTATCACCCAAACACTGCTTATACTGTGACTGTATCACCCAAACACTGCTTATACTGTGACTGTATCACCCAAACACTGCTTATACTGTGACTGTGTCCCCCAAACACTGCTTATACTGTGACTGTATCACCCAAACACTGCTTATACTGTGACTGTATCACCCAAACACTGCTTATACTGTGACTGTATCACCCAAACACTGCTTATACTGTGACTGTATCACCCAAACACTGCTTATACTGTGACTGTGTCACCCAAACACTGCTTATACTGTGACTGTATCACCTAAACACTGCTTATACTGTGACTGTATCACCTAAACACCCCTAATATCGTGACTGTATCACCCAAACACTGCTTATACTGTGACTGTGTCACCCAAACACTGCTTATACTGTGACTGTATCACCCAAACACTGCTTATACTGTGACTGTATCACCCAAACACTGCTTATACTGTGACTGTATCACCCAAACACTGCTTATACTGTGACTGTGTCCCCCAAACACTGCTTATACTGTGACTGTATCACCCAAACACTGCTTATACTGCGACTGTATCACCCAAACACTGCTTATACTGTGACTGTATCACCCAAACACTGCTTATACTGTGACTGTATCACCTAAACACTGCTTATACTGTGACTGTGTCACCTAAACACTGCTTATACTGTGACTGTATCACCTAAACACTCCTTATACTGTGACTGTGTCACCTAAACACTGCTTATACTGTGACTGTATCAACCTAAACACTGCTTATACTGTGACTGTATCACCCAAACACTGCTTATACTGTGACTGTATCACCCAAACACTGCTTATACTGTGACTGTATCACCCAAACACTGCTTATACTGTGACTGTATCACCTAAACACTGCTTATACTGTGACTGTATCACCTAAACACTGGTTATACTGTGACTGTATCACCCAAACACTGCTTATACTGCGACTGTATCACCCACACACTGCTTATACTGTGACTGGATCACCTAAACACTGCTTATACTGTGACTGTATCACCCAAACACTACTTATACTGTGACTGTATCACCCACACACTGCTTATACTGTGACTGTATCACCCAAACACTGCTTATACTGTGACTGTATCACCTAAACACTGCTTATACTGTGACTGTATCACCCAAACAAACACTGCTTACACTGTGACTGTATCACCTAAACACTGCTTATACTGTGACTGTATCACCCAAACACTGCTTATACTGTGACTGTATTACCTAAACACTGCTTATACTGTGACTGTATCACCTAAACACTGCTTATACTGTGACTGTATTACCTAAACACTGCTTATACTGTGACTGTATTACCTAAACACTGCTTATACTGTGACTGTAGAGAAAGAAATATGAAAACTGATCTATACATTGTCAGCAGAATTACTACAAATACATAATGTAAGAAATATTTGTTCTCAATGTGTCTGTCTCCTGTTGATGACATCATCTGTGGCTTGATAAGCAAATCAACTACTTTTTAATTGGGAATTTGCATATGAAACCCCAAGATGATGTCATAAGTAGGAGACACATGTATAACATATGTTTCTCTTAGGGTTATTATTCCATGGTAACTTGGGGAATAAGTAAATGAACGGATGATAATGACGCCGTGTGCGCAGCTCAGTTAACCCTTGCACACCCCGTTTGCATACTTTCTCTTTTTGCAGAGTTTAATGAACCCCCAGGAGATAAAGACCCCTACAGTTTGGAAAATGTTCCTCCGAATCTGCATTACGTGGTCACCATGAGACGGGGGATTCTCTACGTTTACGATAATAAGGAAAAGGAGGAAGCCAGCGAGCCCAGGAGCTTACCCTATCCAGATCTGGAGACCTACACGTTCGATCTCAGCCAAATCTTGGCTCTAATCGCCGACGGACCAACGTAGGATATTAGTAATAATATTAATATTAATGATAACCTTATTCAGGAAAGAGGGAACTGCAGGGATGGAAAGCCAAGGTTATTATTGCCTTGTCAGTTACCTGCCATTCCCACAAAGTGTTTAGCCAGTCAGGGGACCTTCAATCATCCACTGGAAGGGGCTAATTATATTGGATGCATGACCCTGCCAGGAATGTAGCCTGCAACGTTGAGGGTTAAACAAATAATCCCACTGAGCCTTCATAGCACATTATAAGCTCGTTTTATCCTGCGAAGCAGCAGACGCTTAATGCTGCACCTTTAGTCTCAGATACTTAATGGCAATCATTTTATCAGCTTCATATGGGTAAAAGTCTGACTTCACACTGCCAGGAATTAAGCCTCCAAGCTAGAGATCTGAACATATTATATAATAGGTTAATTGGAACTGTATCACCGGTCAGATATTGTATACACAACCAACCTACACCAAAACATAGACAAAATCACAATGGCCCATCCAGGCTTCCCGAAATGACAGATTGGCTCTTCAAATTCTTTACAGTGTCAGCCTTTACTGCTTCTGCTGGAAGGTTATTCCAGGTATCTACTACTCCTTACAGTGTCAGCCTTTACTTCTTCCACTGGAAGGTTATCCAGGTATCTACTACTCCTTACAGTGTCAGCCTTTACTGCTTCTGCTGGAAGGTTATTCCAGGTATCTACTACTCCTTACAGTGTCAGCCTTTACTTCTTCCACTGGAAGGTTATCAAGGTATCTACTACTCTTTACAGTGTCAGCCTTTACTGCTTCCGCTGGAAGGTTATTCCAAGTATCTACTACTCCTTACAGTGTCAGCCTTTACTGCTTCCGCTGGAAGGTTATTCCAGGTATCTACTACTCCTTACAGTGTCAGCCTTTACTGCTTCTGCTGGAAGGTTATTCCAGGTATCTACTACTCCTTACAGTGTCAGCCTTTACTTCTTCCACTGGAAGGTTATCAAGGTATCTACTACTCTTTACAGTGTCAGCCTTTACTGCTTCTGCTGGAAGGTTATTCCAAGTATCTACTACTCCTTACAGTGTCAGCCTTTACTGCTTCCGCTGGAAGGTTATTCCAGGTATCTACTACTCTTTACAGTGTCAGCCTTTACTTCTTCCACTGGAAGGTTATTCCAGGTATCTACTACTCTTTATAGTGTCAGCCTTTACTGCTTCCGCTGGAAGGATATTCCAGGTATCTACTACTCCTTACAGTGTCAGCCTTTACTACTCCCACTGGAAGGTTATTCCAGGTATCTACTACTCCTTACAGTGTCAGCCTTTACTGCTTCCGGTGGAAGGTTATTCCAGGTCAGGGGCGTAATTTGTCACATTTTCACTGCCACATTGAACATGTTGAGATATTTTCCAGTGCTTGGTGTGTATTGGGTTTAGTTTTGTAGAGTGTTTTATACACAGTTAACCATTTATTGGAATATTTAGTTTGATGTCTCCGGTGATTACTTCTGGGTCAGTCACGTCTCCCAGTTATTTATTAAACTCAGGCATCACATTCCTCTGTAAGAAATACACCAGTCAGGCTAATTAGTGATCCCACATCCACCCAGTCTTGGCAGTGAAAGGTAAAGTAAACCTGGAGAGGGATTTATTGGCCATTAATTCTCACAGAGACTGTTGCTGACCAGACCGGCTGCCTCCCTGTCTGGTGCCAGTTTATCTTCATTTACACTCTATTCTAGAAGCTGATGTGGAAAAAAACCCATTTGATCCCCTTTATTAAAACGCAGGCAGCTAATTGAGCATCTCAGAAGTGATGGATTCTGTCTGCAGAAAGCTTGTGCCTAATTCTAGCCTCTTCAAAGCGGCATAATAATAATAATAATAATATCAGTATGCAGTGTTACTGTGATACCCAGCACGTCTGTGATGTCTGGATCACCAGTATCCACCTCACCCACATGATTCATGCAATCTGGTTCCTCTGGTTTTACCAGGGTTGTTAGATCAGATGTAACGTCAGGTGAAATCAAAGAGGAGGAAATTCCCGGATTCTGCCCAGTGATCGACTGATTTACTAAAAACCCAGCATTTAGCTCAATCATCCAACAGACCTGGAAATAAAGGCAACATAAACACTGCTTATACTGTGACTGTGTCACCTAAACACTGCTTATACTGTGACTGTATCACCTAAACACTGCTTATACTGTGACTGTATCACCCAAACACTGCTTATACTGTGACTGTATCACCCAAACACTGCTTATACTGTGACTGTATCACCCAAACACTGCTTATACTGTGACTGTATCACCTAAACACTGCTTATACTGTGACTGTATCACCTAAACATCACATATACTGTGACTTTATCTAAACACTGCTTATACTGTGACTGTATCACCTAAACACTGCTTATACTGTGACTGTATCACCGAAACACTGCTCATACTGTGACTGTATCACCGAAACACTGCTCATACTGTGACTGTATCACCCAAACACTGCTTATACTGTGACTGTATCACCCAAACACTGCTTATACTGTGACTGTATCACCCAAACACTGCTTATACTGTGACTGTCACCCAAACACTGCTTATACTGTGACGGTGTCACCCAAACGCTGCTTATACTGTGACTGTATCCCCCAAACACTGCTTATACTGTGACTGTCACCCAAACACTGCTTATACTGCGACTGTATCACCTAAACACTGCTTATACTGTGACTGTATCACCCAAACACTGCTTATACTATGACTGTATCACCCAAACACTGCTTATACTGTGACTGTATCACCTAAACACTGCTTATACTGTGACTGTATCACCTAAACACTGCTTATACTGTGACTGTATCACCCAAACACTGCTTATACTGTGACTGTATCACCTAAACACTGCTTATACTGTGACTGTATCACCTAAACACTGCTTATACTGTGACTGGGTCACCTAAACACTGCTTATACTGTGACTGGGTCACCTAAACACTACTTATACTGTGACTGTATCACCCAAACACTGCTTATACTGTGACTGGGTCACCTAAACACTGCTTATACTGTGACTGTATCACCTAAACACTGCTTATACTGTGACTGGGTCACCTAAACACTGCTCATACTGTGACTGTATCACCCAAACACTGCTTATACTGTGACTGTATCACCCAAACACTGCTTATACTATGACTGTATCACCTAAACACAGCTTATACTGTGACTGTATCACCCAAACACTGCTTATACTGTGACTGTATCACCCAAACACTGCTTATACTGTGACTGTGTCACCCAAACACTGCTTATACTGTGACTGTATCACCTAAACACTGCTTATACTGTGACTGTATCACCTAAACACTGCTTATACTGTGACTGTGTCACCCAAACACTGCTTATACTGTGACTGTATCACCTAAACACTGCTTATACTGTGACTGTATCACCTAAACACTGCTTATACTGTGACTGTATCACCCAAACACTGCTTATACTGTGACTGTATCACCCAAACACTGCTTATACTGTGACTGTATCACCCAAACACTGCTTATACTGTGATTGTATCACCCAAACACTGCTTATACTGTGACTGTATCACCCAAACACTGCTTATACTGTGACTGTATCACCCAAACACTGCTTATACTGTGACTGAATCACCTAAACATCACTTATACTATGACTGTATCACCTAAACACTGCTTATACTGTGACTGTATCACCTAAACACTGCTTATACTGTGACTGTATCACCCAAACACTGCTTATACTGTGACTGTATCACCCAAACACTGCTCATACTGTGACTGTCACCCAAACACTGCTTATACTGTGATTGTAGAGAATTACATATAATCCATACATTGTGTTGGCAGAATTGCAGCAAATGCATCAAATAAGAGAAACATATGGTGTAAATGTGTCTGTGGTGCTTGATATGCAAATGACACACGGCCCCATTGTAAATGAGTGTATTTGCAAATCAAATCACCGGTGATGTAATAAACAGCAGACAGATAAAGCGGTTACCTAGTAACTTGCCAAAAACTCATCTTACGGTATAAACTCTCCAATCATGTTCCTGCATTACCTTATCCAATCCCCTTAGCCAATGGGAGGTGAGGAGTGCAGAGATGCCGGCTCCCATTGGCTACAGTCTGACTACCTTCAATGCACATCAGTTACTTGAGGTCCCACAACTCTCATCCAGCCGGCTGTACGCACAATGACAGACACTTTTAAGGTGGAATTTGTAAAAAGATGAGGTAACAAACTGGATGATCCCGAATATGCTTTGTACAAATAAAATATATATATTGATTGTTTCACAGAAAGACCTACTGCCACCGGAGGCTGAATTTCTTGGGATCCAAGTTCAACCTACATGAGATGCTGAATGAAATGTCAGAGCTGAAAGAGCTGAAGAGCGTTCCTCACCGTGATTTCTACAATGTCAGGAAGGTGGGCTTCACTAACTGCTCCGGGGGTCTGCAATCAATACTTAAACGGCATCATATGCCCCATCACCTACACCGCACATCCATCACATGCCCCATCACTGCAGGACATGCCCCATCTTCTACACGGTACACCCATCACATGCCCCATCACCTACACCGCACATCCATCACCCCAGGACATGCCCTATCTTATACACTGTACAACCATCACATGCCCCATCACCTACACCGCACATCCATCACATGCCCCATCACCCCAGGACATGCCCCATCTTCTACACTGCACACCCATTACATGCCCCATCACCTACACTGCACACCCATTACATGCCCCATCACCTACACTGCACATCCATCACATGCCCCATCACTGCAGGACATGCCCCATCTTCTACACTGCACACCCATTACATGACCCATCACCTACACCGCACATCCATCACATGCCCCATCACCCCAGGACATGCCCCATCTTCTACACTGCACACCTATTACATGACCCATCACCTACACCGCACATCCATCACATGCCCCATCACCCCAGGACATGCCCCATCACCTACACTGAACACCCATTACATGACCCATCACCTAAACCGCACATCCATCACATGCCCCATCACTGCAGGACATGCCCCATCACCTACACTACACACCCATTACATGCCCCATCACCTACACTGCACATCCATCACATACCCCATCACCTACACTGCACACCCATTACATGACCCATCACCTACACCGCACATCCATCACATGCCCCATCACTGCAGGACATGCCCCATCCCCTACACTGCACACCCATTACATGCCCCATCACCTACACTGCACATCCATCACATACGCCATCACCTACACTGCACACCCATTACATGCTCGATCTTCTACACTGTACACCCATTACATGCCCCATCACCTACACTGCACATCCATCACATGCTCCATCACTGCAGGGTATGCCCCATCTTCTACACTGCACACCCATTACATGCCCCATCACCTACACTGCACACCCATTACATGCCCCATCACCTACACTGCACACCCATTACATGCCCCATCACCTACACTGCACACCCATTACATGCCCCATCACCTACACTGCACACCCATTACATGCCCCATCACCTACACTGCACACCCATTACATGCCCCAGGCAGCATGGGATTATGTCTGTGCACCTGGGCAGCACACAGACACTGGACGGGGAGACTCTTATGATCTTTCCAGCCAGTGCCGCCCTAGGCACTTGCCTTGTCTGCCTCGTGCCAGATCCAGTGCTGTCTGTCACCTAAGCACTGTATGTGCAGAGTATAACACGCATCCTGATGCACAGAGTCTTAGTCAGGGATTGGTAGGGGTTTCATGGCTCCTGGAAGGTTATCCCACATTTGAGGAGCTCTGTAGTGAATGATAATGAATCTGAATTGATTGCAAGCTCATGAGCCCGGTGCTTCGTCTGCAGGTAGATACGCACATCCATGCCGCAGCCTGCATGAACCAGAAGCATTTGCTGAGATTTATTAAACACACTTACCGCACGGAGTCGGATCGCGTGGTCACAGAGAAGGACGGGAAGAAGATGACGCTGAAGGAATTGTTTGAGAGTCTTCACATGCATCCCTATGACCTGACTGTGGATTCCCTGGATGTCCACGCTGTGAGTGTATAATGTAATAAACATTACACACGGGAACAAAACCAAATCAAAGGGGTGGGAACTGGGGGGGAATCTACACCCTGTGCAGCCAGTGCTGCATTAATGCTTAGACCTAGGGCGGCAGATTGAATGGGGCGACAGCAGAGCAAGAGCTACCATTACTGGTGGTGCATCTTCCCTGCACAGACAGTCACACATTTGCTAGGGCAGTCCTGTTTTATTTGGTTCACCATTAATACTGCACATGTACAGTATGCTCAGCACTGCGCGCAGGCAGCATTGTGTCTGTCCTGGCACTAATACTGTCTATGTACAGTATGCTCATCACTGTGCGCAGGCAGCATTGTGTCTGTCTCGGCATTAATACTCTATGTACAGTATGCTCAGCACTGCACAGGCAGCATTGTGTCTGTCCTGGCACTAATACAGTCTATGTACAGTATGCTCATCACTGCGCGCAGGCAGCATTGTGTCTGTCCCGGCATTAATACTGTCTATGTACAGTATGCTCAGCACTGTGCGCAGGCAGCATTGTGTCTGTCCCTGTATTAATACTGTCTATGTACAGTATGCTCAGCACTGCGCGCAGGCAGCATTGTGTCTGTCCTGGCATTAATACTGTCTATGTACAGTATGCTCAGCACTGCGCGCAGGCAGCATTGTGTCTGTCCAGCATTAATACTGTCTATGTACAGTATGCTCATCACTGCGCACAGGCAGCATTGTGTCTATCCTGGCATTAATACTGTCTATGTACAGTATGCTCAGCAATGTGCGCAGGCAGCATTGTGTCTGTCCGGCATTAATACTGCCCATGTACAGTATGCTCAGCACTGTGCGCAGGCAGCATTGTGTCTGTCCCAGCATTAATACTGTCTATGTACAGTATGCTCAGCACTGTGCGCAGGCAGCATTGTGTCTGTCCCAGCATTAATACTGTCTATGTACAGTATGCTCAGCACTGTGCGCATGCAGCATTGTGTCTGTCCAGCATTAATACTGTCTATGTACAGTATGCTCATCACTGCGCACAGGCAGCATTGTGTCTGTCCCGGCATTAATACTGTCTATGTACAGTATGCTCAGCAATGTGCGCAGGCAGCATTGTGTCTGTCCAGCATTAATACTGTCTATGTACAGTATGCTCAGCACTGCGCGCAGGCAGCATTGTGTCTGTCCCGGCATTAATACTGTCTATGTACAGTATGCTCAGCAATGTGTGCAGGCAGCATTGTGTCTGTCCAGCATTAATACTGTCTATGTACAGTATGCTCATCACTGCGCACAGGCAGCATTGTGTCTGTCCCAGCATTAATACTGTCTATGTACAGTATGCTCAGCACTGTGCGCAGGCAGCATTGTGTCTGTCCAGCATTAATACTGTCTATGTACAGTATGCTCATCACTGCGCGCAGGCAGCATTGTGTCTGTCCCGGCATTAATACTGTGTATGTACAGTATGCTCAGCACTGCGTGCAGGCAGCATTGTGTCTGTCCCGGCATTAATACCGTCTATGTACAGTATGCTCAGCACTGCGCGCAGGCAGCATTGTGTCTGTCCTGGCATTAATACTGTCTATGTACAGTATGCTCATCACTGCGCGCAGGCAGCATTGTGTCTGTCCCGGCATTAATACTGTCTATGTACAGTATGCTCATCACTGCGCACAGGCAGCATTGTGTCTGTCCCGGCATTAATACTGTCTATGTACAGTATGCTCAGCACTGCGCGCAGGCAGCATTGTGTCTGTCCCGGCATTAATACTGTCTATGTACAGTATGCTCAGCACTGTGCGCAGGCAGCATTGTGTCTGTCCAGCATTAATACTGTCTATGTACACTATGCTCATCACTGCGCGCAGGCAGCATTGTGTCTGTCCCGGCATTAATACTGTGTATGTACAGTATGCTCAGCACTGCGTGCAGGCAGCATTGTGTCTGTCCCGGCATTAATACAGTCTATGTACAGTATGCTCAGCACTGCGCGCAGGCAGCATTGTGTCTGTCATGGCATTAATACTGTCTATGTACAGTATGCTCATCACTGCGCGCAGGCAGCATTGTGTCTGTCCCGGCATTAATACTGTCTATGTACAGTATGCTCAGCACTGCGCGCAGGCAGCATTGTGTATGTCCTGGCACTAATACTGTCTATGTACAGTATGCTTATCACTGTGCGCAGGCAGCATTGTGTCTGTCTCGGCATTAATACTCTATGTACAGTATGCTCAGCACTGCACAGGCAGCACTGTGTCTGTCCTGGCATTAATACTGTCTATGTACAGTATGCTCATCACTGCGCGCAGGCAGCATTGTGTCTGTCCCGGCATTAATACTGTCTATGTACAGTATGCTCAGCACTCTGCGCAGGCAGCATTGTGTCTGTCCCGGCATTAATACAGTCTATGTACAGTATGCTCAGCACTGTGCGCAGGCAGCATTGTGTCTTTCCCGGCATTAATACTGTCTATGTACAGTATGCTCAGCACTGTGCGCAGGCAGCATTGTGTCTGTCCCGGCATTAATACTGTCTATGTACAGTATGCTCATCACTGCGCGCAGGCAGCATTGTGTCTGTCCCGGCATTAATACTGGCTATGTACAGTATGCTCAGCACTCTGCGCAGGCAGCATTGTGTCTGTCCCGGCATTAATACAGTCTATGTACAGTATGCTCAGCACTGTGCGCAGGCAGCATTGTGTCTGTCCCAGCATAAATACTGTCTATGTACAGTATGCTTAGTACTGCGCGCAGGCAGCATTGTGTCTGTCCCAGCATAAATACTGTCTATGTACAGTATGCTCAGCACTGCGCGCAGGCAGCTGTGTGTCTGTCCCGGCATTAATACTGTCTATGTACAGTATGCTTAGTACTGCGCGCAGGCAGCATTGTGTCTGTCCCATCATTAATACTGTCTATGTACAGTATGCTTAGTACTGCGCGCAGGCAGCATTGTGTCTGTCCCGACATTAATACTGTCTATATACAGTATGCTCAGCACTGCGTGCAGGCAGCATTGTGTCTGTCCCGGCATTAATACTGTCTATGTACAGTATGCTCAGCACTGTGCGCAGGCAGCATTGTGTCTGTCCTGGCATTAATACTGTCTATGTACAGTATGCTCAGCACTGTGCGCAGGCAGCATTGTGTCTGTCCGGCATTAATACTGTCTATGTACAGTATGCTTAGTACTGCGCGCAGGCAGCATTGTGTCTGTCCCGTCATTAATACTGTCTATGTACAGTATGCTCAGCACTGCGCGCAGGCAGCATTGTGTCTGTCCCGTCATTAATACTGCCCATGTACAGTATGCTCAGCACTGCGCGCAGGCAGCATTGTGTCTGTCCCGGCATTAATACTGTCTGAGGTCCAGACAATGAATTATATTACCTGTTACATTGCGATGACGCCATTTTCTCTCTAATCTTTTGTTTTATTGCAGGGGAGACAGACCTTCCATCGCTTTGATAAATTTAACGCCAAATATAATCCGGTTGGAGCGAGCGAGCTCCGCGATCTCTACCTGAAGACGGAGAATTATATTGAGGGGGAATATTTTGCCCGGATTATTAAGGTCAGCCCCTGCGAGGAGCTGTACAATATTTAGCAGCCGTCTTTTCAAAGTTACTGCACAATAAGCTCCAGAGGGAAATTGGTTCTGTCTTTGGCATTAACCCCTCCTCCTGCGATACGATAAACTCCGCCCACATGTTAGGGTCCTGTAGGAGATTTAGACACAAGAGAATGTAGACATTTTAACTGGACACGATTAATTGAAAGAAAACAAATATAGTACCTTATAGAGGCCACTTTGCTCTGTATAGCTCTATCAGGGGCGGACATGTTGTTTAGAATCTTTGCTCTGTATAGCTCTATCAGGGGGCGGACATGTTTAGAATCTTTGCTCTGTATAGCTCTATCAGGGGGAGGACATGTTGTTTAGAATCTTTGCTCTGTATAGCTCTATCAGGGGCGGACATGTTGTTTAGAATCTTTGCTCTGTATAGCTCTATCAGGGGGCGGACATGTTTAGAATCTTTGCTCTGTATAGCTCTATCAGGGGGAGGACATGTTGTTTAGAATCTTTGCTCTGTATAGCTCTATCAGGGGACGGACATGTTGCATAGAATCTTTGTTCTGTATAGCTCTATCAGGGGGAGGACATGTTGACTAGAATCTTTGCTCTGTATAGCTCTATCAGGGAGCGGACATGTTGTGTAGAATCTTTGCTCTGTATAGCTCTATCAGGGGGCGGACATGTTGATTAGAATCTTTGCTCTGTATAGCTCTATCAGGGGAGGACATGGTGTTTAGAATCTTTGCTCTGTATAGCTCTATCAGGGGGTGGACATGGTGTTTAGAATCTTTGCTCTGTTTAGCTCTATCAGGGGGCGGACATGTTGTTTAGAATCTTTGCTCTGTATAGCTCTATCAGGGGCGGACATGTTGTTTAGAATCTTTGCTCTGTATAGCTCTATCAGGGGGCGGACATGTTTAGAATCTTTGCTCTGTATAGCTCTATCAGGGGCGGACATGTTGTTTAGAATCTTTGCTCTGTATAGCTCTATCAGGGGGCAGACATGTTGTTTAGAATCTTTGCTCTGTTTAGCTCTATCAGGGGGAGGACATGTTGTTTAGAATCTTTGCTCTGTATAGCTCTATCAGGGGGCAGACATGTTGTTTAGAATCTTTGCTCTGTATAGCTCTATCAGGGGGCGGACATGTTGTTTAGAATCTTTGCTCTGTATAGCTCTATCAGGAGGCGGACATGTTGTTTAGAATCTTTGCTCTGTATAGCTCTATCAGGGGGCGGACATGTTGTTTAGAATCTTTGCTCTGTATAGCTCTATCAGGGGCGGACATGTTGTTTAGAATCTTTGCTCTGTATAGCTCTATCAGGGGAGGACATGTTGTTTAGAATCTTTGTCTGTATAGCTCTATCAGGGGGCGGACATGTTGATTAGAATCTTTTCTCTGTATAGCTCTATCAGTGGGAGGACATGTTGTTTAGAATCGTTGCTCTGTATAGCTCTATCAGGGGGCGGACATGTTTAGAATCTTTGCTCTGTATAGCTCTATCAGGGGGCGGACATGTTGATTAGAATCTTTGCTCTGTATAGCTCTATCAGGGGGCGGACATGTTGATTAGAATCTTTTCTCTGTATAGCTCTATCAGGGGGCGGACATGTTGTTTAGAATCGTTGCTCTGTATAGCTCTATCAGGGGGCGGACATGTTGTTTAGAATCTATGCTCTGTATAGCTCTATCAGGGGGCGGACATGTTGATTAGAATCTTTTCTCTGTATAGCTCTATCAGTGGGAGGACATGTTGTTTAGAATCGTTGCTCTGTATAGCTCTATCAGGGGGCGGACATGTTTAGAATCTTTGCTCTGTATAGCTCTATCAGGGGGCGGACATGTTGATTAGAATCTTTGCTCTGTATAGCTCAATCAGGGGGCGGACATGTTGATTAGAATCTTTTCTCTGTATAGCTCTATCAGGGGGCGGACATGTTGTTTAGAATCGTTGCTCTGTATAGCTCTATCAGGGGCAGACATGTTGTTTAGAATCGTTGCTCTGTATAGCTCTATCAGGGGGCGGACATGTTGTTTAGAATCGTTGCTCTGTATAGCTCTATCAGGGGGAGGACATGTTGTTTAGAATCGTTGCTCTGTATAGCTCTATCAGGGGGCGGACATGTTGATTAGAATCTTTGCTCTGTATAGCTCTATCAGGGGGCGGACATGTTGATTAGAATCTTTTCTCTGTATAGCTCTATCAGGGGGCGGACATGTTGTTTAGAATCGTTGCTCTGTATAGCTCTATCAGGGGCAGACATGTTGTTTAGAATCGTTGCTCTGTATAGCTCTATCAGGGGGCGGACATGTTGTTTAGAATCGTTGCTCTGTATAGCTCTATCAGGGGCAGACATGTTGTTTAGAATCGTTGCTCTGTATAGCTCTATCAGGGGCAGACATGTTGTTTAGAATCGTTGCTCTGTATAGCTCTATCAGGGGGCGGACATGTTGTTTAGAATCGTTGCTCTGTATAGCTCTATCAGGGGGAGGACATGTTGTTTAGAATCGTTGCTCTGTATAGCTCTATCAGGGGGAGGACATGTTGTTTAGAATCGTTGCTCTGTATAGCTCTATCAGGGGGAGGACATGTTGTTTAGAATCGTTGCTCTGTATAGCTCTATCAGGGGGAGGACATGTTGTTTAGAATCGTTGCTCTGTATAGCTCTATCAGGAGGCGGACATGTTGTTTAGAATCGTTGCTCTGTATAGCTCTATCAGGGGACGGAGATGTTGTTTAGAATCGTTGCTCTATATAGCTCTATCAGGGGACGGAGATGTTGTTTAGAATCGTTGCTCTGTATAGCTCTATCAGGGGACGGAGATGTTGTTTAGAATCTTTGCTCTGTATGGCTCTATCAGGGGGAGGACATGTTGTTTAGAATCTTTGCTCTGTCTAGCTGTATCAGGGGGAGGACATGTTGTTTAGAATCTTTGCTCTGTATAGCTCTATCAGGGGGCGGACATGTTGTTTAGAATCTTTGCTCTGTATAGCTCTATCAGGGGCGGACATGTTGTTTAGAATCGTTGCTCTGTATAGCTCTATCAGGGGGCAGACATGTTGTTTAGAATCTTTGCTCTGTATAGCTCTATCAGGGGGCGGACATGTTGTTTAGAATCGTTGCTCTGTATAGCTCTATCAGGGGCGGACATGTTGGTTAGAATCTTTGCTCTGTATAGTTCTATCAGGGGGCGGACATGTTGTTTAGAATCTTTGCTCTGTATAGCTCTATCAGGGGGCAGACATGTTTGGAATCTTTGCTCTGTACAGCTCTATCAGGGGATGGACATGTTGTTTAGAATCTTTGCTCTGTATAGTTCTATCAGGGGCAGACATGTTGTTTAGAATCGTTGCTCTGTATAGCTCTATCAGGGGGCGGACATGTTCGATAAGGTACTTGATTTATATTCTTTCATTAAAGCATTTCTAGTTATAATATCTACACTCGGTGTAATCTTTCTATCAAGCATAAACTGATATTTTTGTCTTCAGTTTTCCTTTACAGATACAGATCTGACTGTGACAACATGGCCAGTTTAATAACCGTTTAAGTTACTTTCCCTTTAAAACTGGCACTAGTGAATGTCTAACCCATGCACCCCAATGCTGCCCCCTTGTGTTCATTAACAGGAAGTGGCCCGCGAATTAGAGGACAGTAAATACCAGTACACTGAGCCGCGATTATCTATCTACGGGCGTTCCCCTAACGAATGGGACGTAATGGCCAAATGGTTCATCAAACACAAGGTCTACTCCCCCAACATGCGCTGGATGATCCAGGTACCACGGATCTTGTAAGTACCACGGACGCCTCGTGTGCACTTTATGAACGGGGCTAATTTTATTGAAAGAGTTTGATTTCGCATGAGATTTGAAAGCATGTAACAAAGAAGAGGCGCGGCGTGAGCATCCAATCAGGAAGAAGAGGCCAGGTGCATCCTGGGACATGCGCTGCTCACTAGACACTGGTTGTTCCTTTATCTTGTTTCAGAGAATCTCTTCCTCCCGTCCACAGATACTCAGAGGGCTTTATTCATGACAGAGGGCGTTTGGCGAAGGTTCCCAGACACAAAGCAGGCGCTTTTCAGAGCTTGATTTTTTTTTATACAAAAGCTGCGCCACCGTGACAAGCGTCAGCACAACCAAAATCTACTCCTTGTCAGGAGTCTGCTTTATACATTGACACACACGTGTCATGTTGTTTAGAATCTTTGCTCTGTATAGTTCTATCAGGAGGCGGACATGTTGGTTAGAATCTTTGCTCTGTATAGTTCTATCAGGGGGCGGACATGTTGTTTAGAATCTTTGCTCTGTATAGCTCTATCAGGGGACGGACATGTTGTTTAGAATCTTTGCTCTGTATAGCTCTATCAGGGGGCAGACATGTTGGTTAGAATCTTTGCTCTGTATAGCTCTATCATGGGGCAGACATGTTGGTTAGAATCTTTGCTCTGTATAGTTCTATCAGGGGGCGGACATGTTGTTTAGAATCTTTGCTCTGTATAGCTCTATCAGGGGGCAGACATGTTGGTTAGAATCTTTGCTCTGTATAGTTCTATCAGGGGGCGGACATGTTGTTTAGAATCTCTGCTCTGTATAGCTCTATCAGGGGACGGACATGCTGTGTAGAATCTTTGCTCTGTATAGCTCTATCAGGGGGCGGACATGTTGTTTAGAATCTTTGCTCTGTATAGCTCTATCAGGGGACGGACATGTTGTTTAGAATCTTTGCTCTGTATAGCTCTATCAGGGGGCAGACATGTTGGTTAGAATCTTTGCTCTGTATAGCTCTATCAGGGGGCAGACATGTTGGTTAGAATCTTTGCTCTGTATAGTTCTATCAGGGGGCGGACATGTTGTTTAGAATCTTTGCTCTGTATAGCTCTATCAGGGGGCAGACATGTTGGTTAGAATCTTTGCTCTGTATAGTTCTATCAGGGGGCGGACATGTTGTTTAGAATCTCTGCTCTGTATAGCTCTATCAGGGGACGGACATGCTGTGTAGAATCTTTGCTCTGTATAGCTCTATACGGGGGTGGACATGTTGTTTAGAATCTTTGCTCTGTAGTGCTCTATCAGGGGGCGGACATGTTGTTTAGAATCTTTGCTCTGTATAGCTCTATCAGGGAGCGGACATGTTGTTTAGAATCTTTGCTCTGTATAGCTCTATCAGGGGTGGACATGTTGTTTAGAATCTTTGCTCTGTATAGCTCTATCAGGGAGCGGACATGTTGTTTAGAATCTTTGCTCTGTATGGCTCTATCAGGGGGCGGACATGTTGTTTAGAATCATTGCTCTGTATAGCTCTATCAGGGAGCGGACATGTTGTTTAGAATCTTTGCTCTGTATAGCTCTATCAGGGGTGGACATGTTGTTTAGAATCTTTGCTCTGTATAGCTCTATCAGGGAGCGGACATGTTTTTTAGAATCTTTGCTCTGTATAGCTCTATCAGGGGGTGGACATGTTGATTAGAATCTTTTCTCTGTATAGCTCTATCAGGGGGAGGACATGTTTTTTAGAATCTTTGCTCTGTATAGCTCTATCAGGGGGTGGACATGTTGATTAGAATCTTTTCTCTGTATAGCTCTATCAGGGGGAGGACATGTTGTTTAGAATCTTTGCTCTGTATAGCTCTATCAGGGGGCGGACATGTTGATTAGAATCTCTGCTCTGTATAGCTCTATCAGGGGACGGACATGCTGTGTAGAATCTTTGCTCTGTATAGCTCTATACGGGGGTGGACATGTTGTTTAGAATCTTTGCTCTGTAGTGCTCTATCAGGGGGCGGACATGTTGTTTAGAATCTTTGCTCTGTATAGCTCTATCAGGGAGCGGACATGTTGTTTAGAATCTTTGCTCTGTATAGCTCTATCAGGGGTGGACATGTTGTTTAGAATCTTTGCTCTGTATAGCTCTATCAGGGAGCGGACATGTTGTTTAGAATCTTTGCTCTGTATGGCTCTATCAGGGGGCGGACATGTTGTTTAGAATCATTGCTCTGTATAGCTCTATCAGGGAGCGGACATGTTGTTTAGAATCTTTGCTCTGTATAGCTCTATCAGGGGTGGACATGTTGTTTAGAATCTTTGCTCTGTATAGCTCTATCAGGGAGCGGACATGTTGTTTAGAATCTTTGCTCTGTATGGCTCTATCAGGGGGCGGACATGTTGTTTAGACTCTTTGCTCTGTATGGCTCTATCAGGGGGCGGACATGTTGTTTAGAATCTTTGCTCTGTATAGCTCTATCAGGGAGAGGACATGTTGTTTAGAATCTTTGCTCTGTATAGCTCTATCAGGGGACGGACAGATCTGACCTGCTTGTACGCTACATCATAGAACTATAGAAGGAAACAAATAATTGTTGAGGCACGCCGGTAAAAAATTGTCTTGAGGCCGATGTTGAGTCTTTGGCGCAGTAGGAGGGACGGTATTTTTTTGTTAGAAAAGGTGGCAGCGCTATTCCTTGCATTTCTCGTCTCCATGAATAAAGGGGTTATATATTCAGTAATAACCTGTACATTTGCAGTAATTCACAAGAAGCCAGAGAATAAAATAATAATCTTGGAAATAAACTCTCCTTCCAGCGACATCTTCAGATCCAAGAAGATTCTGCCAGATTTCAGCAAAATGTTAGAAAATATTTTCCTGCCGTTATTTGAGGCGACAATAAACCCGTCGGACCATAAGGAGCTGTATCTGTTTCTGAATTACGTGAGTATGAATGTTCTCACCAGAAAGGATCAGATTGATACATGATGCTACCGGTCACTGACCAAGAAGGTCCACAAGGCCATGAGCTAATTCCCCTGCTACAGACAGCGCATGTCCTGGAACATGGTCCATAATTCACACCTGATTACCAGTTCCTTATCTCTCTGCTGATCATACACTGACGCGTTTGTCTAGGTGACCGGGTTCGACAGTGTGGACGACGAATCCAAACACAATGACCACATGTTTTCAAACAGAAGCCCCACCCCCGACGAGTGGACGCAGGAGCAGAACCCACCATACAGCTATTATTTGTATTATATGTACACCAACATCATGCTACTCAACAACCTGCGCAAGTAAGTGATGTGGCGCTCTAGAGAATACAGTTCAAGAGCTAGAAAATGCTTCAGACTATAAAATAAATAACTCTCTTCCAATGCTATAAAATAACTCTCTTCCAATGCTATAAAGTAACTCTCTTCCAATGTTATAAAATAACTCTCTTCCAATGCTATCAAATTCCTCTCTCCAATGCTATAAAATAACTCTCTTCCAGAATTATAAAATACCTATCTTTCAATGCTATAAAATAACTCTCTTCCAATGCTATAAAATAACTCTCTTCCAATGCTATAAAATAACTCTCTTCCAATGCTATAAAGTAACTCTCTTCCAATGCTATAAAATAACTCTCTTCCAATGCTATCAAATTCCTCTCTCCAATGCTATAAAATAACTCTCTTCCAGAATTATAAAATACCTATCTTCCAATGCTATAAAATAACTCTCTTCCAATGCTATAAAATAACTCTCTTCCAATGCTATAAAGTAACTCTCTTCCAATGTTATAAAATAACTCTCTTCCAATGCTATAAAATAACTCTCTTCCAATGCTATAAAGTAACTCTCTTCCAATGTTATAAAATAACTCTCTTCCAATGCTATCAAATTCCTCTCTCCAATGCTATAAAATAACTCTCTTCCAGAATTATAAAATACCTATCTTCCAATGCTATAAAATAACTCACTTCCAATGCTATAAAATAACTCTCTTCCAATGCTATAAAATAACTCACTCCAATGCTATAAAATAACTCTCTTCCAATGCTATAAAGTAACTCTCTTCCAATGCTATAAAATAACTCTCTTCCAATGCTATAAAATAACTCTCTTCCAATGCTATAAAGTAACTCTCTTCCAATGCTATAAAATAACTCTCTTCAAATGCTATAAAATAACTTGCTTCCAATGCTACAAAATAACTCTCTTCCAATGCTATCAAATAACTCACTCCAATGCTACAAAATAACTCTCTTTCAATGCTATCAAATTCCTCTCTCCAATGCTATAAAATAACTCTCTTCCAGAATTATAAAATACCTATCTTCCAATGCTATAAAATAACTCTCTTCCAATGCTATAAAATAACGCTCTTCCAATGCTATAAAATAACTCTCTTCCAATGCTATAAAATAACTCTCTTCCAATGCTATAAAATAACTCTCTTCCAATGCTATAAAATAACTCTCTTCCAATGCTATAAAATAACTCTCTTCCAATGTTATAAAATAACTCTCTTCCAATGTTATAAAATAACTCTCTTCCAATGCTATAAAATAACTCTCTTCCAATGCTATAAAATAACTCTCTTCCAATGCTATAAAGTAACTCTCTTCCAATGCTATAAAATAACTCTCTTCAAATGCTATAAAATAACTTGCTTCCAATGCTACAAAATAACTCTCTTCCAATGCTATCAAATAACTCACTCCAATGCTACAAAATAACTCTCTTCCAATGCTATCAAATTCCTCTCTCCAATGCTATAAAATAACTCTCTTCCAGAATTATAAAATACCTATCTTCCAATGCTATAAAATAACTCTCTTCCAATGCTATAAAATAACGCTCTTCCAATGCTATAAAATAACTCTCTTCCAATGCTATAAAATAACTCTCTTCCAATGCTATAAAATAACTCTCTTCCAATGCTATAAAGTAACTCTCTTCCAATGTTATAAAATAACTCTCTTCCAATGTTATAAAATAACTCTCTTCCAATGCTATCAAATTCCTCTCTCCAATGCTATAAAATAACTCTCTTCCAGAATTATAAAATACCTATCTTTCAATGCTATAAAATAACTCTCTTCCAATGCTATAAAATAACTCTCTTCCAATGCTATAAAATAACTCTCTTCCAATGCTATAAAGTAACTCTCTTCCAATGTTATAAAATAACTCTCTTCCAATGCTATCAAATTCCTCTCTCCAATGCTATAAAATAACTCTCTTCCAGAATTATAAAATACCTATCTTTCAATGCTATAAAATAACTCTCTTCCAATGCTATAAAATAACTCTCTTCCAATGCTATAAAATAACTCTCTTCCAATGCTATAAAGTAACTCTCTTCCAATGCTATAAAATAACTCTCTTCCAATGCTATCAAATTCCTCTCTCCAATGCTATAAAATAACTCTCTTCCAGAATTATAAAATACCTATCTTCCAATGCTATAAAATAACTCTCTTCCAATGCTATAAAATAACTCTCTTCCAATGCTATAAAATAACTCTCTTCCAATGCTATAAAATAACTCTCTTCCAATGCTATAAAGTAACTCTCTTCCAATGTTATAAAATAACTCTCTTCCAATGCTATAAAATAACTCTCTTCCAATGCTATAAAGTAACTCTCTTCCAATGTTATAAAATAACTCTCTTCCAATGCTATCAAATTCCTCTCTCCAATGCTATAAAATAACTCTCTTCCAGAATTATAAAATACCTATCTTCCAATGCTATAAAATAACTCACTTCCAATGCTATAAAATAACTCTCTTCAAATGCTATAAAATAACTTGCTTCCAATGCTACAAAATAACTCTCTTCCAATGCTATCAAATAACTCACTCCAATGCTACAAAATAACTCTCTTCCAATGCTATCAAATTCCTCTCTCCAATGCTATAAAATAACTCTCTTCCAGAATTATAAAATACCTATCTTCCAATGCTATAAAATAACTCTCTTCCAATGCTATAAAATAACGCTCTTCCAATGCTATAAAATAACTCTCTTCCAATGCTATAAAATAACTCTCTTCCAATGCTATAAAATAACTCTCTTCCAATGCTATAAAATAACTCTCTTCCAATGCTATAAAATAACTCTCTTCCAATGCTATAAAATAACTCTCTTCCAATGCTATAAAATAACTCTCTTCCAATGCTATAAAATAACTCTCTTCCAATGCTATAAAATAACTCTCTTCCAATGCTATAAAATAACTCTCTTCCAATGTTATAAAATAACTCTCTTCCAATGCTATAAAATAACTCTCTTCCAATGCTATAAAATAACTCTCTTCCAATGCTATAAAATAACTTGCTTCCAATGCTACAAAATAACTCTCTTCCAATGCTATAAAATAACTCTCTTCCAATGCTATAAAGTAACTCTCTTCCAATGCTATAAAATAACTCTCTTCCAATGCTATCAAATTCCTCTCTCCAATGCTATAAAATAACTCTCTTCCAGAATTATAAAATACCTATCTTCCAATGCTATAAAATAACTCTCTTCCAATGCTATAAAATAACTCTCTTCCAATGCTATAAAATAACTCTCTTCCAATGCTATAAAATAACTCTCTTCCAATGCTATAAAATAACTCTCTTCCAATGCTATAAAGTAACTCTCTTCCAATGTTATAAAATAACTCTCTTCCAATGCTATAAAATAACTCTCTTCCAATGCTATAAAGTAACTCTCTTCCAATGTTATAAAATAACTCTCTTCCAATGCTATCAAATTCCTCTCTCCAATGCTATAAAATAACTCTCTTCCAGAATTATAAAATACCTATCTTCCAATGCTATAAAATAACTCACTTCCAATGCTATAAAATAACTCTCTTCCAATGCTATAAAATAACTCACTCCAATGCTATAAAATAACTCTCTTCCAATGCTATAAAGTAACTCTCTTCCAATGCTATAAAATAACTCTCTTCCAATGCTATAAAGTAACTCTCTTCCAATGCTATAAAATAACTCTCTTCAAATGCTATAAAATAACTTGCTTCCAATGCTACAAAATAACTCTCTTCCAATGCTATCAAATAACTCACTCCAATGCTACAAAATAACTCTCTTTCAATGCTATCAAATTCCTCTCTCCAATGCTATAAAATAACTCTCTTCCAGAATTATAAAATACCTATCTTCCAATGCTATAAAATAACTCTCTTCCAATGCTATAAAATAACGCTCTTCCAATGCTATAAAATAACTCTCTTCCAATGCTATAAAATAACTCTCTTCCAATGCTATAAAATAACTCTCTTCCAATGCTATAAAATAACTCTCTTCCAATGCTATAAAATAACTCTCTTCCAATGCTATAAAATAACTCTCTTCCAATGCTATAAAATAACTCTCTTCCAATGTTATAAAATAACTCTCTTCCAATGCTATAAAATAACTCTCTTCCAATGCTATAAAATAACTCTCTTCCAATGCTATCAAATAACTCACTCCAATGCTACAAAATAACTATCTTCCAATGCTATCAAATTCCTCTCTCCAATGCTATAAAATAACTCTCTTCCAGAATTATAAAATACCTATCTTCCAATGCTATAAAATAACTCTCTTCCAATGCTATAAAATAACGCTCTTCCAATGCTATAAAATAACTCTCTTCCAATGCTATAAAATAACTCTCTTCCAATGTTATAAAATAACTCTCTTCCAATGCTATAAAATAACTCTCTTCCAATGTTATAAAATAACTCTCTTCCAATGTTATAAAATGCCTCCATCTAGTACAACCTTTTTCCTATCCCATGTTTACCACTGCTGACCCAAAAGAACCAAAATAAACCCCCATTATAATAAGTCTCTTCTTGTCTCCAGATTACTTGTTGGATCAACAAGCACTAAATAAATATTAGACAAAATCTCCTTTGTTCACGTCTTAGCGGATGACTCTTGTCCTGTGTTCTGTTATTGATCAGGTCTTTAGAAAGCCCATTGTACGTATTAATATCAATGTATGTAAACCTTGTATATTGTGCCGCAGGGAGAGGGGGATGAGTACCTTCCTATTCAGACCCCACTGTGGAGAGGCGGGGTCCATTACTCACCTGGTATCTGCCTTCATCACCGCGGACAACATCTCTCATGGGTTAAACCTGAAAAAGGTACAAAAACAGTACGAATAAATATCTGCAAATTAAATATTAATAGTTTGCAAACATGTAGAACTGGTTTATACGATGTCACAAAACTAATTAGATCATAAATTGGGGGTGATAGAAAAAATGCATCAAATGCAGGCATTTAAATAGCAATGCTTTAATGGAAGATACGAATAAAGCCCCTTACTGAGCCCACTTTGCTCTGTATAGCTCTATCAGGGGACGGACATGTTGTTTAGAATATTTGCTCTGTATAGCTCTATCAGGAGGCATACATGTTGTTTAGAATCTTTGCTCTGTATAGCTCTATCAGGAGGCAGACATGTTGTTTAGAATCTTTGCTCTGTATAGCTCTATCAGGAGGCAGACATGTTGTTTAGAATCTTTGCTCTGTATAGCTCTATCAGGAGGCAGACATGTTGTTTAGAATCTTTGCTCTGTATAGCTCTATCAGAGGGTAGACATGTTGTTTAGAATCTTTGCTCTGTATAGCTCTATCAGGAGGCAGACATGTTGTTTAGAATCTTTGCTCCGTATAGCTCTATCAGGGGGCAGACATGTTGTTTATAATCTTTGCTCTGTATAGCTCTATCAGGAGGCAGACATGTTGTTAAGAATCTTTGCTCTGTATAGCTCTATCAGGGGGAGGAAATGTGGTTGAGAATCTTTGCTCTGTATAGCTCTATCAGGGGGTGGACATGTTGTTTAGAATCTTTGCTCTGTATAGCTCTATCAGGGGGCAGACATGTTGTTTAGAATATTTGCTCTGTATAGCTCTATCAGGGGCAGACATGTTGTTTAGAATCTTTGCTCTGTATAGCTCTATCAGGGGGCAGACATGTTGTTTAGAATTTTTGCTCTGTATTGCTCTATCAGGGGACGGACATGTTGTTTAGAATCTTTGCTCTGTATAGCTCTATCAGGGGGCAGACATGTTGTTTAGAATCTTTGCTCTGTATAGCTCTATCAGGGGCAGACATGTTGTTTAGAATCTTTGCTCTGTATAGCTCTATCAGGGGGAGGACATGTTGTTTAGAATCTTTGCTCTGTATTGCTCTATCAGGGGACGGACATGTTGTTTAGAATCTTTGCTCTGTTTAACTCTATCAGGGGGCAGACATGTTGTTTAGAATCTTTGCTCTGTATTGCTCTATCAGGGGACGGACATGTTGTTTAGAATCTTTGCTCTGTATAGCTCTATCAGGGGGCAGACATGTTGTTTAGAATCTTTGCTCTGTATAGCTCTATCAGGGGGCAGACATGTTGTTTAGAATCTTTGTATAGCTCTATCCATCCCCTGAGCTATACAGAGCACAGAGGGCTCAATATGGCACTGTATTTCTATTCTGCATTAAATAATTGCTATATAAAATGCATACACTTGATGCAATCTTTCAATAAAACAGAATTTAATTTTTTGGACAATAGTTGGTCCTTTCCCCTCTTTGAAGCAAAATTAAAATGGCTTCACACAGCAACGTGTCAAGGCTTCAGCTGAGGCCAGTGGATGCCAGACTGGATCCATTAATTGACCTCTATCTGCTTCCTACTAATGTGTGTCCGGTACTAACCTGTGTCCTGTATTAACGTGTGTCCTGTACTAACGTGTGTCCTGTACTAACGTGTGTCCTGTACTAACGTGTGTCCTGTACTAACGTGTGTCCTGTACTAACCTGTGTCCTGTACTAACCTGTGTCCTGTACTAACCTGTGTCCTGTATTAACGTGTGTCCTGTACTAACGTGTGTCCTGTACTAACGTGTGTCCTGTATTAACGTGTGTCCTGTACTAACCTGTGTCCTGTATTAACGTGTGTCCTGTATTAACGTGTGTCCTGTACTAACCTGTGTCCTGTATTAACGTGTGTCCTGTACTAACCTGTGTCCTGTACTAACGTGTGTCCTGTACTAACGTGTGTCCTGTACTAACGTGTGTCCTGTACTAACGTGTGTCCTGTACTAACGTGTGTCCTGTATTAACGTGTGTCCTGTATTAACATGTGTCCTGTATTAACGTGTGTCCTGTACTAACGTGTGTCCTGTACTAACCTGTGTCCTGTATTAACGTGTGTCCTGTACTAACCTGTGTCCTGTATTAACGTGTGTCCTGTATTAACGTGTGTCCTGTACTAACCTGTGTCCTGTATTAACGTGTGTCCTGTACTAACGTGTGTCCTGTATTAACGTGTGTCCTGTATTAACGTGTGTCCTGTACTAACGTGTGTCCTGTACTAACGTGTGTCCTGTATTAACGTGTGTCCTGTATTAACGTGTGTCCTGTATTAACGTGTGTCCTGTATTAACGTGTGTCCTGTATTAACGTGTGTCCTGTACTAACCTGTGTCCTGTATTAACGTGTGTCCTGTACTAACGTGTGTCCTGTACTAACGTGTGTCCTGTACTAACGTGTGTCCTGTACTAACGTGTGTCCTGTATTAACGTGTGTCCTGTATTAACGTGTGTCCTGTATTAACGTGTGTCCTGTACTAACCTGTGTCCTGTATTAACGTGTGTCCTGTACTAACGTGTGTCCTGTACTAACATGTGTCCTGTACTAACCTGTGTCCTGTACTAACCTGTGTCCTGTACTAACGTGTGTCCTGTATTAACCTGTGTCCTGTATTAACGTGTGTCTTGTATTAACCTGTGTCTTGTATTAACCTGTGTCCTGTATTAACGTGTGTCCTGTATTAACGTGTGTCCTGTATTAACGTGTGTCCTGTACTAACCTGTGTCCTGTATTAACGTGTGTCCTGTATTAACCTGTGTCCTGTATTAACCTGTGTCCTGTATTAACGTGTGTCCTGTATTAACGTGTGTCCTGTATTAACGTGTGTCCTGTACTAACGTGTGTCCTGTATTAACGTGTGTCCTGTACTAACCTGTGTCCTGTATTAACGTGTGTCCTGTATTAACGTGTGTCCTGTACTAACGTGTGTCCTGTACTAACCTGTGTCCTGTATTAACGTGTGTCCTGTATTAACCTGTGTCCTGTACTAACGTGTGTCCTGTATTAACCTGTGTCCTGTATTAACGTGTGTCCTGTACTAACGTGTGTCCTGTACTAACCTGTGTCCTGTACTAACCTGTGTCCTGTATTAACGTGTGTCCTGTATTAACGTGTGTCCTGTACTAACCTGTGTCCTGTATTAACGTGTGTCCTGTACTAACGTGTGTCCTGTACTAACCTGTGTCCTGTACTAACCTGTGTCCTGTACTAACGTGTGTCCTGTACTAACGTGTGTCCTGTACTAACATGTGTCCTGTACTAACCTGTGTCCTGTACTAACGTGTGTCCTGTACTAACGTGTGTCCTGTACTAACCTGTGTCCTGTACTAACGTGTGTCCTGTACTAACGTGTGTCCTGTACTAACCTGTGTCCTGTATTAACGTGTGTCCTGTACTAACGTGTGTCCTGTATTAACGTGTGTCCTGTACTAACCTGTGTCCTGTACTAACGTGTGTCCTGTACTAACGTGTGTCCTGTACTAACCTGTGTCCTGTATTAACGTGTGTCCTGTACTAACCTGTGTCCTGTATTAACGTGTGTCCTGTATTAACGTGTGTCCTGTATTAACGTGTGTCCTGTACTAACGTGTGTCCTGTATTAACGTGTGTCCTGTACTAACCTGTGTCCTGTACTAACGTGTGTCCTGTACTAACGTGTGTCCTGTACTAACCTGTGTCCTGTATTAACGTGTGTCCTGTACTAACCTGTGTCCTGTATTAACGTGTGTCCTGTATTAACGTGTGTCCTGTATTAACGTGTGTCCTGTACTAACGTGTGTCCTGTACTAACCTGTGTCCTGTATTAACGTGTGTCCTGTATTAACGTGTGTCCTGTACTAACGTGTGTCCTGTACTAACGTGTGTCCTGTACTAACCTGTGTCCTGTATTAACGTGTGTCCTGTATTAACGTGTGTCCTGTACTAACCTGTGTCCTGTACTAACCTGTGTCCTGTACTAACCTGTGTCCTGTATTAACCTGTGTCCTGTACTAACCTGTGTCCTGTATTAACGTGTGTCCTGTACTAACGTGTGTCCTGTATTAACGTGTGTCCTGTACTAACCTGTGTCCTGTATTAACGTGTGTCCTGTACTAACCTGTGTCCTGTATTAACGTGTGTCCTGTATTAACGTGTGTCCTGTATTAACGTGTGTCCTGTACTAACGTGTGTCCTGTACTAACGTGTGTCCTGTACTAACCTGTGTCCTGTATTAACGTGTGTCCTGTATTAACGTGTGTCCTGTACTAACCTGTGTCCTGTACTAACCTGTGTCCTGTACTAACGTGTGTCCTGTACTAACCTGTGTCCTGTATTAACGTGTGTCCTGTACTAACGTGTGTCCTGTACTAACCTGTGTCCTGTACTAACCTGTGTCCTGTATTAACGTGTGTCCTGTATTAACGTGTGTCCTGTACTAACCTGTGTCCTGTATTAACGTGTGTCCTGTACTAACGTGTGTCCTGTATTAACGTGTGTCCTGTACTAACGTGTGTCCTGTATTAACGTGTGTCCTGTACTAACGTGTGTCCTGTACTAACGTGTGTCCTGTATTAACGTGTGTCCTGTACTAACCTGTGTCCTGTATTAACGTGTGTCCTGTACTAACGTGTGTCCTGTACTAACCTGTGTCCTGTATTAACGTGTGTCCTGTACTAACGTGTGTCCTGTATTAACGTGTGTCCTGTATTAACGTGTGTCCTGTACTAACGTGTGTCCTGTATTAACGTGTGTCCTGTACTAACGTGTGTCCTGTACTAACGTGTGTCCTGTACTAACCTGTGTCCTGTATTAACGTGTGTCCTGTATTAACGTGTGTCCTGTACTAACGTGTGTCCTGTATTAACGTGTGTCCTGTACTAACGTGTGTCCTGTATTAACGTGTGTCCTGTATTAACGTGTGTCCTGTACTAACGTGTGTCCTGTACTAACGTGTGTCCTGTATTAACGTGTGTCCTGTACTAACGTGTGTCCTGTACTAACGTGTGTCCTGTACTAACGTGTGTCCTGTACTAACGTGTGTCCTGTACTAACGTGTGTCCTGTATTAACGTGTGTCATTGCAGAGTCCCGTGTTGCAGTACCTGTATTATTTGGCACAGATCCCCATCGCTATGTCTCCGCTGAGTAATAACAGTTTGTTCCTGGAATATTCCAAGAGTCCCCTGCGGGAATTTCTGCACAAAGGACTGGTGGTTTCTCTGTCCACTGACGATCCAATGCAGTTTCATTACACCAAGGTAAGTACACGTGTGCTGCCCCAGGCCTGACTAATCTCCTGCACCCCCCTCCCCATCCCTCAGAGGTCGCACCCCCCTCTCCGACCCACAGAGGTCGCACCCCCCTCCCCGACCCTCAGAGGTCACACCCTCCTCCCCGACCCTCAGAGGTCACACCCTCCTCCCTGACCCTCAGAGGTCACAACCTCCTCCCTGACCCTCAGAGGTCACACCCCCCTCCCCATCCCTCAGAGGTCGCACCCCCCTCCCCGACCCTCAGAGGTCACACCCCCCTCCCCGACCCTCAGAGGTCACACCCCCCTCCCCATCCCTCAGAGGTCACACCCCCCTCCCCATCTCTCAGAGGTCACACCCTCCTCCCCATCCCTCAGAGGTCACAGCCCCCCTCCCCATCCCTCAGAGGTCACACCCTCCTCCCCATCCCTCAGAGGTCACACCCCCCTCCCTGACCCTCAGAGGTCACACCCCCCTCCCTGACCCTCAGAGGTCACACCCTCCTCCCCATCTCTCAGAGGTCACACCCTCCTCCCCATCCCTCAGAGGTCACACCCCCCTCCCTGACCCTCAGAGGTCACACCCCCCTCCCCATCCCTCAGAGGTCACACCCCCCTCCCCGACCCTCAGAGGTCACACCCCCCTCCCCATCCCTCAGAGGTCACACCCTCCTCCCTGACCCTCAGAGGTCACACCCCCCTCCCCATCCCTCAGAGGTCACACCCCCCTCCCCGACCCTCAGAGGTCACACCCCCCTCCCCATCCCTCAGAGGTCACACCCTCCTCCCTGACCCTCAGAGGTCACACCCTCCTCCCCATCCCTCAGAGGTCACACCCCCCTCCCCGACCCTCAGAGGTCACACCCCCCTCCCCGACCCTCAGAGGTCACACCCTCCTCCCCGACCCTCAGAGGTCACACCCTCCTCCCCATCCCTCAGAGGTCACACCCTCCTCCCCATCTCTCAGAGGTCACACCCTCCTCCCCATCCCTCAGAGGTCACACCCCCCTCCCCATCCCTCAGAGGTCACACCCTCCTCCCCATCTCTCAGAGGTCACACCCCCCTCCCTGACCCTCAGAGGTCACACCCCCCTCCCCGACCCTCAGAGGTCACACCCCCCTCCCCGACCCTCAGAGGTCACACCCTCCTCCCCATCCCTCAGAGGTCACACCCTCCTCCCCATCCCTCAGAGGTCACACCCCCCTCCCCATCCCTCAGAGGTCACACCCCCCTCCCCATCTCTCAGAGGTCACACCCCCCTCCCCATCCCTCAGAGGTCACACCCTCCTCCCCGACCCTCAGAGGTCACACCCTCCTCCCCATCCCTCAGAGGTCACACCCCCCTCCCCATCCCTCAGAGGTCACACCCTCCTCCCTGACCCTCAGAGGTCACACCCCCCTCCCCATCCCTCAGAGGTCACACCCTCCTCCCCATCCCTCAGAGGTCACACCCCCCTCCCCATCCCTCAGAGGTCACACCCCCCTCCCCGACCCTCAGAGGTCACACCCCCCTCCCCATCTCTCAGAGGTCGCACCCTCCTCCCCATCTCTCAGAGGTCACACCCCCCTCCCCATCCCTCAGAGGTCACACCCCCCTCCCCGACCCTCAGAGGTCACACCCTCCTCCCCATCTCTCAGAGGTCGCACCCTCCTCCCCATCTCTCAGAGGTCGCACCCCCCTCCCCATCCCTCAGAGGTCACACCCCCCTCCCCGACCCTCAGAGGTCACACCCTCCTCCCCATCCCTCAGAGGTCACACCCTCCTCCCCATCCCTCAGAGGTCACACCCTCCTCCCCATCCCTCAGAGGTCACACCCTCCTCCCCATCCCTCAGAGGTCACACCCTCCTCCCCATCTCTCAGAGGTCACACCCCCCTCCCCATCCCTCAGAGGTCACACCCCCCTCCCTGACCCTCAGAGGTCACACCCCCCTCCCCATCCCTCAGAGGTCACACCCTCCTCCCCGACCCTCAGAGGTCACACCCCCCTCCCTGACCCTCAGAGGTCACACCCCCCTCCCCATCCCTCAGAGGTCACACCCCCCTCCCTGACCCTCAGAGGTCACACCCCCCTCCCCATCCCTCAGAGGTCACACCCTCCTCCCCGACCCTCAGAGGTCACACCCTCCTCCCCATCCCTCAGAGGTCACACCCCCCTCCCTGACCCTCAGAGGTCACACCCCCCTCCCTGACCCTCAGAGGTCACACCCCCCTCCCCTTCCCTCAGAGGTCACACCCCCCTCCCCTTCCCTCAGAGGTCACACCCCCCTCCCTGACCCTCAGAGGTCACACCCCCCTCCCCATCCCTCAGAGGTCACACCCCCCTCCCTGACCCTCAGAGGTCACACCCCCCTCCCCATCCCTCAGAGGTCACACCCTCCTCCCCATCTCTCAGAGGTCACACCCCCCTACCCTTCCCTCAGAGGTCACACCCTCCTCCCTGACCCTCAGAGGTCGCACCCTCCTCCCTGACCCACAGAGGTCACACCCTCCTCCCCATCCCTCAGAGGTCACACCCCCCTCCCCATCCCTCAGAGGTCACACCCCCCTCCCCGACCCTCGCACCACTTGCACTGCAGATACATATAGGATGATGCTCAGTCTAATTAGATTTACAGTTACCACTTATAACATCCAGCACAGTGCAAGCTAACCTGAGACCTTATACTGAGCACACAGGGCGCTCGCTTGGGGAGAGCTCTCCATCCAGCCCTCTCTGGGTTCAAACCCTGTATGAATAATCACCCCTCACTGGACGATCCATATTATAAAACATGGACAAATCAAATGGTTTTCTATCTGTACACTGGAGCCCGAACACACCTTACACTTCCCATAGGGACCATTCGTAGGTCTAATTATACTATGTACCCCTCTCACCAATTAGCCTGCATTAAACACCTGTCCCATCAGTGAAAAAACATTCTAGATGGGAACCAATTACTGACAGATTTATACACATAATTCAAGTATTTTAGCCAATGCAGGAGAACTTAGCTACAGAGCACAAACATCTGATGTAGCGGAAACCCAGAAGGGGTATACCGCTACACAAACTGTTACATACATACATTATCGCTAAGAGTAGGCAAAAAGGGGAGCATTATTTACAATAAGCAAAAGCTTAAAAATGATGCAAGTGAAGAGTTACAGTATTTACTTTGTTGCCAAAAATCCAGTCGACAGCCCTAGATATTTAGATCTCGTTTGACCACACGGTTAGACAGGAGACTATTTATATATAATGAATCAATACAAAATTGGTACAAAACCCTGGGCCCATAGCACCTGATTCAACTCACTTATCCATGTATTTATTGTGTGGACAGTCAGCTACTAAGACTTTATTATAAAATAGTTAGAATTAAGTTTTTAATATTAATTTAGAGACGACCATCCTAGGCATCAACAGATAGAATAGTTGGATATGAAAACTGATCAAACATTGTCAATAAGAGTCGTATACATGAAATGTATTGGGATAAGGTAAATACAATATGATACAAGCCCCAAATCCCTCCGGAAAACTCCAAATTGATTCCACTGAAAGGTTATTCCAGGTATCTACTACTCTTTACAGTGTCAGCCTTTACTGCTTCCGCTAGAAGGTTATTCCGGGTATCTACTACTCTTTATATGAAATAATATCTCTGTGCCCCGTAGTCCTCGCCCCTCTAGCGCTATATCTAGCCGTGTAATATTGCTGGGATTATTATAACGCTGGTTTTCGCAGGAGGCGCTCATGGAGGAATACGCGATCGCAGCCCAAGTCTGGAAACTTAGCACATGTGACCTGTGTGAAATAGCGCGGAACAGCGTCCTGCAGAGCGGCTTGTCAGACAAGGTGAGTAACGGCGCTAAATGAACCACTTTAATCCCCCGATTTAATTGGAATATTAAAACAATTTCCAAAACATTATTTCTTTATTGCTCTATCATTCATAACTGTACAAGGTGCCAATTAATTTATATCTATACAGTACGGCCAAACAGTCTGAGTATGCCAACTGGTGTAATAAAAATACTAAAGTATTGTAATCAGATGATAATTATTATTAAAGAATAATTTATTTAACACCGAGGTAAATTATATATTTTTCTTTGTTAACTCTTTATGTATGATTGCCATTCACATAAATAACATGTCCACCCCCTGATAGAGCTATACAGAGCAAAGATTCTAAACAACATGTCCTCCCCCTGATGGAGCTATACAGAGCAAAGATTCTAAACAACATGTCCTCCCCCTGATAGAGCTATACAGAGCAAAGATTCTAAACAACATGTCCTCCCCTTGATAGAGCTATACAGAGCAAAGATTCTAAACAACATGTTTGCCCACTGATAGAGCTATACAGAGCAAAGATTCTAAACAACATGTCCTCCCCCTGATAGAGCTATACAGAGCAAAGATTCTAAACAACATGTCCTCCCCCTGATAGAGCTATACAGAGCAAAGAGGGCTCAATAAGGTACTTTATTCGTATCTTCCATTAAAGCATTGCTATATAAAATGTCTACACTTGATGCAATCTTTCAGTTAAACAGAACTTATTTTTTCCTTCCAGGAGAAGAAGCATTTTCTGGGGGTAAATTACATGAAGGAGGGCCCATGGGGGAACGACATCAGTCGTACCAACGTGTCTCAGATCCGCATGGCCTTTCGGTATGAAACCCTGTGCAACGAGCTCAGCTTCCTGGCAGACGCCATGAAGTCCACCGATATGGTCGCCGATCACGGTCACTGAGAGGGTTTGGTGCCTTTGTGCCTAATCACTGTGTCATGACGTGCCATGAGGATGTGGCTTAGTCCAGTGTTTGTACTTCTGATAGGGAATGTAGACTTTTAAGGACCAATGACCACTGATCCCCGCAATCACGGTCTGTATCCCCCCTATCCAGTGGTGTATCTTGGTTTTGTGCTGCCCTAGGCAGAAAAATACCGTCTCCCCCCCCACCCACAGTGCACACCATGACATGCCCCATCACCTACATTGCATACACACTAAATGCCCCATCACCCCCATAGCATCTAGGATGCTAGATCATTCTTTAATGGAAGCTCCTTCTCCAACTCCGCTGAATGTAACACCGGTTTAACTAAAGATCATATAAAGGGTTAATCCCCAAACCCTGGAACAATTCCTTAATCATGTCATCATTTCTATGGGCCAGATGAATTCCAACCTAAAGTGTCATATATTGAAGGGCCTGGTTTCTATGGCAGCAGGGAAAAAACTATTGAGAAACATACGTATAGACAAGAGATTTGTACCAGAAATTATATTCAGGAAAGACTTGTGCTTATTCTATTATTCTAAACATGATTAAACCCTTCATTAACCTATCAATGAAAAGCTATTCCATCCTCTCAGACAAGTAATACGCTCTGTTACTTTATTAACCTCTACCACTTCTACTGGAAGCCTATTCCATACATCCACTACCCTCTCAGTAATGTAATACTTTCATTAGTCCCTGACCTTATCTTATATCTAGGATAGCCTTATACCTATCCCATGCATGCTTAAACTCCTTCACTGTATTAACCTCTACCACTTCTACTGGAAGACTATTCCATGCATCCACTACCCTCTCAGTAATGTAATACTTTCATTAGTCTCTGGCCTTATCTTATATTTAGGATAGCCTTATACCTATCCCACGCATGCTTAAACTCCTTCACTGTATTAACCTCTACCACTTCTACTGGAAGACTATTCCATACATCCACTACCCTCTCAGTAATGTAATACTTTCATTAGTCCCTGGCCTTATCTTATATCTAGGATAGCCTTATACCTATCCCATGCATGCTTAAACTCCTTCACTGTATTAACCTCTACCACTTCTACTGGAAGACTATTCCATACATCCACTACCCTCTCAGTAAAGTAATACTTTCATTAGTCCCTGGCCTTATCGTATATCTAGGATAGCCTTATACCTATCCCATGCATGCTTAAACTCCTTCACTGTATTAACCTCTACCACCTCTACTGGAAGACTATTCCATACATCCACTACCCTCTCAGTAAAGTAATACTTTCATTAGTCCCTGGCCTTATCGTATATCTAGGATAGCCTTATACCTATCCCACGCATGCTTAAACTCCTTCACTGTATTAACCTCTACCACTTCTACTGGAAGACTATTCCATGCATCCACTACCCTCTCAGTAATGTAATACTTTCATTAGTCTCTGGCCTTATCTTATATTTAGGATAGCCTTATACCTATCCCATGCATGCTTAAACTCCTTCACTGTATTAACCTCTACCACTTCTACTGGAAGACTTTTCCATGCATCCACTACCCTCTCAGTATAGTAATACAGTAAAGCATCATTAGCCCCCAGAATGTGATAGATTGTCATTGGTCCTGAAGGAGTGTTACATTTTTGTTTCATCCTTTTGCTTAATATTTATTGTTTTTTTTAGAACAGTTTAGATAATTATGAGTTGTACGTGTATCGTGTGCAAGATCATGACTGTGCAATGCCAGTCCCTGCGTGTAAATCACACGGCAGATTTCACAGGTCATACATGTGGTTTCTTTAGTCATGTATGATGTCACAAGTCTTCTCTTATTTTCCAATGTGACTTATCGGCTGCTTTGAGCTGCCCTAGTTGGGGGAATTTCTTACAAACCAGTTTAAAAACCTCTGAATATAGAATAATAAACCTGCATGGGCCTAAATATCCGCAGCAAAGCAAGGGATTCAGATATATATATATATATATATATATATATATATATAGTGTATATACAATTACATCTCTTGGGATAGAGTAATTATTATTATTAATTAATTACAGATGTCCAGGAGCAAATGAATCGTCTAAGTCCTATAGATAAAAATTATTTCTCTTGTGGGATTTAATATTGGGGAATATTATCTGATATTAAGGCACCTGCCGGTTATACAACCAGTTCTATATATACTGGGACACACTGGGATTTAATATTGGGGAATATTATCTGATATTAAGGCACCTGCTGGTTATACAATTAGTTATATATATACTGGGACACACTGGGATTTAATATTGGGGAATATTATCTGATATTAAGGCACCTGCCGGTTATACAACCAGTTATATATACACTGGGATTTAATATTGGGGAATATTATCTGATATTAAGGCACCTGCCGGTTATTCAACCAGTTATATATACACTGAGATTTAATATTGGGGAATATTATCTGATATTAAGGCACCTGCCGGTTATACAACCAGTTATATATATACTGGGACACACTGGGATTTAATATTGGGGAATATTATCTGATATTAAGGCACCTGCCGGTTATACAACCAGTTATATATATACTGGGACACACTGGGATTTAATATTGGGGAATATTATCTGATATTAAGGCACCTGCCGGTTATACAACCAGTTATATATATACACTGGGACACACTGGGATTTAATATTGGGGAATATTATCTGATATTAAGGCACCTGCCGGTTATACAACCAGTTATATATATACTGGGACACACTGGGATTTAATATTACGGAATATTATCTGATATTAAGGCACCTGCCGGTTATACAACCAGTTCTATATATACTGGGACACACTGGGATTTAATATTGGGGAATATTATCTGATATTAAGGCACCTGCCGGTTATACAACCAGTTATATATATACTGGGACACACTGGGATTTAATATTGGGGAATATTATCTGTTATTAAGGCACCTGCCGGTTATACAACCAGTTATATATATACTGGGACACACTGGGATTTAATATTGGGGAATATTATCTGATATTAAGGCACCTGCCGGTTATACAACCAGTTATATATATACTGGGACACACTGGGATTTAATATTGGGGAATATTATCTGATATTAAGGCACCTGCTGGTTATACAATTAGTTATATATACACTGGGACACACTGGGATTTAATATTGGGGAATATTATCTGATATTAAGGCACCTGCCGGTTATACAACCAGTTATATATATACTGGGACACACTGGGATTTAATATTGGGGAATATTATCTAATATTAAGGCACCTGCCGGTTATACAACCAGTTATATATATACTGGGACACACTGGGATTTAATATTGGGGAATATTATCTGATATTAAGGCACCTGCCGGTTATACAATTAGTTATATATATACTGGGACACACTGGGATTTAATATTGGGGAATATTATCTGATATTAAGGCACCTGCCGGTTATACAATTAGTTATATATATACTGGGACACACTGGGATTTAATATTGGGGAATATTATCTGATATTAAGGCAGCTGCCGGTTATACAACCAGTTATATATATACTGGGACACACTGGGATTTAATATTGGGGAATATTATCTGATATTAAGGCACCTGCCGGTTATACAACCAGTTATATATATACTGGGACACACTGGGATTTAATATTGGGGAATATTATCTGATATTATGGCACCTGCCGGTTATACAACCAGTTATATATATACTGGGACACACTGGGATTTAATATTGGGGAATATTATCTGATATTAAGGCACCTGCCGGTTATACAACCAGTTATATATATACTGGGACACACTGGGATTTAATATTGGGGAATATTATCTGATATTAAGGCACCTGCCGGTTATACAATTAGTTATTTATATACTGGGACACACTGGGATTTAATATTGGGGAATATTATCTGATATTAAGGCACCTGCCGGTTATACAACCAGTTATATATATACTGGGACACACTGGGATTTAATATTGGGGAATATTATCTGATATTAAGGCACCTGCCGGTTATACAACCAGTTATATATATACTGGGACACACTGGGATTTAATATTGGGGAATATTATCTGATATTAAGGCACCTGCCGGTTATACAACCAGTTATATATATACACTGGGACACACTGGGATTTAATATTGGGGAATATTATCTGATATTAAGGCACCTGCCGGTTATACAATTAGTTATTTATATACTGGGACACACTGGGATTTAAGTGCCATATAGAGGTGCCAGGGGGGCTTTGGACAAGGTACTGAGAAACGTGGAAAAAACATCTGACTAGTTCAAATGGCTGCTGCAGAACCTCTTGGTTAAGGTGCGCTCCTTCACAAGTCTGCAATATTGTGATGATAATGACATTTCCTGCCACGTCCCACACGAATACAGGTCACGGAAATGCCGGACTGCTTTAAACAGACGTGTACTTAAGGCCAAAGTAGCCGATTTGGAAAAAGGATCCAATTCCCTTTGCAATTCCCTCTTTCAGGAATAAAGCCCTATATAAAGTGTAACATTATTGTGCATTTCACGGTCACACTGTATTTATAAAGGTGCTCTAAACAGGGAAATACAGTGTTATTGTCTGTCTCGCTTCCAGCCGTATCTAACATTAATGCTCTTAGCTACATGGATATAAGTAAATGAGTAAAACTTAACGAGTATCTTCTTCTTTATATATTACAAATCACTGCAGCAAAATTAAATGTGTAAAGCTGCTGGGGTAAAACTGCTGGGGTAAAACTGCCGGGGTAAACGTCGGTGTAAAGCTGCCGGGGTAAACGTCGGTGTAAAGCTGCCGGGGTAAAGCTGCCGGAGGTAAACGTCGGTGTAAAGCTGGCGGGGTAAACGTCGGTGTAAAGCTGGCGGGGTAAACGTCGGTGTAAAGCTGGCGGGGTAAACGTCGGTGTAAAGCTGGCGGGGTAAACGTCGGTGTAAAGCTGGCGGGGTAAACGTCGGTGTAAAGCTGGCGGGGTAAACGTCGGTGTAAAGCTGGCGGGGTAAACGTCGGTGTAAAGCTGGTGGGGTAAACGTCGGTGTAAAGCTGGCGGGGTAAACCGGTGTCTCTGCTCTGGACGTGTAGAACCAGGAGTGATTTACTAACATGGCCTCTTTAGTGACATCAGCATGTTTTGCAAATAGAGCTGCTCAGTGATGTCATCCGAGTATCTGGGACGGTCACATACTCTACACTGCAAACTTCAGCTTTTGAGGCCAAAACAATCCCTCAAATTCCCATCAAAAGAAAAATAAATGATAATCAACCTAGATTAGGTTGAAAAAAGATCTCTTTGGATCAACCACCACTAAATAAATAAATATTAATATTATCCAAATTACACATTTCCCATTTAATATGAGATTATCTGCATATCAAGCCACGGTGATGTCATACGCAGGAGAGATTTAAATGAACATGTATTCTCTGTACTGGCAGAATCGCAGCAAATACAATGTACAGATCATTATGATCGTGTTTTACTCGGATGTAGGAGGTTCGGACTGACAGCGTCTCTGGTGAGGCGTCCTGGGTAGCACAGTATAGGAGAACATTTCTCTAAAGATCCATTACGTCTCATGTGATAACGCAGCCTTCGGAGGTTTAAATGAACTCAAACGATTTCATGTCAAAATAATTCTTTTTATTGTCAAACAATTCAAAATACACAAATAAGGTCTTTCAGAAAAATCAAATCTTATCTAATTTCTATCTGCAAATCCCCAAAGCATGCTCTCAGCGGTGTCCAGTGTTACATGGCATGTCCACATACACAACGTACAGTGTATACTACATATACTATACCCTCCCAGCTTCCTGAAACGAACCCAGAGTCCAGGTAACAAACAGAACATCAAAAATAAAGTCCACAAGCTTTTCCTTCATTAGACATTATGGGAGGGATTCTGACCGTCATTATTATAACTGATTTCATCACCTACATGATTTGTTTGCTTCCGAGAGAGGTTTATTTCTGTTGTGAGCAGATTCCCATCGCTAGGAGATCCCCTGGTGCATGTGGAGCGAGCGCGACCTATTGAGAGCTCCTCATCCTCCCCCACACATTTTCATTTTTTGTAAACTTTATTAAAACTGTAAATATTATTTAAGGGACAGATGTTTTTTTCTGCTATTTGTATTTATAAAGCGCGTGTGCAAATAATAGTGCACTTGGAATGTGACATCTGTAGTGAAAATGCTCAATCCCCTCTTGTAAGTATATTTAGGGAGAGGATTTGATGCTTGAAACAAAAGGAACACATTTACCCTCTGTAAAATTGCTAAAATTACAGACCTGACCTTCACAGAACAAAATAATCAAAACCATTACATAAAAACAACTGGAAAACGGGTGAAAGAAATAAAGCAGCGTGTGAAACACCATCCATCGACGCACAATGCCGCCCATCAACACACACCGGCCATCGACGCACAATGCCGCCCATCAACACACACTGCCGCCATCAACACACACCGCCCATCGACGCACAATGCTGCCCATCAACACACACCGGCCATCGACGCACAATGCCGCCCATCAACACACACCGCCCATCGACGCACAATGCCGCCCATCAACACACACCGCCCATCGACGCACAATGCCGCCCATCGACGCACAATGCTGCCCATCAACACACACCGGCCATCGAAGCACAATACCGGCCATCGACGCACAATGCCGCCCATCGACGCACAATGCTGCCCATCAACACACACCGACCATCGAAGCACAATGCCGCCCATCGACGCACAATGCTGCCCATCAACACACACCGGCCATCGAAGCACAATGCCGCCCATCGACGCACAATGCCGCCCATCAACACACACCGGCCATCGAAGCACAATGCCGCCCATCAACACACACCGGCCATCGAAGCACAATGCCGCCCATCAACACACACCGGCCATCGAAGCACAATGCCGCCCATCAACACACACCGGCCATCGAAGCACAATGCCGCCCATCAACACACACCGGCCATCGACGCACAATGCCGCCCATCAACACACACCGGCCATCGACGCACAATGCCGCCCATCAACACACACCGGCCATCAAAGCACAATGCCGCCCATCAACACACACCGGCCTTCGAAGCACAATGCCGCCCATCAACACACACCGGCCATCGAAGCACAATGCCGCCCATCAACACACACTGGCCATCGACGCACAATGCCGCCCATCAACACACACTGGCCATCGACGCAAAATACCGCCCATCAACACACACTGGCCATCGACGCAAAACAAAACGGCCATCAACACACAAAGCCGGCCATCGATGCGCAACTCCGCCATCAACGGACAATACCGCCCCCATGGCGCAAAACACCACCGATCGACCTGAAACGTCACCCATCGAGGTGAAATGCTGCCCATCGACCTGAAACGCCGCCCATCGCGAATAACAATCCGATCTGCACCTCATTCAGCTGGAAATGGAAGGAATGATCATGGGATTAAAGGAATGATCAATTCTGGGGCATTCGTCTAACAGTGGAACAGTCAGTAATGTATTTTTAGATCTCTGCTCCACACTAATTAATGAGCTTCATCGTGATCCCCAATTGTAAAAGGGACTAGAAACGCCGTCATTCATTGTAAAGTGTACATATAGGTGTGAGGCTTTTCTGATTCATTGTATATTGTACATATAGGTGTGTGGCTTTTCTGATTCATTGTATATTGTACATATAGGTGTGTGGCTTTTCTGATTCATTGTATATTGTACATATAGGTGTGTGGCTTTTCTGATTCATTGTATATTGTACATATAGGTGTGTGGCTTTTCTGATTCATTGTATATTGTACATATAGGTGTGCGGCTTTTCTGATTCATTGTATAGTGTACATATAGGTGTGAGGCTTTTCTGATTCATTGTATATTGTACATATAGGTGTGTGGCTTTTCTAATTCATTGTATATTGTACATATAGGTGTGCGGCTTTTCTGATTCATTGTATAGTGTACATATAGGTGTGAGGCTTTTCTGATTCATTGTATATTGTACATATAGGTGTGCGGCTTTTCTGATTCATTGTATATTGTACACATAGGTGTGCGGCTTTTCTGATTCATTGTATATTGTACATATAGGTGTGCGGCTTTTCTAAGGTCTGTTATTACCTAAGAAAGGGTCAGAGAATTGGATTATTATAGGCACAGTGTATTCCCCGTCCTACAGCTTAACAAGCTGGCAGCAAAAAAAACAAAGTTCTGTTTCAATAAAAGTTTAAAGCATTTTAACTAGAAATTATTTGATGAAAGAACACAAATAAGGTACCTCTTTGCTCCATATAACTCAGGGGGCCGGACTTGTCATCAACAATGTTTGGAAAGCGGCTTTCTGGATAAGGAATACTCGCCCTGTACAGGCAGAGACGGCGCAATATATCTGGTGATTAAAGTATTTATAGTTAAAATGTAATCTCTCAATTAAACAGAACTTCATTTTTTGGGCTACAGTTGTCCTTTAAAGGTTTCCGAATAATGCCAGACAGAGCCCAACCTATAATTATCCCTAAATCCAGCCATATTAGGGGTCCAATTCAAAGACTTAATTACATGTAATATTATCTGTAAAATAACATCAATCTGCTGCAAGTACAGGTTAAAATAGACAGAATATTGGGATTTAATTCATTCACACGGAAGCTCCTATGGATTAATAGTTTTAAACACAACTAAACCGACAGAGAGAAAAAACTCTCTCCAAAATAATTATATTAAAAAAAGCCGGGAGAACTACAGTTATCAGGGTTAAAAGGCGATAAACTCCCTGCGGTCATTAAAACTGTTCATTCCTCAGGGATTCTCAAATGACTGACCGTACACTAAAAGCCATGAGAATAAATACAATACACAGACGGAAAGGTCCTAAATAATTCTTAGACGATGTGAGTGAAAGTCTGTGGTCAGTAAAAGGTGTCATTAGGTTGCCCGACTTCATCGGCCAAATTCAGGATGTAGCTAGCCATGTCTTCATTGGTGGGGGCGTCCGAGACCACCCACGAATCGTTCATCCCAGTCACCTGCAGGCGACAAATGGGACAATTGTGATTCCGGTCGCTCCTGTTGGAAAAAGAGAAAAAATGATAAACAGTGAAGTCAGAGGTTATTTACTAAAACATGAAAAAACACAAAAACTGGCACAGATCGCGGGAGCCGGAGAGACACGAAAGGTTTCCAGCTTTTTTCAGGCGTTAAAACGTGAATTAGGAGGCTTTGGGGGTCAGTTCATCACAGTAGAGCCCAGAACGTCCTGTGTGTCACGATTTGGACGACTGAGAGACATGTCTTCGTATGCCCTGCTACCAAACGACTCAAAAATGGCTTTATTCATGACAGGGGCTGAGAAGGGAACTCAGGACCAAAGTGGCAGAGTTGGGAGAAGTCTCCCCATTCAGCTGAATGACCTTAAAGGGACTGTATCACCTAAACACTGTTTTTACTGTGCATGTAAAGAATAAAAAATATGATTGAAAATGATCTATACGCTGGGTTAGAAGAATTCTAGCAAATGCCCAAATAGGGCCTAAAAAATGTGTTTTTAATGTGTCTTCTACTTGTGACATCACCTGCCGCTTGATTTGTAAAGTACACATTTCCCATTGTTAAGCAGTTAATTTGCATATCAAGCCGGAGGTGATGTCACAAGCAGAAGACCCCACAGACACGTCCAAAACACGTTTCTCCTAATTTAGACATTGGCTGAAATTTTCCCAGCACAGATAGGCGCTTTTTACTACAGCTCCGGCCAAACAAGCACAGATCTGCTGTGTCCTGTGTCGCCCCCTACAGGAAATAAAAATATCCGTCCAGAGACTCTCATCACAGCAGGTCAGCATCCATTATCACCGCCGGAGGCACACGTGTAATGGGCTAGGTGTGGATGGATATGTCACAGAACACGTATGAAGCGTTACACGTGATTTCCTCTCAGAGGAAGACCCATCTTTCCCAGTCTCTGGATAACCGGAATTCAGTCGCAGAACCTGGCAAATCCTTATCAGCCCCAGGCAGAGCCAGAGATCGCTCGTTTGTCATTACTGGATAAATACTCTAATGTTATCTCATGCTACGTTACAGATTGGGAGAGACGGGCGGGGGAGTCAGTGGAATTATCCAGGAAAAGAAAGAAAAAAAAATAACTGTCAAAATATATTTTTTCTAAATGTCAGAATGGGATGAAAGTTCTGTAAACGTTTTCTTTGATGCATTACATTCCTGGCTACAAAACAAAGAATCAAAACGCAACAGTTACTGCTTTTACTTTATTATTTGGTGCTGAGCTTTTGGTCTGAAAATGTGACACACTATGGGCGTTATTCATAAAACTGCCAGGAATTGACAAGGAAACCGAAAACCTATGTCAGAGTGGAACATTGGCATGTAAATAAGAGGCGCTGAGCGGATGGGGCTTGAGGCGTGTGAGAGGGACTATACCTGCTAGCACATGCATACACGGAGAGAAAGGGGTGTTTTATATGAGGTTTTGTCGTCTCCTGATGATGACATCATCACCGTGTGGCCTGATATGTAAATTACACATTTCTCACTGAAAATAGTTCATTTGTACATTGACCCATAAGGTGATTTGGGAGCCAGGGAAATGCCAGCGTGGGAGGCAGTGGGCGCGCGGGGGGCGGTGTCGGATTCTCACCATTTGTCAATGCATTTTTGACAGAAGCTGTGCGCACAGGGCAGGATCAAGTCTGCTCTGCCGTCCATGCAAATACAGCATTCCTCCTCATCCGTCAGCTGTTTAACCCTGCAACAGAGAAAACAAACAGGGATTCAGTTCGGTAGCCACATGGAGTTACAGCATCTGTCCCATCAATGTCTTAAAGAAAAAGACTACATATTGCTTTATTCATGAAAGACGAAATTGAGAAGAGAATTTCAAACTTAAAGGTCAAAGTAGCCGAGTTACAAAAACACTGCTGATACTGTGACTGTATCACCCAAACACTGCTTATACTGTGACTGTATCACCCAAACACTGCTTATACTGTGACTGTATCGCCCAAACACTGCTTATACTGTGACTGTATCACCCAAACACTGCTTATACTGTGACTGTATCACCCAAACACTGCTTATACTGTGACTGTATCACCCAAACACTGCTTATACTGTGACTGTATCACCCAAACACTGCTTATACTGTGACTGTATCACCCAAACACTGCTTATACTGTGACTGTATCACCTAAACACTGCTTATACTGTGACTGTATCACCTAAACACTGCTTATACTGTGACTGTATCACCTAAACATCACATATACTGTGACTGTATCACCCAAACACTGCTTATACTGTGACTGTATCACCTAAACACTGCTTATACTGTGACTGTATCACCTAAACACTGCTTATACTGTGACTGTATCACCCAAACACTGCTTATACTGTGACTGTATCACCCAAACACTGCTTATACTGTGACTGTATCACCTAAACACTGCTTATACTGTGACTGTATCACCCAAACACTGCTGATACTGTGACTGTATCACCCAAACACTGCTTATACTGTGACTGTATCACCCAAACACTGCTTATACTGTGACTGTATCGCCCAAACACTGCTTATACTGTGACTGTATCACCCAAACACTGCTTATACTGTGACTGTATCACCCAAACACTGCTTATACTGTGACTGTATCACCCAAACACTGCTTATACTGTGACTGTATCACCTAAACACTGCTTATACTGTGACTGTATCACCCAAACACTGCTTATACTGTGACTGTATCACCTAAACACTGCTTATACTGTGACTGTATCACCTAAACACTGCTTATACTGTGACTGTATCACCTAAACATCACATATACTGTGACTGTATCACCCAAACACTGCTTATACTGTGACTGTATCACCTAAACACTGCTTATACTGTGACTGTATCACCTAAACACTGCTTATACTGTGACTGTATCACCCAAACACTGCTTATACTGTGACTGTATCACCCAAACACTGCTTATACTGTGACTGTATCACCTAAACACTGCTTATACTGTGACTGTATCACCCAAACACTGCTGATACTGTGACTGTATCACCCAAACACTGCTGATACTGTGACTGTATCACCCAAACACTGCTGATACTGTGACTGTATCACCCAAACACTGCTGATACTGTGACTGTATCACCCAAACACTGCTGATACTGTGACTGTATCACCCAAACACTGCTTATACTGTGACTGTATCACCTAAATACTGCTTATACTGTGACTGTATCACCTAAACACTGCTTATACTGTGACTGTATCACCCAAACACTGCTTATACTGTGACTGTATCACCCAAACACTGCTTATACTGTGACTGTATCACCCAAATACTGCTTATATTGTGACTGTATCACCCAAACACTGCTTATACTGTGACTGTATCACCCAAACACCGCTTATACCGTCACTGTATCACCTAAACACCGCTTATACCGTGACTGTATCACCCAAACACTGCTTATACTGTGACTGTGTCACCCAAACACTGCTGATACTGTGACTGTATCACCTAAACACTGCTGATACTGTGACTGTATCACCTAAACACTGCTTATACTGTGACTGTATCACCTAAACACTGCTTATACTGTGACTGTATCACCTAAACAATGCTTATACTGTGACTGTATCACCTAAACACTGCTTATACTGGGACTGTATCACCCAAACACTGCTTATACTGTGACTGTATCACCTAAACACTGCTTATACTGTGACTGCATCACCCAAACACTGCTGATACTGTGACTGTATCACCCAAACACTGCTGATACTGTGACTGTATCACCTAAACACTGCTGATACTGTGACTGTATCACCTAAACACTGCTTATACAGTGACTGTATCACCCAAACACTGCTTATACCGTGACTGTATCACCCAAACACTGCTTATACTGTGACTGTATCACCCAAACACTGCTTATACTGTGACTGTATCACCTAAACACTGCTTATACTGAAACTGTATCACCTAAACACTGCTTATACTGTGACTGTATCACCCAAACACTGCTTATACTGAAACTATATCACCTAAACACTGCTGATACTGTGACTGTAGAGAATAAAAATGATCGATACATTAAACACAGGGTGGAGTATGGGTTAGATATGACTTTAACACTTGCTGGCCCACGTCCGTTTCCCAGAGCTTGAATAAGTAAATTGTTTGCATCATTCACTGGCATCTTTCCAAGAGCACCAGTGGTGTGCCGTGGGGTGCGCAGTGGATGCAGTGGTGTGCGCAGTGGATGCAGTGGTGTGCCGTGGGGTGCGCAGTGGATGCAGTGGTGTGCCGTGGGGTGCGCAGTGGATGCAGTGGTGTGCCGTGGGGTGCGCAGTGGATGCAGATGTGGACAGTCAGGAGCCAAACGGAAACGGAAGAGAGAGTTTATAAAGGACATTATAAACACGAGGCTCTGTGTAAATACGTCTCTTCCAAATAAACACAGTCAGTTTCCTATCGGCACTTTAAATCAAAATGCTGGGTTCAGCCAAATCTGCTATCACTAGACACTCTGCCTTGGAGGATCTTCCTGCTCATGAATTGTAACAGACAATAAACAGAATGTGTCTTCCTGTAACGTCAGCACGGCCGCTCCCAGCCCCATATAGAATACGTAGGGGACCAGGCTTTTAATAGTCTGGGTAACTCTATGATGACAGGGCTGGGAGCTGTCCAAACCATACACCTGACCATAACTGGGGCTGGGAGCTGTCCAAACCATACACCTGACCATAACTGGGGCTGGGAGCTGTCCAAACCATACACCTGACCATAACTGGGGCTGGGAGCTGTCCAAACCATACACCTGACCATAACTGGGGCTGGGAGCTGTCCAAACCATACACCTGACCATAACTGGGGCTGGGAGCTGTCCAAACCATACACCTGACCATAACTGGGGCTGGGAGCTGTCCAAACCATACACCTGACCATAACTGGGGCTGGGAGCTGTCCAAACCATACACCTGACCATAACTGGGGCTGGGAGCTGGCCAAACCATACACCTGACCATAACTGGGGCTGGGAGCTGTCCAAACCATACACCTGACCATAACTGGGGCTGGGAGCTGTCCAAACCATACACCTGACCATAACTGGGGCTGGGAGCTGGCCAAACCTTACACCTGACCATAACTGGGGCTGGGAGCTGGCCAAATGTCACTCAGCCCCCAGACCATATACATTGGGGGCCGGGATGCTTGCCTCTGTGTAACACTGTATGGTTCTAACCTGTATGGTTCTAACCTGAGCTCTGCCTACGCTGCTGAAAGTATATATCACTTTATCCTCAATGTCGGGCTGCTGGTTTATATATATCAGAAACACAAGAACTTTATCCCAAACATTCCCCATCTCCGCCCCCTGCGATGTCTCGAGCACCTACTTTCCCATTAAAATGCTGGCTTGGCAGGAGGAGAGAGAGGAGAAGTCCTCTGCGCTTCCTGCGGCGTCGCCACTCGTGCCGGCCTGTACGAACACGCCAGCAGCGTGACCGGTAATGTCTTTATAGAGCTGGATAAACTGGTACAGATTCATTATTCGGGACACTTCCACCATCCCGCTGGTCTTGTTAATCTGTGGGAAACAAAAATACAAACGCTCTGCTTTATCATGCAATTAATATCCCCAGGGGCAAATAAAAAGGAATTCTTTCTGCCCCACTGCACTGTGTATTACCCCCTCCCTCCCGCTGCCCCTTTCCATCCCTTCTATTCCAGGGACCATCTCTCTAACCAGCCCACCGCTCAGGTTTCTGCCTTTTGCAATTAAAAAGCCACTAAAGGTTTTTTTCCCCACTGGTGTTCCTTCATTAGTGGCCCTAGTATAATGAGAAAGTAGTATGTACTTATTAAAGTACAGGTAGGTTTATTCACACACCGGCAGCTGGTGGTCCCTGTCAGTGCAGTCAGAGACACCTTCACGATCCACCAACGGAGGGGATCATAGCTAGGACCTCAACCCATCTACTGGTGGCATGTAAAAGAGAAGGTCTCTCCCCAGTCAGATGGCGCGGAGTCAGCCCCTACGCTGATTGGCTGAGCACAAGCCGACACTGTGAGAGAGTGCGCCAGTAGCACACAAAGCGACACTGTGAGAGAGTGCGCCAGTAGCACACAAGGCGACACTGTGAGAGAGTGCGCCAGTAGCACACAAGGCGACACTGTGAGAGAGTGCGCCAGTAGCACACAAGGCGACACTGTGAGAGAGTGCGCCAGTAGCACACAAGGCGACACTGTGAGAGAGTGCGCCAGTAGCACACAAGGCGACACTGTGAGAGAGTGCGCCAGTAGCACACAAGGCGACACTGTGAGAGAGTGCGCCAGTAGCACACAAGGCGACACTGTGAGAGAGTGCGCCAGTAGCACACAAGGCGACACTGTGAGAGAGTGCGCCAGTAGCACACAAGGCGACACTGTGAGAGAGTGCGCCAGTAGCACACAAGGCGACACTGTGAGAGAGTGCGCCAGTAGCACACAAGGCGACACTGTGAGAGAGTGCGCCAGTAGCACACAAGGCGACACTGTGAGAGAGTGCGCCAGTAGCACACAAGGCGACACTGTGAGAGAGTGCGCCAGTAGCACACAAGGCGACACTGTGAGAGAGTGCGCCAGTAGCACACAGGGCGACACTGTGAGAGAGTGCGCCAGTAGCACACAGGGCGACACTGTGAGAGAGTGCGCCAGTAGCACACAGGGCGACACTGTGAGAGAGTGCGCCAGTAGCACACAGGGCGACACTGTGAGAGTGCGCCAGTAGCACACAAGGCGACACTGTGAGAGTGCGCCAGTAGCACACAAGGCGACACTGTGAGAGTGCGCCAGTAGCACACAAGGCGACACTGTGAGAGTGCGCCAGTAGCACACAAGGCGACACTGTGAGAGTGCGCCAGTAGCACACAAGGCGACACTGTGAGAGTGCGCCAGTAGCACACAAGGCGACACTGTGAGAGTGCGCCAGTAGCACACAAGGCGACACTGTGAGAGTGCGCCAGTAGCACACAAGGCGACACTGTGAGAGTGCGCCAGTAGCACACAAGGCGACACTGTGAGAGTGCGCCAGTAGCACACAAGGCGACACTGTGAGAGTGCGCCAGTAGCACACAAGGCGACACTGTGAGAGAGTGCGCCAGTAGCACACAAGGCGACACTGTGAGAGAGTGCGCCAGTAGCACACAAGGCGACACTGTGAGAGAGTGCGCCAGTAGCACACAAGGCGACACTGTGAGAGAGTGCGCCAGTAGCACACAAGGCGACACTGTGAGAGAGTGCGCCAGTAGCACACAAGGCGACACTGTGAGAGAGTGCGCCAGTAGCACACAAGGCGACACTGTGAGAGAGTGCGCCAGTAGCACACAGGGCGACACTGTGAGAGAGTGCGCCAGTAGCACACAGGGCGACACTGTGAGAGAGTGCGCCAGTAGCACACAGGGCGACACTGTGAGAGAGTGCGCCAGTAGCACACAGGGCGACACTGTGAGAGAGTGCGCCAGTAGCACACAGGGCGACACTGTGAGAGAGTGCGCCAGTAGCACACAGGGCGACACTGTGAGAGAGTGCGCCAGTAGCACACAAGGCGACACTGTGAGAGTGCGCCAGTAGCACACAAGGCGACACTGTGAGAGTGCGCCAGTAGCACACAAGGCGACACTGTGAGAGTGCGCCAGTAGCACACAAGGCGACACTGTGAGAGAGTGCGCCAGTAGCACACAAGGCGACACTGTGAGAGTGCGCCAGTAGCACACAAGGCGACACTGTGAGAGTGCGCCAGTAGCACACAAGGCGACACTGTGAGAGTGCGCCAGTAGCACACAAGGCGACACTGTGAGAGTGCGCCAGTAGCACACAAGCCGACACTGTGAGAGTGCGCCAGTAGCACACAAGCCGACACTGTGAGAGTGCGCCAGTAGCACACAAGGCGACACTGTGAGAGTGCGCCAGTAGCACACAAGCCGACATTGTGAGAGAGAGCCAGTAGCACACAAGGCGACACTGTGAGAGTGCGCCCGTAGCACACAAGCCGACACTGTGAGAGTGTGCCAGTAGCACACAAGCCGACACTGTGAGAGTGCGCCATTTTTAAAAATATTTCCCTTTTTTTTTGTACCACGCACCTTCGTACACAAGACACGCACTGCCACTTTCCACATAGCGGAGACATCAGACCCTGGCTGCACCTCAAACAGGAGGTGTTTGTCCTGTCCAGACGCCAGCTTGGCCGTCCTGAAAAAAACATAAGAGCGGAGGGGTAAAACCAGAGAGAAAAGACCACAATGAACACAGACATCCCCCAAATCTCCCAGCTAGGAAACTAGACATTGGTAAATCAGATGAAGTACACAGTGTGCACGACAGATTAATAAAGCAGAACACTGTGTGGGAGCAGACACTGCTTGGGGCACCAGTCGCTTGGTTATGATGTCACAGTATACATCTCTGGGTTCTGGATACAGTGAGGTCATCGCTCTTGCAATTTAAACAATCATGGGACAAAAAAAAAGTAAGAGAGTTTCTTACACATCATTCAGCTCGGCCACGCGCCCCAGGAACTCCTCATACGTGAGGAAGCCGCTCTCTCGCACCAGCGCTGCGTGCTTGATCACCTTCTCGGGTAGCTTGGTGATGATGCTCTGCGTCTGACTGGACAGTTGCTGTCCCATAATTCATCCAATCACAGAACAACGGTCCTGCAAATTAGGTGTCACTGAGATGAAGCCGCCCTGTAAATACAATGATTGGCTGGGATATAAATATATCAGAGCTTCGCCGTACTGGGGGGGGGGGTAGATCCCATGGGATTGCACAGAATGGATCTCCCAATGTGTATTACACAATATCACTACTTTGATGGGCTCCAAGGCTCTCGTACCATAGCTGGAAGCTCTCCATACGGACAAGATGGAGAAGTGATGTCATAATGTCAGCTGATGACATCACATGAGGTCTAGTAGATTTTATGTAACACGTGTAATTTATCTTTAAATTAAAGCATGAAATACTGGGGGTGAAATATGTCAGCTCACATTCAGTAAGTAAATCTCACCGACTGGACCAGCATATTCCGCAAGTCTCTTTAATATTATTATTATCTATATAGTGCCAGCATATTCCGCAAGTCTCTTTAATATTATTATTATTATTTATAAAGCGCCAACATATTCCACAGCGCTGTACAATGTTGTAAATAAACCATACAAATGGTAAGTAACATAACAAGTCTCTTTAATATTATTATTATTTATAAAGCGCCAACATATTCCACAGCGCTGTACAATGGAGTAAATAAACCATACAAATGGTACATAACATAATAAGTCTCTTTAATATTATTATTATTATTTATAAAGCGCCAACATATTCCACAGCGCTGTACAATGGAGTAAATAAACCATACAAATGGTAAATAACATAACAAGTCTCTTTAATATTATTATTATTTATAAAGCGCCAACATATTCCACAGCGCTGTACAATGGAGTAAATAAACCATACAAATGGTAAATAACATAACAAATCTCTTTAATATTATTATTATATATAAAGCACCAACATATTCCACAGCGCTGTACAATGGAGTAAATAAACCATACAAATGGTAAATAACATAACAAATCTCTTTAATATTATTATTATATATAAAGCACCAACATATTCCACAGCGCTGTACAATGGAGTAAATAAACCATACAAATGGGAAATAACATAACAAGTCTCTTTCATATTATTATTATTATTATTTATAAGGCGCCAACATATTCCACAGCGCTGTACAATGGAGTAAATAAACCATACAAATGGTACATAACATAATAAGTCTCTTTAATATTATTATTATTATTTATAAAGCGCCAACATATTCCACAGCGCTGTACAATGGAGTAAATAAACCATACAAATGGTAAATAACATAACTAGTCTCTATAATATTATTATTATTATTTATAAAGCACCAACATATTCCACAGCGCTGTACAATGCTGTGAATAAACCATACCAATGGTAAATAACATAACAAGTCTCTTTAATATTATTATTATTATTTATAAAGCACCAACATATTCCACAGCGCTGTACAATGGAGTAAATAAACCATACAAATGGTAAATAACATAACAAGTCTCTTTAATATTATTATATATTTATAAAAGCACCAACATATTCCACAGCGCTGTACAATGGAGTAAATAAACCATACAAATGGTAAATAGCATAACAAGTCTCTTTAATATTATTATTATTATTTATAAAGCACCAACATATTCCACAGCGCTGTACAATGGAGTAAATAAACCATACAAATGGTAAATAACATAACAAGTCTCTTTAATATTATTATTATTATATATAAAGCACCAACATATTCCACAGCGCTGTACAATGGAGTAAATAAACCATACAAATGGTACATAACATAACAAGTCTCTTTAATATTATTATTATTTATAAAGTGCCAACATATTCCACAGCGCTGTACAATGGAGTAAATAAACCATACAAATGGTAAATAACATAACAAGTCTCTTTAATATTATTATTATTATTATTTATAAAGCGCCAGCATATTCCATAGCGCTGTACAATGGAGTAAATAAACCATACAAATGGGAAATAACATAACAAGTCTCTTTCATATTATTATTATTATTTATAAAGCGCCAGCATATTCCATAGCGCTGTACAATGGAGTAAATAAACCATACAAATGGTAAATAACATAACAAGTCTCTTTAATATTATTATATATAAAGCACCAACATATTCCACAGCGCTGTACAATGGAGTAAATAAACCATACAAATGGTACATAACATAACAAGTCTCTTTAATATTATTATTATTTATAAAGCGTCAGCATATTCCACAGCACTGTACAATGGAGTAAATAAACCATACAAATGGTAAATAACATAACAAGTCTCTTTAATATTATTATTATTTATAAAGAGCCAACATATTCCACAGCGCTGTACAATGGAGTAAATAAACCATACAAATGGGAAATAACATAACAAGTCTCTTTCATATTATTATTATTATTATTTATAAAGCGCCAGCATATTCCACAGCGCTGTACAATGGAGTAAATAAACCATACAAATGGTAAATAACATAACAAGTCTCTTTCATATTATTATTATTATTATTTATAAAGCGCCAGCATATTCCACAGCTCTGTACAATGGAGTAAATAAACCATACAAATGGTACATAACATAACAAGTCTCTTTAATATTATTATTATTTATAAAGCACCAACATATTCCACAGCTCTGTACAATGGAGTAAATAAACCATACAAATGGTACATAACATAACAAGTCTCTTTAATATTATTATTATTTATAAAGCGCCAACATATTCCACAGCGCTGTACAATGGAGTAAATAAACCATACAAATGGTAAATAACATAACAAGTCTCTTTAATATTATTATTATTATTTATAAAGCGCCAACATAATCCACAGCGCTGTACAATGGAGTAAACAAACCATACAAATGGTAAATAACATAACAAGTCTCTTTAATATTATTATTATTATTATTTATAAAGCACCAACATATTCCACAGCGCTGTACAATGGAGTAAATAAACCATACAAATGGTAAATAACATAACAAGTCTCTTTAATATTATTATTTATAAAGCACCAACATATTCCACAGCGCTGTACAATGGAGTAAATAAACCATACAAATAGTAAATAACATAACAAGTCTCTTTAATATTATTATTATTATTATTTATAAAGCGCCAGCATATTCCATAGCGCTGTACAATGGAGTAAATAAACCATACAAATGGGAAATAATAATATGAAAGAGACTTGTTATGTTATTTACCATTTGTATGGTTTATTTACTCCATTGTACAGCGCTATGGAATATGCTGGCGCTTTATAAATAATAATAATAATAATAATAATAATATGAAAGAGACTTGTTATGTTATTTCCCATTTGTATGGTTTATTTACTCCATTGTACAGCGCTATGGAATATGCTGGCGCTTTATAAATAATAATAATAATAATATTAAAGAGACTTGTTATGTTATTTACCATTTGTATGGTTTATTTACTCCATTGTACAGCGCTATGGAATATGTTGGCACTTTATAAATAATAATAATAATAATATGAAAGAGACTTGTTATGTTATTATTATTTATAAAGCGCCAGCATATTCCATAGCGCTGTACAATGGAGTAAATAAACCATACAAATGGTAAATAACATAACAAGTCTCTTTAATATTATTATTATTATTATTTATAAAGCGCCAGCATATTCCATAGCGCTGTACAATGGAGTAAATAAACCATACAAATGGGAAATAACATAACAAGTCTCTTTCATATTATTATTATTATTATTTATAAAGCGCCAGCATATTCCATAGCGCTGTACAATGGAGTAAATAAACCATACAAATGGTAAATAACATAACAAGTCTCTTTCATATTATTATTATTTATAAAGCGCCAACATATTCCACAGCGCTGTACAATGCTGTAAATAAACCATACAAATGGTAAATAACATAACAAGTCTCTTTAATATTATTATTATTATTTATAAAGCACCAACATATTCCACAGCGCTGTACAATGGAGTAAATAAACCATACAAATGGTAAATAACATAACAAGTCTCTATAATATTATTATTATTATATATAAAGCGCCAACATATTCCACAGCGCTGTACAATGGAGTAAATAAACCATACAAATGGTAAATAACATAACAAGTCTCTATAATATTATTATTATTATATATAAAGCGCCAACATATTCCACAGCGCTGTACAATGGAGTAAATAAACCATACAAATGGTAAATAACATAACAAGTCTCTTTAATATTATTATTATTATTATTTATAAAGCGCCAGCATATTCCATAGCGCTGTACAATGGAGTAAATAAACCATACAAATGGGAAATAACATAACAAGTCTCTTTCATATTATTATTATTATTATTTATAAAGCGCCAGCATATTCCATAGCGCTGTACAATGGAGTAAATAAACCATACAAATGGTAAATAACATAACAAGTCTCTTTCATATTATTATTATTTATAAAGCACCAACATATTCCACAGCTCTGTACAATGGAGTAAATAAACCATACAAATGGTACATAACATAACAAGTCTCTTTAATATTATTATTATTTATAAAGCGCCAATATATTCCACAGCGCTGTACAATGGAGTAAATAAACCATACAAATGGTAAATAACATAACAAGTCTCTTTAATATTATTATTATTATTTATAAAGCGCCAACATATACCACAGCGCTGTACAATGGAGTAAATAAACCATACAAATGGTAAATAACATAACAAGTCTCTTTAATCTTATTATTATTATTTATAAAGCACCAACATATTCCACAGCGCTGTACAATGGAGTAAATAAACCATACAAATGGTAAATAACATAACAAGTCTCTTTAATATTATTATTATTATATATAAAGCACCAACATATTCCACAGCGCTGTACAATGGAGTAAATAAACCATACAAATGGTAAATAACATAACAAGTCTCTTTAATATTATTATTATTATTTATAAAGCGCCAACATATTCCACAGCGCTGTACAATGGAGTAAATAAACCATACAAATGGGAAATAACATAACAAGTCTCTATAATATTATTATTATTATTTATAAAGCGCCAACATATTCCACAGCGCTGTACAATGGAGTAAATAAACCATACAAATGGTAAATAACATAACAAGTCTCTTTAATATTATTATTATTTATAAAGCACCAACATATTCCACAGCGCTGTACAATGGAGTAAATAAACCATACAAATGGTAAATAACATAACAAGTCTCTTTAATATTATTATTATTATTTATAAAGCGCCAACATATACCACAGCGCTGTACAATGGAGTAAATAAACCATACAAATGGTAAATAACATAACAAGTCTCTTTAATATTATTATTATTTATAAAGCACCAACATATTCCACAGCGCTGTACAATGGAGTAAATAAACCATACAAATGGTAAATAACATAACAAGTCTCTTTAATATTATTATTATTATTTATAAAGCGCCAACATATACCACAGCGCTGTACAATGGAGTAAATAAACCATACAAATGGTAAATAACATAACAAGTCTCTTTAATATTATTATTATTATTTATAAAGCACCAACATATTCCACAGCGCTGTACAATGGAGTAAATAAACCATACAAATGGTAAATAACATAACAAGTCTCTTTAATATTATTATTATTTATAAAGCGCCAACATATTCCACAGCGCTGTACAATGGAGTAAATAAACCATACAAATGGTAAATAACATAACAAGTCTCTTTAATATTATTATTATTATTTATAAAGTACCAACATATTCCGCAGCGCTGTACAATGGAGTAAATAAACCATACAAATGGTAAATAACATAACAAGTCTCTTTAATATTATTATTATTATTTATAAAGCACCAACATATACCACAGCGCTGTACAATGGAGTAAATAAACCATACAAATGGTAAATAACATAACAAGGCTCTTTAATATTATTATTATTATTTATAAAGCGCCAACATATTCCACAGCGCTGTACAATGGAGTAAATAAACCATACAAATGGTAAATAACATAACAAGTCTCTTTAATATTATTATTATTATTTATAAAGCGCCAACATATTCCACAGCGCTGTACAATGGAGTAAATAAACCATACAAATGGGAAATAACATAACAAGTCTCTTTAATATTTTTATTATTATTTATAAAGCGCCAACATATTCCACAGCGCTGTACAATGGAGTAAATAAACCATACAAATGGTAAATAACATAACAAGTCTCTTTAATATTATTATTATTATTTATAAAGCACCAACATATTCCACAGCGCTGTACAATGGAGTAAATAAACCATACAAATGGTAAATAACATAACAAGTCTCTTTAATATTATTATTATTATTTATAAAGCACCAACATATTCCACAGCGCTGTACAATGGAGTAAATAAACCATACAAATGGTAAATAACATAACAAGTCTCTTTAATATTATTATTATTTATAAAGCGCCAACATATTCCACAGCGCTGTACAATGGAGTAAATAAACCATACAAATGGTAAATAACATAACAAGTCTCTTTAATATTATTATTATTATTTATAAAGCACCAACATATACCACAGCGCTGTACAATGGAGTAAATAAACCATACAAATGGTAAATAACATAACAAGGCTCTTTAATATTATTATTATTATTTATAAAGCGCCAACATATTCCACAGCGCTGTACAATGGAGTAAATAAACCATACAAATGGTAAATAACATAACAAGTCTCTTTAATATTATTATTATTATTTATAAAGCGCCAACATATTCCACAGCGCTGTACAATGGAGTAAATAAACCATACAAATGGTAAATAACATAACAAGTCTCTTTAATATTATTATTATTATTTATAAAGCGCCAACATATTCCACAGCGCTGTACAATGGAGTAAATAAACCATACAAATGGTAAATAACATAACAAGTCTCTTTAATATTATTATTATTATTTATAAAGCGCCAACATATTCCACAGCGCTGTACAATGGAGTAAATAAACCATACAAATGGTAAATAACATAACAAGTCTCTTTAATATTATTATTATTATTTATAAAGCACCAACATATTCCTCAGCGCTGTACAATGGAGTAAATAAACCATACAAAATGGTAAATAACATAACAAGTCTCTTTAATATTATTATTATTATTTATAAAGCACCAACATATTCCTCAGCGCTGTACAATGGAGTAAATAAACCATACAAATGGTAAATAACATAACAAGTCTCTTTAATATTATTATTATTATTTATAAAGTGCCAACATATTCCACAGCGCTGTACAATGGAGTAAATAAACCATACAAATGGTAAATAACATAACAAGTCTCTTTAATATTATTATTATTATTATTTATAAAGCGCCAGCATATTCCATAGCGCTGTACAATGGAGTAAATAAACCATACAAATGGGAAATAACATAACAAGTCTCTTTCATATTATTATTATTATTATTTATAAAGCGCCAGCATATTCCATAGCGCTGTACAATGGAGTAAATAAACCATACAAATGGTAAATAACATAACAAGTCTCTTTCATATTATTATTATTTATAAAGCACCAACATATTCCACAGCGCTGTACAATGGAGTAAATAAACCATACAAATGGTAAATAACATAACAAGTCTCTTTAATATTATTATTATTATTTATAAAGCACCAACATATTCCACAGCGCTGTACAATGGAGTAAATAAACCATACAAATGGTAAATAACATAACAAGTCTCTTTAATATTATTATTATTTATAAAGCGCCAACATATTCCACAGCGCTGTACAATGGAGTAAATAAACCATACAAATGGTAAATAACATAACAAGTCTCTTTAATATTATTATTATTATTTATAAAGCACCAACATATACCACAGCGCTGTACAATGGAGTAAATAAACCATACAAATGGTAAATAACATAACAAGGCTCTTTAATATTATTATTATTATTTATAAAGCGCCAACATATTCCACAGCGCTGTACAATGGAGTAAATAAACCATACAAATGGTAAATAACATAACAAGTCTCTTTAATATTATTATTATTATTTATAAAGCGCCAACATATTCCACAGCGCTGTACAATGGAGTAAATAAACCATACAAATGGTAAATAACATAACAAGTCTCTTTAATATTATTATTATTATTTATAAAGCGCCAACATATTCCACAGCGCTGTACAATGGAGTAAATAAACCATACAAATGGTAAATAACATAACAAGTCTCTTTAATATTATTATTATTATTTATAAAGCGCCAACATATTCCACAGCGCTGTACAATGGAGTAAATAAACCATACAAATGGTAAATAACATAACAAGTCTCTTTAATATTATTATTATTATTTATAAAGCACCAACATATTCCTCAGCGCTGTACAATGGAGTAAATAAACCATACAAATGGTAAATAACATAACAAGTCTCTTTAATATTATTATTATTATTTATAAAGCACCAACATATTCCTCAGCGCTGTACAATGGAGTAAATAAACCATACAAATGGTACATAACATAACAAGTCTCTTTAATATTATTATTATTTATAAAGCGCCAACATATTCCACAGCGCTGTACAATGGAGTAAATAAACCATACAAATGGTAAATAACATAACAAGTCTCTTTAATATTATTATTATTATTTATAAAGTGCCAACATATTCCACAGCGCTGTACAATGGAGTAAATAAACCATACAAATGGGAAATAACATAACAAGTCTCTTTAATATTATTATATATAAAGCACCAACATATTCCACAGCGCTGTACAATGGAGTAAATAAACCATACAAATGGTAAATAACATAACAAGTCTCTTTAATATTATTATTATTATTTATAAAGCACCAACATATTCCACAGCGCTGTACAATGGAGTAAATAAACCATACAAATGGTAAATAACATAACAAGTCTCTTTAATATTATTATTATTATTTATAAAGCACCAACATATTCCACAGCGCTGTACAATGGAGTAAATAAACCATACAAATGGTAAATAACATAACAAGTCTCTTTAATATTATTATTATTATTTATAAAGCACCAACATATTCCACAGCGCTGTACAATGGAGTAAATAAACCATACAAATGGTAAATAACATAACAAGTCTCTTTAATATTATTATTATTATTTATAAAGCACCAACATATTCCACAGCGCTGTACAATGGAGTAAATAAACCATACAAATGGTAAATAGCATAACAAGTCTCTTTAATATTATTATTATTATTTATAAAGCACCAACATATTCCACAGCGCTGTACAATGGTGTAAATAAACCATACAAATGGTAAATAACATAACAAGTCTCTTTAATATTATTATTATTATTTATAAAGCACCAACATATTCCACAGCGCTGTACAATGGAGTAAATAAACCATACAAATGGTAAATAACATAACAAGTCTCTTTAATATTATTATTATTTATAAAGCGCCAACATATTCCACAGCGCTGTACAATGGAGTAAATAAACCATACAAATGGTAAATAACATAACAAGTCTCTTTAATATTATTATTATTTATAAAGCGCCAACATATTCCACAGCGCTGTACAATGGAGTAAATAAACCATACAAATGGTAAATAACATAACAAGTCTCTTTAATATTATTATTATTTATATAGCGCCAACATATTACACAGCGCTGTACAATGGAGTAAATAAACCATACAAATGGTAAATAACATAACAAGTCTCTTTAATATTATTATTATTATATATAAAGCACCAACATATTCCACAGCGCTGTACAATGGGCCCAAGAGCTGACACTCTATCTCGGGGTTCTCTGCAGGCTGGGCTGTGGCTGAGCGTTGTAGGAGTTGCAGGGCCGCACAGTTCAGGGCACAGACATGCATGGTACATGTTACATACATGTTACATATATGGCCCTCCCCCCCGGCTCCTCTTACCGTCAGTGGCGGGCATGGTGCGGGGATCCCACCCCATAAACAAACGCGACAGCTGACACACACGCTCCCCCTCTCTGTGTGTGACGTCATCACGAGCCGCGGTGTGGGCGCTCAGACCAGGCTTTTAGCTGTTCGGCAGCCATTTTGTTGGAGCCCTCACTCCGTCGGCTTCCATTGCATTCTGTCTTCGGGAAAATGGCTGTCCTCTGCCCTGTTGTCGGCGACGTTCAGCTAACTGCGTCATGCTTTGTGCGCGGCCATGTTCAATAAGGGCAAATGACCATTCACTCCTTTATCTTCAGTTTAATCTAAGCAGGGAAACAGACACCCCCCCCCCCCCCCCCCCCCCAGAGTGCAAGCTTTCAAAACTAGCCAGGTCAGACCTGGCTAGTCTTGAAAGCTTGCACTCCTGGCAGGTCTCTTGGGTAAAGAAAGACCATTTTGGCTCTGTGTCTCCATGGCTTACACCAGAGGGGCAAAAATAAGGAAATTAGTTTTACTGAGTGTATTTGAAGACATTTCTATAAATTGCTCTGAGGAATACATGATGCCATGCCTCCTGGACAGCGGTGTGGCATGGCGTGGGATGGCGGCGGCGTGGGATGGCAGGGGTGTGGGATGGCGGCTCCAAATCCAGACAGTTGGGAGGCGTGGGATGGCGGCTCCAAATCCAGACAGTTGGGAGGCGTGGGATGGCGGCTCCAAATCCAGACAGTTGGGAGGCGTGGGATGGCGGCTCCAAATCCAGACAGTTGGGAGACGTGGGATGGCGGCTCCAAATCCAGACAGTTGGGAGGCGTGGGATGGCGGCTCCAAATCCAGACAGTTGGGAGACGTGGGATGGCGGCTCCAAATCCAGACAGTTGGGAGGCGTGGGATGGCGGCTCCAAATCCAGACAGTTGGGAGACGTGGGATGGCGGCTCCAAATCCAGACAGTTGGGAGGCGTGGGATGGCAGGGGTGTGGGATGACGGCTCCAAATCCAGACAGTTGGGAGGCATGGGATGGCGGAACCTAATCCAGACAGTTGGGAGACGTGGGATGGCGGCTCCAAATCCAGACAGTTGGGATGGCGGCTCCAAATCCAGACAGTTGGGAGGCATGGGATGACGGCTCCAAATCCAGACAGTTGGGAGGCATGGGATGGCGGCTCCAAATCCAGACAGTTGGGAGACGTGGGATGGCGGCTCCAAATCCAGACAGTTGGGAGACGTGGGATGGCGGAACCTAATCCAGACAGTTGGGAGGCATGGGATGGCAGCTCCAAATCCAGACAGTTGGGTGGCGTGGGATGGCGGAACCTAATCCAGACAGTTGGGAGGCATGGGATGGCGGCTCCAAATCCAGACAGTTGGGAGGCGTGGGATGGCAGCTCCAAATCCAGACAGTTGGGAGGCGTGGGATGGCAGGGGTGTGGGATGACGGCTCCAAATCCAGACAGTTGGGAGGCATGGGATGGCGGAACCTAATCCAGACAGTTGGGAGGCATGGGATGGCAGCTCCAAATCCAGACAGTTGGGATGGCGGCTCCAAATCCAGACAGTTGGGAGGCATGGGATGACGGCTCCAAATCCAGACAGTTGGGAGGCATGGGATGGCGGAACCTAATCCAGACAGTTGGGAGGCGTGGGATGGCGGCTCCAAATCCAGACAGTTGGGAGGCGTGGGATGGCGGCTCCAAATCCAGACAGTTGGGAGGCGTGGGATGGCGGCTCCAAATCCAGACAGTTGGGAGACGTGGGATGGCGGCTCCAAATCCAGACAGTTGGGAGACGTGGGATGGCGGAACCTAATCCAGACAGTTGGGAGACGTGGGATGGCAGCTCCAAATCCAGACAGTTGGGTGGCGTGGGATGGCGGAACCTAATCCAGACAGTTGGGAGGCATGGGATGGCGGCTCCAAATCCAGACAGTTGGGAGGCGTGGGATGGCAGCTCCAAATCCAGACAGTTGGGAGACGTGGGATGGCAGCTCCAAATCCAGACAGTTGGGAGGCATGGGAGGGCAGCTCCAAATCCAGACAGTTGGGAGGCATGGGATGGCGGCTCCAAATCCAGACAGTTGGTAGGCATGGGATGGCAGCTCCAAATCCAGACAGTTGGGAGACGTGGGATGGCAGCTCCAAATCCAGACAGTTGGGAGGCGTGGGATGGCGGAACCTAATCCAGACAGTTGGGAGACGTGGGATGGCGGCTCCAAATCCAGACAGTTGGGAGGCGTGGGATGGCGGAACCTAATCCAGACAGTTGGGAGGCGTGGGATGGTGGCTCCAAATCCAGACAGTTGGGATGGCGGCTCCAAATCCAGACAGTTGGAAGGCGTGGGATGGAGGCTCCAAATCCAGACAGTTGGAAGGCGTGGGATGGCGGCTCCAAATCCAGACAGTTGGGAGGCGTGGGATGGCGGAACCTAATCCAGACAGTTGGGAGACGTGGGATGGCGGCTCCAAATCCAGACAGTTGGGAGGCGTGGGATGGCGGAACCTAATCCAGACAGTTGGGAGGCGTGGGATGGCGGATCCAAATCCAGACAGTTGGGAGGCGTGGGATGGCAGAACCTAATCCAGACAGTTGGGAGGCGTGGGATGGCGGAACCTAATCCAGACAGTTGGGAGACGTGGGATGGCGGCTCCAAATCCAGACAGTTGGGAGGCGTGGGATGGCGGAACCTAATCCAGACAGTTGGGAGGCGTGGGATGGCGGATCCAAATCCAGACAGTTGGGAGGCGTGGGATGGCGGAACCTAATCCAGACAGTTGGGAGGCGTGGGATGGCGGAACCTAATCCAGACAGTTGGGAGACGTGGGATGGCGGCTCCAAATCCAGACAGTTGGGAGGCGTGGGATGGCGGAACCTAATCCAGACAGTTGGGAGACGTGGGATGGCGGCTCCAAATCCAGACAGTTGGGAGGCGTGGGATGGCGGAACCTAATCCAGACAGTTGGGAGGCGTGGGATGGTGGCTCCAAATCCAGACAGTTGGGATGGCGGCTCCAAATCCAGACAGTTGGAAGGCGTGGGATGGAGGCTCCAAATCCAGACAGTTGGAAGGCGTGGGATGGCGGCTCCAAATCCAGACAGTTGGGAGGCGTGGGATGGCGGAACCTAATCCAGACAGTTGGGAGACGTGGGATGGCGGCTCCAAATCCAGACAGTTGGGAGGCGTGGGATGGCAGAACCTAATCCAGACAGTTGGGAGGCGTGGGATGGCGGATCCAAATCCAGACAGTTGGGAGGCGTGGGATGGCGGAACCTAATCCAGACAGTTGGGAGGCGTGGGATGGCGGAACCTAATCCAGACAGTTGGGAGACGTGGGATGGCGGCTCCAAATCCAGACAGTTGGGAGGCGTGGGATGGCGGAACCTAATCCAGACAGTTGGGAGGCGTGGGATGGCGGATCCAAATCCAGACAGTTGGGAGGCGTGGGATGGCGGAACCTAATCCAGACAGTTGGGAGGCGTGGGATGGCGGAACCTAATCCAGACAGTTGGGAGACGTGGGATGGCGGCTCCAAATCCAGACAGTTGGGAGGCGTGGGATGGCGGAACCTAATCCAGACAGTTGGGAGGCGTGGGATGGCGGCTCCAAATCCAGACAGTTGGGAGACGTGGGATGGCGGAACCTAATCCAGACAGTTGGGAGGCGTGGGATGGCGGAACCTAATCCAGACAGTTGGGAGACGTGGGATGGCGGAACCTAATCCAGACAGTTGGGAGGCGTGGGATGGCGGAACCTAATCCAGACAGTTGGGAGACGTGGGATGGCGGAACCTAATCCAGACAGTTGGGAGGCGTGGGATGGCGGAACCTAATCCAGACAGTTGGGAGACGTGGGATAGCGACTGAGAATGTGTAAAATAATGCAATCGATGGTAGATAGAAGCAAGATCACATCCATTTCGCCTTTTCAAAACATTTCTGATGCTTTTACACCTCCCAACCTTTGCCCCCGGTGAATCAAGATGCGCAGGGGGGGGGGGGGCTGATTGAGACTGGGTCAGTGTGAATCAGGATGCTGGGGAGGGGGTAGTGCGGCGATAGTGCTTGGAAGGTGGAGTGTGAGATGTAATGACACCGGGGAATTAAATCCCACAGTACCGAATCTCCCTGTCCCGTGGTAATACTCAGCGGGCAGACTGTCACATCGGCACAGTTGTGAGACATGTGCTTCCATATTTGCCATTTCTACCCCCCAGTGTCTCAGCTCTGAAGCTGCCACCTTTTCTTCAAAAAAAACGCCACCGGTCTGGCTATTGTCTCCATAGACTTAACATTAGCCATTTTTTTACCTGCCAGGTGGCAACCTACACCTGATACATGGGAACTGTACGGGATCTCAGTATACTAGCTGAATGTCCCCTGCCTCTCACATGATGTGTGTAATGGTGCATACCAGCTTCAAATTAGCAGTAATAACATATAAGATCGAGCACCACTGCCCTGGACAAATGCAGGTCAGACTCCAGGATAGCAAGTTATTCTGACATCTCCTGTGATCTTCTAATTACCTTAATTAACCCAGACATCCTGTACCTGACTCCCACTGCACCCCAGGAGTCACTGGGAATCAGACATGGAACCAGGGGTAACCTCCAGCCTCCGTGTTTTAACCATTAGCATGCTGCACAAAACTGTGCTTGCTCCCATCATGCTCAGAATGCAATCCCCCCTCTCCCTGCAGGGATGGTTCACTGAGAGTTGTGGGAGTAGGCATGTCAGCACCTCAGTGTATGGGAAGTGAACTCTGGTACTTAAGGTTAAGAAACATCTGGGTTCCCAAGTGTACGGAGGTCATTCCCAGTCCTTGTGTCAGGGAACAGATTATAACATGGGAAACGGAGGGGACAGCGGGAGAATTCCCAGAATACCCGGCCTCGGAAAGATCCGGCAAAGTTTCTAAATCCACTGTGTACTATAAAGACCGCTGCTTATTCCTAACGGTCTCCTTAGTAAAGAGGGAATTGATAAGGGAATTTCAAAATTAAGGCCAAAGTAGCTGAGTTGGAAATTTTCCCCTATTCAGTTTTTCCAGCTTGGCTTCTTTAGTCTCAGGTTTGAAGTTCCCTTTTAAATTCCCTGCAATTCTCTCTTTATTGAGGAGACCCTCCAGATTGTGGATAGACATTGAGGAGTAGAGGGTCAGCCCTGCAAATAACTACAAAAAAATACAAATCTCAAGTTGCAGTCTGTGCACCGGCTACTGGGAAGTACACACCATAATATAGAGATACACTCCAATTAGAACAAGGTAACATGGCACAACAAAGCTTGACAACAGCCCACGCAAAGGGGTTTTGGTGTCATTCTTACCTAATAAAAATATATATATATATTTTTACTATTTTTAGTGTGCCCTTCTGCCTCTATATTATTCTTTCAGCGAGTTGGCGCATGTCTGTGTGCTGCCAAAGCACACAGACATCCTCTCGTGCTCCCTGCTGCTGACCAAGTGTTGGGGATGCAGTCTGTGTGCTGGGACAAATCCTGTATGTGGGGAGGCAAATCCCATGTGTTCAATCTGTGTGCTGGAGAAAATCCTGTACGTGCAATCTGGATGCTCTGGCAAGAGCTGTGGGTGCAATCTGGGTGCTAAGCATGTCTTGTGGATATAACCTGGGTATTCTGACAAACCATGGGTACAATCTGAGTGCAGCGGGCTTTGAAACCACAGGGAAGACACAAAGCATCCATCAGTCACTGTGCTTAGCTTCATATACCAGCATGATGCTACAGAACTGACACAAGCATGTGCTTAGCTTCATATACCAGCATGATGCTACAGAACTGGCACAAGCATCCAGCTGTCAATGTGCTTAGCTTCATATACCAGCATGATGCTACAGAACTGGCACAAGCATCCATCAGTCACTGTGCTTAGCTTCATATACCAGCATGATGCTACAGAACTGGCACAAGCACCCAACTGACACTGTGCTTAGCTTCATAAACCAGCATGATGCTACAGAACTGGCACAAGCACCCAACTGACACTATGCTTAGCTTCATATACCAGCATGATGCTACAGAACTGGCACAAGCATCCAGCTGTCACTGTGCTTAGCTTCATTTACCAGTATGATGCTAAAGAACTGGCACAAGCATCCAGCTGTCACTGTGCTTAGCTTCATTTACCAGCATGATGCTACAGAACTGGTACAAGCATCCAGCTGTCAATGTGCTAAGCTTCATATACCAGCATGATGCAACAGAACTGGTACAAGCATCCAGCTGTCACTGTGCTTAGGTTCATATACCAGCATGATGCTATTGAACTGGCACAAGCATCCAGCTGTCACTGTGCTTAGCTTCATATACCAGCATGATGCAACAGAACTGGCACACGCATCCAGCTGTGACTGTGCTTAGCTTCATATACCAGCATGATGCTACAGAACTGGCACAAGCATCCAGCTGTCACTCTGCATAGCTTCATATACTAGCATGATGCTACAGAACTGGCACACGCATCCAGCTGTCACTGAGCTTAGCTTCATATACCAGCATGATGCAACAGAACTGGCACACGCATCCAGCTGTCACTGTGCTTAGCTTCATTTACCAGCATGATGCTACAGAACTGGTACAACCATCCAGCTGTCACTGTGCTTAGGTTCATATACCAGCATGATGCTATTGAACTGGTACAAGCATCCAGCTGTCACTGAGCTTAGCTTCATATACCAGCATGATGCAACAGAACTGGCACACGCATCCAGCTGTGACTGTGCTTAGCTTCATATACCAGCATGGAAGCTACAGAACTGGCACAAGCATCCAGCTGTCACTCTGCATAGCTTCATATACTAGCATGATGCTACAGAACTGGCACACGCATCCAGCTGTCACTGAGCTTAGCTTCATATACCAGCATGATGCAACAGAACTGGCACACGCATCCAGCTGTCACTGTGCTTAGCTTCATTTACCAGCATGATGCTACAGAACTGGCACAACCATCCAGCTGTCACTGTGCTTAGGTTCATATACCAGCATGATGCTATTGAACTGGTACAAGCATCCAGCTGTCACTGAGCTTAGCTTCATATACCAGCATGATGCAACAGAACTGGCACACGCATCCAGCTGTGACTGTGCTTAGCTTCATATACCAGCATGGAAGCTACAGAACTGGCACAAGCATCCAGCTGTCACTGAGCTTAGCTTCATATACCAGCATGATGCAACAGAACTGGCACAAGCATCCAGCTGTCACTGTGCTTAGCTTCATATATCAGCATGATGCTACAGAACTGGCACAAGCATCCATCAGTTACTGTGCTTAGCTTCATATACCAGCATGGAAGCTACAGAACTGGCACAAGCATTCAGCTGTCACTGTGCTTAGCTTCATATACCAGCATGGAAGCTACAGAACTGGCACAAGCATTCAGCTGTCACTGTGCTTAGCTTCATATACCAGCATGATGCTACAGAACTGGCACAAGCATCCATCAGTCACTGTGCTTAGCTTCATATACCAGCATGGAAGCTACAGAACTGGCACAAACATTCAGCTGTCACTGTGCTTAGCTTCATATACCAGCATGGAAGCTACAGAACTGGCACAAGCATTCAGCTGTCACTGTGCTTAGCTTCATATACCAGCATGATGCTACAGAACTGGCACAAGCATCCATCAGTCACTGTGCTTAGCTTCATATACCACATGATGCTACAGAACTGGTACACGCATCCAGCTGTCACTGTGCTTAGCTTCATATACCACATGATGCTACAGAACTGGCACAAGCATCCAGCTGTCACTGTGCTTAGCTTCATATATCAGCATGATGCTACAGAACTGGGACAAGCATCCAGCTGTCACTGTGCTTAGCTTCATATACCACACGATGCTACAGAACTGACAAAAGTATCCAGCTGTCACTGGTGCTTAGCGTCATATACCAGCTTAGGTGCCATGCATCCAACTGTGTTTCCTTTAGATTTCAAGCTACAGGACAGGGCCTGTAGCTTGACTCTTGCAAGGTGCTGTGTATAACAGTGTACTTCATAATAGAGTTTGTTTCTTGGCAGAGCAAACTCAGCCCTTCATCCTCCTGAGGTCAATAATATGAACACCATGAAAGGAAAAGTGACTTATGTTATATATAATGTTTGCATTAAGTGTAGGCATTTTACATAGACATGCTTTAATGAAAGAATACAAATGAAGTACCTTATTGAGCCCTCTTTGCTCTGTATAGCTCTATCAGGGGGGAGATTCCCCCCTGATAGAGCTATACAGAGTAAAAGAGGGATCAATAAAATGCTTTATTTTTATTCCGTTAATAAAACATTTCTATTTAAAATGTCCACACTTGATGCAATCTTTCTATTACGCAGAACTTGCGTTGTCCTTTCATGGAAGAGGTGCCAAGTAACTTAACACTGATGATTCTCTCACTGCAGGAGCACTGAGCAAACAACAAATGATATTTAAACGTTAGTATCGTTAAGTGGAATTTACAGAGTGCTTTGGCTGCCCACCCACTTCTCATATTTCTATTGAATTGATAGAGTTTGTGTCGGAGACAGGAGACGGCGTGGACAACCCAGGGAGACGAAAGTGGCCCCTGAACTTCCCCCCCACCTCAGCTGACTATTTATGATTTCCTCTTCCTCGGGTGGAGGGGGGATGACGCAGGGGTCACTGGGGGGATCAGTGGAATCGGAATAGTTTCTAATTTCCTATCTACGTCATTCTTTCTCTGTTTTTGACCCCAGGACTGAATGATGTGAGATGAATCCAGGACAGATGAGGGGAACAGAAAACGGACAACAACTGACCACATCGCCCTTCGACTCACGAAACGCCTTCCAAAAATGTGCATTTCAGGGATGTAATCAGGGGAGTGACGGCTGGTGTATAGCACTCATCGCAGCCCAGGGGGTCTATTGTTCTAGATAATCCTGATTAAAGTGACAGTCTGGCTCCGGAGGTTCGTAATGGAGCAGATATTGTTCCATGGCTAACGGATAGATATCTGCCGCGACTCTAGGATATTTGTACAGATCAGCTGTGCGGCAAAGTGGAGCAGTCGTCATGGAAACTGATGGAATATTTCTGCTAATTACATCACTTTTAGAACATTGCCCCAGATATGACCTTTAAAATACACCCCTCCTAGTTATTAGACTGTAACAGGCTCCAATATTAGCCAATAATATATATACATATGTAATATCTTCCTCCCAATATTTCAAAGGATCAAAGAGGGACACGTTTTGTTTTTGGTGGGAGTGGCTGAAGCTGTGGCTGTGGCATTTTTACATGACTTTATGGCTAGTTGAGAGGTATTGATGTCAGTTGGTGTAAGTCATGCAGAGTGAGAATAATGCATTTATTTCATTTACAAAAACTGATACATAGACACAATTTAATTGCACTATATGATGAGTTTTATTGCTGTGGAGTCCGTTATATACTCATATCCATGTAAAAAATCCCAGCACATAGAAAATAGGGTCACCAGAGCGGGAAAGAGCGATTTGGGGCAACAACAAAGGCAACCCTTAGTAGTGTATCTTGGTTTTTTGCCGCCCTAGGCGAGTGCCGCCCCTGGCAAAGTGCCGCCCTAGGCGAGTGCCGCCCCTGGCAAAGTGCCGTCCTAGGCGAGTGCCTTGTTTGCCTTGTGGAAGATACACTAGTGGCTGCCCCTCCTAAGTAATGAAAATGAGAAAGTATTTATTTGCATCATCTATACCCCCCCCCCCCCCCCCGGCTTTATATAATAATCTGTTGATATCATTTACTGGAATAAACAGGGACGAAGGAATAATACAATTTACATGTGATATTTAGTTAAATGAACCTATGGCTTTGATCTAAAGAGATTCTTGTATAAGAAAAGGAATCATTTTACTCAATATAATTCCACAATCAGCAGACACGTTACTGAACAGATAATAATAATAATAATAATAAAATATCAAAGGATTTCACTTCAGCTTTTATTTTCTTATACCCTGAGCTGAGCCCATATCATACAGAAATGTCATATTTATATTATATTTACACCACTGGTGTTGTCACACTGTGTGCCTTCTGACATTGCTTGTTAGAGGAAGTTATGTTAATATCGGACTATATTTTACACAGTGACTTCTCATTGATGGTCTGTGGTAAAGGTGGAGCAGTCACCATGGTAACCAGTGGAATGTTCTGCAGTCACCATGGAAACCAGTGGAATGTTCTGCAGTCACCATGGAAATCAGTGGAATGTTCTGCAGTCACCATGGAAACCAATGGAATGTTCTGCAGTCACCATGGAAACCAATGGAATGTTCTGCAGTCACCATGGAAATCAGTGGAATGTTCTGCAGTCACCATGGAAATCAGTGGAATGTTCTGCAGTCACCATGGAAACCAATGGAATGTTCTGCAGTCACCATGGAAACCAGTGGAATGTTCTGCAGTCACCATGGAAACCAATGGAATGTTCTGCAGTCACCATGGAAACCAATAGAATGTTCTGCAGTCACCATGGAATGTTCTGCAGTCACCATGGAAACCAATGAAATTTTCTGCAGTCACCATGGAATGTACTGCAGTCACCATGGAAACCAATGGAATGTTCTGCAGTCACCATGGGAACCAGTGGAATGTTCTGCAGTCACCATGGAAACAAATGGAATGTTCTGCAGTCACCATGGAAACCAGTGGAATGTTCTGCAGTCACCATGGAAACCAGTGGAATGTTCTGCAGTCACCATGGAAACCAATGGAATGTTCTGCAGTCACCATGGAAACCAGTGGAATGTTCTGCAGTCACCATGGGAACCAATGGAATGTTCTGCAGTCACCATGGAAACCAGTGGAATGTTCTGCAGTTACCATGGAAACCAGTGGAATGTTCTGCAGTTACCATGGAAACCAATGGAATATTCCTGCTGATTGCTCCACTATTAAAAATAGGCCCTGACCGTTGTGAGTAATCTCCAGTGTATCATATATTTTTTACCTAATTAAAAGCACAATTTGCCAAAAAAATTAAAATGAATCCCACGCCTGTCGTTTAAATACATCATTAATACATTTTCATCCGGTTCAATTTGGGGGTATTATTTGCAAAGCAGAGATCTGAACAACGTTGCAAACTTTAGCCCAAACGTCCGCAGTTATTCTGCTCAGTTTATCAATTCACCACAAATTGCCATTCACCGAATGAACCTGTCGCCGTTTGCGAGGGCCGCTTGCTTGCGCTGTGTAGTTTCCAGTCAAACCTCTGACATTACGCGGTAATTTCACCCGCTATAAGATGAATCCTTTCATCAGACAGTCTCCTAGACCATCGGTCTTTCATTTAGTGATTTATAGAGGGCGACGGCAGAATATCCAATGACTGGAACATATAAGCACCAGTTGCAGTGCAGATTGAATTGATGCAATTACAGTATTTGTTCACCTACAGTTCACAGGTAAGTCTTAAATTCCACTGAATACCCTTCTCTGGCCACCAACTGCTGGAGAAAAAGGAGGTCCTACACCTCAGCTTCCAGGTAGGCGACAGTCCCCCCTGGGTTCACTTGTGGACTGTCTGCTCCTTTTCCGTTAGCTGTTTGTTCTTCCGTTTTTGGACTCAGGCCTTTCCCATTTTCTTTGAATACTTTTGTTTCCACGGCCTCTTTTTTCTCTTTCTTTTTGGTGAAGAGCAGGTTTGTTTTGTACCTGGAGGAAAAAAATAATAATTATAGACATAGTCTCGACTCTTCCACGGAGCTGAGTGAGAGCCAGTCAGGAGGCTGGTGCATGCAGACAGTGTAAGCAGACACACACAGCCGTTTACCTCATCTGATCGAGGTCTGTATGGAGAAGGGGTCTCTGTGCTGAGAGGAACCCCTCGTTTATAAAGGGGGCTCAGTAGTAGGGATCTAGTAAAGGTTCTAGTTAAGATCTCTCACAGTAGCCGACCCAGGGAAGCATCATGGCAGCTTCCAGTCACAGGATAGACTGACTGTGCCATCAATACTGCCTCCTTGTAATAGGGCCACACATTTCAAGGGGAGTTTAGTTAAATTAGGAGAACAGGATCCATTTATTCAAAGCTTTAACATTTATACAAAGAGTCAGATAAAAAGGTAAAGATCAATAAACTTTAGATAGGAACTTACTTTTTAATGTAGCAGATTCCTAATGCCAGTGACAAGAAGAAGAATAACAGAGCAAGGGTGAGGAGGGCGGCAGCTAGACCTGTATCAGTGCAAGAAGACTGGGTTATATGTTATAGCAACTGAGATAGAGAATGGCAGCTTATACTGTGACTGTATCAGCTAAACACTGCTTATACTGTGACTGTATCACCCAAACACTGCTTATACTGTGACTGTATCACCCAAACACTGCTTATACTGTGACTGTATCACCTCAACACTGCTTATACTGTGACTGTATCACCTAAACACTGCTTATACTGTGACTGTATCACCCAAACACTGCTTATACTGTGACTGTATCACCCAAACACTGCTTACACTGTGACTGTATCACCCAAACACTGCTTATACTGTGACTGTATCACCCAAACACTGCTTACACTGTGACTGTATCACCCAAACACTGCTTATACTGTGACTGTATCACCCAAACACTGCGTATACTGTGACTGTATCACCCAAACACTGCTTATACTGCGACTGTATCACCCAAACACTGCTTATACTGTGACTGTATCACCTAAATACTGCTTATACTGTGACTGTGTCACCCAAACACTGCTTATACTGTGACTGTATCACCTAAACACTGCTTATACTGTGACTGTATCACCTAAACACTGCTTGTTCCCTAAGCAGCATCCCTCTCACTCCCAGGCTTACAGGAAGAACATGCTAGGGAGGCAGCATTACATTAAGGATCATGGACAGTACCCTGGGACATCAGAGATAATAGTGTTGGTTACCTGCTATTAAGCTATAGAAACTCTTACACATATATTCATATAAATTCTTCAAATGGGACGGAATAGGGTCAGCTACAATTTACTTTGAAATCCGATCATATAAAAGATCATTTATTAATATAGTAACTTAAATTCTATATGTATAGAAATATTAAATACAGTGAATCGTATTATTTGAATATCTTTTACCTCCAAATCTATTATTATCATTCTTCACGGTTCCTTGGTTTCCTGGTGGGCGGGTACTGGGATCCTCAGGGGCGGGCACAGTCGTTACTAGTTTAGTAATTGGTGGTTTGGTGGTCAGTGTCACTGTACTGTGCTCTCTAGCTGTTGAGTGTATTGAGTGTGGGGTGGATGCTGTCCTTTCCGTAACATTGGATAAGATCCTGGCGACTGTAGAGGACGGAGACTCAGTACTGATATTGGGAAATATTGTGGTGGGGAATTCTGGTTTACACGAATTAATCCAGGTATCTGCAAGAGAGGAAAATGAGGTGTTAGACAAACCACTGCCTATCGACAGGAAGAAGATTATCTTCCAAATGAAACGTTTATGGCCATCAAAGCCCCTTTATAAATACTCATGGCACAGAAAGGTAGACCCATTCAGCCAACCTGTACCTCTACCTGCTGTAAAATCCTCACACCTTGTTTGCTCCTTGGTCATATCGTATAACTAGGGTAATGATATACCTATCCCATGCATGCTTAAACTCCTTCACTGTATTAACCTCTACCACTTCTACTGGAAGACTATTCCATGCATCCACTACCCTCTCAGTAATGTAATACTTTCATTAGTCCCTGGCCTTATCTTATATCTAGGATAGCCTTATACCTATCCCATGCATGCTTAAACTCCTTCACTGTATTAACCTCTACCACTTCTACTGGAAGACTATTCCATGCATCCACTACCCTCTCAGTAATGTAATACTTTCATTAGTCCCTGACCTTATCTTATATCTAGGATAGCCTTATACCTATCCCATGCATGCTTAAACTCCTTCACTGTATTAACCTCTACCACTTCTACTGGAAGACTATTCCATGCATCCACTACCCTCTCAGTAATGTAATACTTTCATTAGTCCCTGGCCTTATCTTATATCTAGGATAGCCTTATACCTATCCCATGCATGCTTAAACTCCTTCACTGTATTAACCTCTACCACTTCTACTGGAAGACTATTCCATACATCCACTACCCTCTCAGTAATGTAATACTCTCATTAGTCCCTGGCCTTATCTTATATCTAGGATAGCCTTATACCTATCCCATGCATGCTTAAACTCCTTCACTGTATTAACCTCTACCACTTCTACTGGAAGACTATTCCATACATCCACTACCCTCTCAGTAATGTAATACTTTCATTAGTCCCTGGCCTTATCTTATATCTAGGATAGCCTTATACCTATCCCATGTATGCTTAAACTCCTTCACTGTATTAACCTCTACCACTTCTACTGGAAGACTATTCCATACATCCACTACCCTCTCAGTAATGTAATACTTTCATTAGTCCCTGGCCTTATCTTATATCTAGGATAGCCTTATACCTATCCCATGCATGCTTAAACTCCTTCACTGTATGAACCTCTATTACTTCTACTGGAAGACTATTCCATACATCCACTACCCTCTCAGTAATGTAATACTTTCATTAGTCCCTGGCCTTATCTTATATCTAGGATAGCCTTATACCTATCCCACGCATGCTTAAACTCCTTCACTGTATTAACCTCTACCACTTCTACTGGAAGACTATTCCATGCATCCACTCCCCTCTCAGTAATGTAATACTTTCATTAGTCCCTGGTCTTATCTTATATCTAGGATAGCCTTATACCTATCCCATGCATGCTTAAACTCCTTCACTGTATTAACCTCTACCACTTCTACTGGAAGACTATTCCATACATCCACTACCCTCTCAGTAATGTAATACTTTCATTAGTCCCTGGCCTTATCTTATATCTAGGATAGCCTTATACCTATCCCATGTATGCTTAAACTCCTTCACTGTCTTAACCTCTACCACTTCTACTGGAAGACTATTCCATACATCCACTACCCTCTCAGTAATGTAATACTTTCATTAGTCCCTGGCCTTATCTTATATTAAGGATAGCCTTATACCTATCCCATGCATGCTTAAACTCCTTCACTGTATTAACCTCTACCACTTCTACTGGAAGACTATTCCATACATCCACTACCCTCTCAGTAATGTAATACTTTCATTAGTTCCTGACCTTATCTTATATCTAGGATAGCCTTATACCTATCCCACGCATGCTTAAACTCCTTCACTGTATTAACCTCTACCACTTCTACTGGAAGACTATTCCATACATCCACTACCCTCTCAGTAATGTAATACTTTCATTAGTCCCTGGCCTTATCTTATATCTAGGATAGCCCTATACCTATCCCATGCATGCTTAAACTCCTTCACTGTATTAACCTCTACAACTTCTACTGGAAGACTATTCCATATATCCACTACCCTCTCAGTAATGTAATACTTTCATTAGTCCCTGGCCTTATCTTATATCTAGGATAGTCTTATACCTATCCCATGCATGCTTAAACTCCTTCACTGTATTAACCTCTACCACTTCTACTGGAAGACTATTCCATGCATCCACTACCCTCTCAGTAATGTAATACTCTCATTAGTCCCTGGCCTTATCTTATATCTAGGATAGCCTTATACCTATCCCATGCATGCTTAAACTCCTTCACTGTATTAACCTCTACCACTTCTACTGGAAGACTATTCCATACATCCACTACCCTCTCAGTAATGTAATACTTTCATTAGTCCCTGGCCTTATCTTATATCTAGGATAGCCTTATACCTATCCCATGCATGCTTAAACTCCTTCACTGTATGAACCTCTATTACTTCTACTGGAAGACTATTCCATACATCCACTACCCTCTCAGTAATGTAATACTTTCATTAGTCCCTGGCCTTATCTTATATCTAGGATAGCCTTATACCTATCCCACGCATGCTTAAACTCCTTCACTGTATTAACCTCTACCACTTCTACTGGAAGACTATTCCATGCATCCACTCCCCTCTCAGTAATGTAATACTTTCATTAGTCCCTGGTCTTATCTTATATCTAGGATAGCCTTATACCTATCCCATGCATGCTTAAACTCCTTCACTGTATTAACCTCTACCACTTCTACTGGAAGACTATTCCATACATCCACTACCCTCTCAGTAATGTAATACTTTCATTAGTCCCTGGCCTTATCTTATATCTAGGATAGCCTTATACCTATCCCATGTATGCTTAAACTCCTTCACTGTCTTAACCTCTACCACTTCTACTGGAAGACTATTCCATACATCCACTACCCTCTCAGTAATGTAATACTTTCATTAGTCCCTGGCCTTATCTTATATTAAGGATAGCCTTATACCTATCCCATGCATGCTTAAACTCCTTCACTGTATTAACCTCTACCACTTCTACTGGAAGACTATTCCATACATCCACTACCCTCTCAGTAATGTAATACTTTCATTAGTTCCTGACCTTATCTTATATCTAGGATAGCCTTATACCTATCCCACGCATGCTTAAACTCCTTCACTGTATTAACCTCTACCACTTCTACTGGAAGACTATTCCATACATCCACTACCCTCTCAGTAATGTAATACTTTCATTAGTCCCTGGCCTTATCTTATATCTAGGATAGCCCTATACCTATCCCATGCATGCTTAAACTCCTTCACTGTATTAACCTCTACAACTTCTACTGGAAGACTATTCCATATATCCACTACCCTCTCAGTAATGTAATACTTTCATTAGTCCCTGGCCTTATCTTATATCTAGGATAGTCTTATACCTATCCCATGCATGCTTAAACTCCTTCACTGTATTAACCTCTACCACTTCTACTGGAAGACTATTCCATGCATCCACTACCCTCTCAGTAATGTAATACTCTCATTAGTCCCTGGCCTTATCTTATATCTAGGATAGCCTTATACCTATCCCATGCATGCTTAAACTCCTTCACTGTATTAACCTCTACCACTTCTACTGGAAGACTATTCCATACATCCACTACCCTCTCAGCAATGAAATACTTTCATTAGTCCCTGGCCTTATCTTATATCTAGGATAGCCTTATACCTATCCCATGCATGCTTAAACTCCTTCACTGTATTAACCTCTACCACTTCTACTGGAAGACTATTCCATACATCCACTACCCTCTCAGTAATGTAATACTTTCATTAGTCCCTGACCTTATCTTATATATAGGATAGCCTTATACCTATCCCACGCATGCTTAAACTCCTTCACTGTATTAACCTCTACCACTTCTACTGTACATAGACGGTATTAATGCCGAGACAGACACAATGCTGCCTGCGCGCAGTGCTGAGCATACTGTACATGGGCAGTATTAATACCGGGACAGACACAATGCTGCCTGCGCGCAGTGCTGAACATACTGTACATGGGCAGTATTAATACCGGGACAGACACAATGCTGCCTGCGCACAGTGCTGAGCATACTGTACATAGACTGTATTAATACCAGGACAGACACAATGCTGCCTGCGCACAGTGCTGAGCATACTGTACATGGGCAGTATTGATACCGGGACAGACACAATGCGGCCTGCGCACAGTGCTGAGCATACTGTACATGGGCAGTATTAATGCCGGGACAGACACAATGTTGCCTGCGCACAGTGCTGAGCATACTGTACATGGGCAGTATTAATGCCGGGACACACACAATGCTGCCTGCACACATTGCTGAGCATACTGTACATAGACAGTATTAATGCTGGGACAGACACAATGCTGCCTGCGCACAGTGCTGAGCATACTGTACATAGACAGTATTAATGCTGGGACAGACACAATGCTGCCTGTGCACAGTGCTGAGCATACTGTACATGGGCAGTATTAATACCGGGACAGACACAATGCTGCTGAGCATACTGTAGATAGACAGTATTAATACCGGGACAGACACAATGCTGCCTGCGCGCAGTGCTGAGCATACTGTACATAGACTGTATTAATACCGGGACAGACACAATGCTGCCTACGCACAGTGCAGAGCATATTGTACATAGACTGTATTAATACAGGGATAGACACAATGCTGTCTGCGCGCAGTGCTGAGCATACTGTACATAGACAGTATTAATGCCGGGACAGACACAATGCTGCCTGCGCGCAGTGCCGAGCATACTGTACATAGCCAGTATTAATGCCGGGACAGACACAATGCTGCCTGCGTGCAGTGCTGAGCATACTGCACATAGACAGTATTAATGCCGGGACAGACACAATGCTGCCTGCGCGCAGTGCTGAGCATACTGCACATAGACAGTATTAATGCCGGGACAGACACAATGCTGCCTGCGCACAGTGCTGAGCATACTGTACATAGACAGTATTAATGCCGGACAGAGACAATGCTGCCTGCGCACAGTGCTGAGCATACTGTACATGGGCAGTATTAATGCCGGGACAGACACAATGTTGCCTGCTCACAGTGCTGAGCATACTGTACATGGGCAGTATTAATGCCGGGACACACACAATGCTGCCTGCGCACATTGCTGAGCATACTGTACATAGACAGTATTAATGCTGGGACAGACACAATGCTGCCTGCGCACAGTGCTGAGCATACTGTACATAGACAGTATTAATGCTGGGACAGACACAATGCTGCCTGCGCGCAGTGCTGAGCATACTGTACATAGACGGTATTAATGCTGGGACAGACACAATGCTGCCTGCGCACAATGCTGAGCATACTGTACATAGACAGTATTAATGCCGGACAGAGACAATGCTGCCTGCGCACAGTGCTGAGCATACTGTACATAGACAGTATTAATGCCAGGACAGACACAATGCTGCCTGCGCACAATGCTGAGCATACTGTTCATGGGCTGTATTGATACCGGGACAGACACAATGCTGCCTGCGCACAGTGCTGAGCATACTGTACATAGACAGTATTAATGCCAGGACAGACACAATGCTGTCTGCGCACAGTGCTGAGCATACTGTACATAGACAGTATTAATGCTGGGACAGACACAATGCTGCCTGCGCGCAGTGCTGAGCATACTGTACATAGACAGTATTAATGCCGGGACAGACACAATGCTGCCTGCGTGCAGTGCTGAGCATACTGTACATAGACAGTATTAATGCCGGGACAGACACAATGCTGCCTGCGCGCAGTGCTGAGCATACTGTACATGGGCAGTATTAATGCCAGGACAGACACAATGCTGCCTGCGCACAGTGCTGAGCATACTGTACATAGACGGTATTAATGCCTGGACAGACACAATGCTGCCTGCGCACAGTGCTGAGCATACTGCACATACACAGTATTAATGCCGGACAGACACAATGCTGCCTGCGCGCAGTGATGAGCATACTGTACATAGACAGTATTAATGCTGGGACAGACACAATGCTGCCTGCGCACAGTGCTGAGCATACTGCACATACACAGTATTAATGCCGGACAGACACAATGCTGCCTGCGCGCAGTGCTGAGCATACTGCACATAGACAGTATTAATGCCAGGACAGACACAATGCTGCCTGCGCGCAGGGCTGAGCATACTGTACATAGACAGTATTAATGTCGGGACAGACACAATGCTGCCTGCGCACAGTGCTGAGCATACTGTACATAGACAGTATTAATGCCAGGACAGACACAATGCTGCCTGCGCACAGTGCTGAGCATACTGTACATAGACAGTATTAATGCCGGACAGACACAATGCTGCCTGCGCGCAGTGCCGAGCATACTGTACATAGACAGTATTAATGCCGGGACAGACACAATGCTGCCTGCGCACAGTGCTGAGCATACTGTACATACACAGTATTAATGCCGGACAGACACAATGCTGCCTGCGCACAGTGCTGAGCATACTGCACATACACAGTATTAATGCCGGACAGACACAATGCTGCCTGCGCACAGTGCTGAGCATACTGCACATACACAGTATTAATGCCGGACAGACACAATGCTGCCTGCGCACAGTGCTGAGCATACTGTACATAGACTGTATTAATACCGGGACAGACACAATGCTGCCTGCGCACAGTGCTGAGCATACTGTACATAGACAGTATTAATGCCGGGACAGACACAATGCTGCCTGCGCGCAGTGCAGAGCATACTGTACATAGCCAGTATTAATGCCGGGACAGACACAATTCTGCCTGCGCACAGTGCTGAGCATACTGTACATAGACAGTATTAATGCCGGGACAGACAAAATGCTGCCTGCGTTGAGATGTCCTAGAGCTGAGGCAGTTAATGAACGTGCTGTGTAATCGGGGAGGGGGGGTCTCACCGCTTTCGTTGTAACAGTAAACGTGGAGATGCTTGTCGAGGGGCACAGACCACGTGAGGACCCCAGTTTGGTTTCTCCCGCATTTCTCGTTATGATGTATTCGTGAGATGACGGACGTTTTTTCCTTGACCCAGCCGAAACTGTGAGAAAAAATATTACACTTAGCGGGGTCTGAGCTAGCGCTGCAGAGGGGGTCCGCAGATAGACTGAATGACAAGTGGTCTTTGGAGTATACAAACCTTAAGTGATCCAACCAGATAAACTGTCTATGGGGATACTTTCTGGATGTATCAGCATGCTGCACAGAGCAATGTATCAGCTGCACAGAGCAATGTATCGGCTGCACAGAGCAATGTATCAGCATGCTGCACAGAGCAATGTATCGGCATGCTGCACAGAGAAATGTATCAGCTGCACAGAGCAATGTATCGGCTGCACAGAGCAATGTATCGGCATGCTGCACAGAGCAATGTATCAGCTGCACAGAGCAATGTATCAGCATGCTGCACAGAGCAATGTATCAGCATGCTGCACAGAGCAATGTATCAGCATGCTGCACAGAGCAATGTATCAGCATGCTGCACAGAGCAATGTATCGGCATGCTGCACAGAGCAATGTATCAGATGCACAGAGCAATGTATCAGCATGCTGCACAGAGCAATGTATCAGCATGCTGCACAGAGCAATGTATCAGCATGATGCACAGAGCAATGTATCGGCATGCTGCATAGAGCAATGTATCGGCATGCTGCACAGAGCAATGTATCGGCATGCTGCGCAGAGCAATGTATCGGCTGCACAGAGCATTGTATCGGCTGCACAGAGCATTGTATCGGCTGCACAGAGCAATGTATCGGCATGCTGCACAGAGCAATGTATCGGCATGCTGCACAGAGCAATGTATCGGCATGCTGCACAGAGCAATGTATCAGCATGCTGCACAGAGCAATGTATCAGCATGCTGCACAGAGCAATGTATCAGCTGCACAGAGCAATGTATCAGCATGCTGCGCAGAGCAATGTATCAGCATGCTGCACAGAGCAATGTATCGGCATGCTGCACAGAGCAATGTATCAGATGCACAGAGCAATGTGTCAGCATGCTGCACAGAGCAATGTATCGGCATGCTGCACAGAGCAATGTATCAGCATGCTGCACAGAGCAATGTATCAGCATGCTGCACAGAGCAATGTATCGGCATGCTGCACAGAGCAATGTATCGGCATGCTGCACAGAGCAATGTATCGGCATGCTGCACAGAGCAATGTATCGGCATGCTGCACAGAGCAATGTATCAGATGCACAGAGCAATGTATCAGCATGCTGCACAGAGCAATGTATCGGCATGCTGCACAGAGCAATGTATCGGCATGCTGCACAGAGCAATGTATCAGCATGCTGCACAGAGCAATGTATCAGCATGCTGCACAGAGCAATGTATCAGCTGCACAAAGTAATGTATCGGCATGCTGCACAGAGCAATGTATCGGCTGCACAAAGTAATGTATCGGCATGCTGCACAGAGCAATGTATCGGCTGCACAGAGCAATGTATCGGCTGCACAGAGCAATGTATCGGCATGCTGCACAGAGCAATGTATCAGCTGCACAGAGCAATGTATCAGCATGCTGCACAGAGCAATGTATCAGCTGCACAGAGCAATGTATCAGCTGCACAGAGCAATGTATCAGATGCACAGAGCAATGTATCAGCATGCTGCACAGAGCAATGTATCAGCATGCTGCACAGAGCAATGTATTAGATGCACAGAGCAATGTATCAGCATGCTGCACAGAGCAATGTATCAGATGCACAGAACAATGTATCAGCATGCTGCACAGAGCAATGTATCAGATGCACAGAGCAATGTATCAGATGCACAGAGCAATGTATCAGCATTCTGCACAGAGCAATGTATCAGATGCACAGAGCAATGTATCAGCATGCTGCACAGAGCAATGTATCAGCTGCACAGAGCAATGTATCAGAAGCACAGAACAATGTATCAGCATGCTGCACAGAGCAATGTATCAGATGCACAGAGCAATGTATCAGCATTCTGCACAGAGCAATGTATCAGATGCACAGAGCAATGTATCAGATGCACAGAGCAATGTATCAAATGCACAGAGCAATGTATCAGCATTCTGCACAGAGCAATGTATCAGATGCACAGAGCAATGTATCAGCATGCTGCACAGAGCAATGTATCAGACGCACAGAGCAATGTATCAGCTGCACAGAGCAATTTATCAGATACACAGAGCAATGTATCAGCTGTACAGAGCAATGTATCAGCATGCTGCACAGAGCAATGTATCAGATGCACAGAGCAATGTATCAGATGCACAGAGCAATGTATCAGCATTCTGCACAGAGCAATGTATCAGATGCACAGAGCAATGTATCAGCATGCTGCACAGAGCAATGTATCAGCTGCACAGAGCAATGTATCAGATGCACAGAGCAATGTATCAGCATGCTGCACAGAGCAATGTATCAGCTGTACAGAGCAATGTATCAGATGCACAGAGCAATCTATCAGATGCACAAAGCAATGTATCAGCATGCTGCACAGAGCAATGTATCAGATGCACAGAACAATGTATCAGCATGCTGCACAGAGCAATGTATCAGATGCACAGAGCAATGTATCAAATGCACAGAGCAATGTATCAAATGCACAGAGCAATGTATCAGCATTCTGCACAGAGCAATGTATCAGATGCACAGAGCAATGTATCAGCATGCTGCACAGAGCAATGTATCAGACGCACAGAGCAATGTATCAGCTGCACAGAGCAATGTATCAGATACACAGAGCAATGTATCAGATACACAGAGCAATGTATCAGCTGTACAGCGCAATGTATCAGATACACAGAGCAATGTATCAGATGCACAGAGCAATGTATCAGCATGCTGCACAGAGCAATGTATCAGCATTCTGCACAGAGCAATGTATCAGATGCGCAGAGCAATGTATCAGCATGCTGCACAGAGCAATGTATCAGCATGCTGCACAGAGCAATGTATCAGCATGCTGCACAAAGCAATGTATCAGCATGCAGCACAGAGAAAAGTATCAGCATGCTGCACAGAGCAAAGTATCAGCATGCTGCACAGAGCAATGTATCAGCATGCAGCACAGAGCAATGTATCAGCTGCGCAGAGCAATGTATCAGCATGCAGTACAGAGCAATCTATCAGCATGCTGCACAGAGCAATGTATCAGCTGCACAGAGCAATGTATCAGCTGCACAGCATGCTGCACAGAGCAATGTATCAGCATGCTGCACAGAGCAATGTATCAGCTGCACAGAGCAATTTTTGAGTCTGTAACATCCTGAGGATCTGATCCCATGCAGGTTCACCCGTTATTCTCACATTACCTACCCGCAGGTTTCAAATCCGTGTCTTTGAGCTCGTTCCACGTGGAGTTTGCTGGCCAGTTGCAGCCCCAGCTGCTCACACACCTGCTCTGATGTTGTGTAGTTAAATTTATAGTTTAGATCTATGTACTGTACCAGAAGCACTCCAGTAACCCTGCACTTTGCTTGCACGAGATCTGTAACAGAGAGACACAAAGCTTTGCATTATATATATATATATATATATATTATGATCTATAATCAATACCCAGTATATAACAAATAGCCAATTACCAATATTCAATAAGCAGTACATAACCAATAAGTAATATATAACTAATAATCAACAACCAGTATATAACCAATATATATCCAACAACCAGTATATAACCAATATATTACCAATAACCAGTATATAACCAATATATTACCAACAACCAGTATATAACCAATATATTACCAATAACCAGTATATAACCAATATATTACCAATAACCAGTATATAACCAATATATTACCAACAACCAGTATATAACCAATATATTACCAATAACCAGTATATAACCAATAACCAGTATATAACCAATATATTACCAACAACCAGTATATAACCAATATATTACCAACAACCAGTATATAACCAATATATTACCAATAACCAGTATATAACCAATATATTACCAACAACCAGTATATAACCAATATATTACCAACAACCAGTATATAACCAACATATTACTAATAACCAGTATATAACCAATATATTACCAATAACCAGTATATAACCAATATATATCCAACAACCAGTATATAACCAATATATTACCAATAACCAGTATATAACCAATATATTACCAATAACCAGTATATAACCAATATATTACCAACAACCAGTATATAACCAATATATTACCAACAACCAGTATATAACCAATATATTACCAATAACCAGTATATAACCAATATATTACCAACAACCAGTATATAACCAATATATTACCAACAACCAGTATATAACCAATATATTACCAACAACCAGTATATAACCAATATATTACCAATAACCAGTATATAACCAATATATTACCAATAACCAGTATATAACCAATATATTACCAACAACCAGTATATAACCAATATATTACCAATAACCAGTATATAACCAATATATTACCAATAACCAGTATATAACCAATATATTACCAACAACCAGTATATAACCAATATATTACCAACAACCAGTATATAACCAATATATTACCAACAACCAGTATATAACCAATATATTACCAATAACCAGTATATAACCAACAACCTATATAGTATCAGTAATCAATATACCACCAAAAATGAATATATAACCAATAGCCACTATATAATCAAAAACCAATATATAGCAACCAATAACAATACATAATCAACAACCAATGTAAAACCAACAACTAATATATAATCAATAACCAATAATAGGAGTGAAACTCTAAGTATTCATTGGGCTGATTTAATGACACTAAACATCAGTATTTCTCTATTGCCGTCTATGGGCAGTGTTAGGACTGGGACCTGCCATGCTGTTGATTGCTTGGGATTTCTGCAAGCCCTTTGACTGTAATCTGGGTGCTGGGGCAAGCCCTTTGACTGTAATCTGGGTGCTGAGGTAAGTTCTGGGTGCTGGGGTAAGTTCTGGGTGCTGGGGCAAGCCCTTTGACTGCAATCTGGGTGCTGGGGTAAGTTCTGGGTGCTGGGGCAAGCCCTTTGACTGCAATCTGGGTGCTGGGGTAAGTTCTGGGTGCTGAGGTACATCAATATAGCCACCCAGTGTGTACACAAGGTTATATCTCGCATGCTGCCCAGATATATACCTCTGCACAGAACAATACATATAACTTTGTGTAGATACTGGGGCCTATGTACTGCCCTGTGCATGGGGTACATATTATGGCATTATATTCAGTATAACCTTGTGTACATAGGCAGGGTTATATGTCAGTCTTATCTATAAACACTAGCTTTTTTTAAATGTATGTTTTTTTCCATTTATGAACAAACAAAATATGTTATGCTATGGGGCTGGTATAATGACATTATGCTTGGGGCTGGTATAATGATGGGATGCTATGGGGGCCCCATAATGGGGCTGGTATAATGATGTGATGTTATGGGGCTGGTATAATGACATTATGCTATGGGGCTGGTATAATGGCGTAATGCTATCGGGCTGGCATAATGACCGGATGTTCTGGGGCTTGTATAATGATGGGATGTTATGGGGCTGGTATAATGATGGGATGTTATGGGGCTGGTATAATGATGTGATGTTATGGGTCTGGTATAATGATGGGATGTTATGGGGCTGGTATAATGATGTGATGTTATGGGTCTGGTATAATGATGGGATGTTATGGGGCTGGTATAATGATGTGATGTTATGGGCTGGTATAATGATGGGATGTTATGGGGCTGGTATAATGATGGGATGTTATGGGGCTGGTATAATGATGGGATGTTATGTGGCTGGTATAATGATGGGATGTTATGGGGCTGGTATAATGATGTGATGTTATGGGCTGGTATAATGATGGGATGTTATGGGGTTGGTATAATGATGGGATGTTATGGGGCTGGTATAATGATGGGATGTTATAGGGCTGGTATAATGATGGGATGTTATGGGGCTGGTATAATGATGTGATGTTATGGGTCTGGTATAATGATGGGATGTTATGGGGCTGGTATAATGATGGGATGTTATGGGGTTAGTATAATGATGTGATGTTATGGGGCTGGTATAATGATGGGATGTTATGGGGCTGGTATAATGATGGGATGTTATGGGCTGGTATAATGATGGGATGCTATGGGGCTGGTATAATGATGGGATGTTATGGGGCTGGTATAATGATGGGATGTTATGGGGCTGGTATAATGATGGGATGTTATGGGCTGGTATAATGATGGGATGCTATGGGGCTGGTATAATGATGGGATGTTATGGGGCTGGTATAATGATGGGATGTTATGGGGCTGGTATAATGATGGGATGTTATGGGGTTGGTATAATGATGCGATGTTATGGGGCTGGTATAATGATGGGATGTTATGGGGTTAGTATAATGATGGGATGTTATGGGGCTGGTATAATGATAGGATGTTATGGGGCTGGTATAATGATGGGATGTTATGGGGCTGGTATAATGATGGGATGTTATAGGGCTGGTATAATGATGGGATGTTATGGGCTGGTATAATGATGGGATGTTATAGGGCTGGTATAATGATGTGATGTTATGGGCTGGTATAATGATGGGATGTTATAGGGCTGGTATAATGATGGGATGTTATGGGCTGGTATAATGATGGGATGTTATAGGGCTGGTCTATTGATGGGATGTTATGGGGCTGGTATAATGATGTGATGTCATGGGGTTGGTATAATGATGGGATGTTATGGGGCTGGTATGATGATGGGATGTTATGGGGCTGGTATAATGATGTGATGTTATGGGGCTGGTATAATGATGGGATGTTATGGGGCTGGTATAATGATGTGATGTTATGGGGCTGGTATAATGATGGGATGTTATGGGGTTGGTATAATGGTGTGATGTTATGGGGCTGGTATAATGATGGGATGTTATGGGGTTGGTATAATGGTGTGATGTTATGGGGCTGGTATAATGATGTGATGTTATGGGGCTGGTATAATGATGGGATGTTATGGGGCTGGTATAATGATGGGATGTTATGGGGCTGGTATAATGATGGGATGTAATGGGGCTGGTATAATGATGGAATGTTATGGGGCTGGTATAATGATGGGATGTTATGGGGCTGGTATAATGATGGGATGTAATGGGGCTGGTATAATGATGGAATGTTATGGGGCTGGTATAATGATGGGATGTTATGGGGCTGGTATAATGATGGGATGTTATGGGGTTGGTATAATGATGTGATGTTATGGGGCTGGTATAATGATGTGATGTTATGGGGCTGGTATAATGATGGGATGTTATGGGGTTGGTATAATGATGTGATGTTATGGGGCTGGTATAATGATGTGATGTTATGGGGCTGGTATAATGATGGGATGTTATGGGGCTGGTATAATGATGGGATGTTATGGGGTTGGTATAATGATGGGATGTTATGGGGCTGGTATAATGATGTGATGTTATGGGGTTGGTATAATGATGGGATGTTATGGGGCTGGTATAATGATGGGATGTTATGGGCTGGTATAATGATGGGATGTTATGGGGCTGGTATAATGATGGGATGTTATGGGGCTGGTATAATGATGGGATGTTATGGGGCTGGTATAATGATGGGATGTTATGGGCTGGTATAATGATGGGATGTTATGGGGCTGGTATAATGATGGGATGTTATGGGGCTGGTATAATGATGGGATGTTATGGGGCTGGTATAATGATGGGATGTTATGGGGCTGGTATAATGATGGGATGTTATGGGGCTGGTATAATGATGTGATGTTATGGGGCTGGTATAATGATGTGATGTTATGGGGCTGGTATAATGATGGGATGTTATGGGGCTGGTATAATGATGGGATGCTATGCGGCTGGTATAATGATGGGATGTTATGGGGCTGGTATAATGATGGGATGTTATGGGGTTGGTATAATGTTGGGATGTTATGGGGCTGGTATAATGATGGGATGTTATGGGTCTGGTATAATGATGTGATGTTATGGGGCTGGTATAATGATGTGATGTTATGGGGTTGGTATAATGATGTGATGTTATGGGGCTGGTATAATGATGTGATGTTATGGGGCTGGTATGATGATGGGATGTTATGGGGCTGGCACGATGATGGGATGTTATGGGCTGGTATAATGATGGGATGTTATGGGGCTGGTATGATGATGGGATGTTATGGGGCTGGCACGATGATGGGATGTTATGGGCTGGTATAATGATGGGATGTTATGGGGTTAGTATAATGATGGGATGTTATGGGGCTGGTATAATGATGGGATGTTATGGGGCTGGTATAATGATGGGATGTTATGGGGCTGGTATAATGATGGGATGTTATGGGCTGGTATAATGATGGGATGTTATGGGGTTAGTATAATGATGGGATGTTATGGGGCTGGTATAATGATGGGATGTTATGGGGCTGGTATAATGATGGGATGTTATGGGGCTGGTATAATGATGGGATGTTATGGGGCTGGTATAATGATGGGATGTTATGGGCTGGTATAATGATGGGATGTTATGGGGTTAGTATAATGATGGGATGTTATGGGGCTGGTATAATGATGGGATGTTATGGGGCTGGTATAATGATGATATGTTATGGGGCTGGTATAATGATGGGATGTTATGGGGCTGGTATAATGATGGGATGTTATGGGCTGGTATAATGATGGAATGTTATGGGGTTAGTATAATGATGGGATGTTATGGGGCTGGTATAATGATGGGATGTTATGGGGCTGGTATAATGATGTGATGTTATGGGGCTGGTATAATGATGGGATGTTATGGGGCTGGTATAATGATGGGATGTTATGGGGCTGGTATAATGATGGGATGTTATGGGGCTGGTATAATGATGTGATGTTATGGGGCTGGTATAATGATGGGATGTTATGGGGCTGGTATAATGATGGGATGTTATGGGGTTGGTATAATGATGTGATGTTATGGGGCTGGTATAATGATGGGATGTTATGGGGTTAGTATAATGATGGGATGTTATGGGGCTGGTATAATGATGGGATGTTATGGGGTTGGTATAATGATGTGATGTTATGGGGCTGGTATAATGATGTGATGTTATGGGGCTGGTATAATGATGGGATGTTATGGGGCTGGTATAATGATGGGATGTTATGGGGCTGGTATAATGATGGGATGTTATGGGGCTGGTATAATGATGGGATGTTATGGGGCTGGTATAATGATGTGATGTTATGGGGCTGGTATAATGATGGGATGTTATGGGGCTGGTATAATGATGGGATGTTATGGGGCTGGTATAATGATGGGATGTTATGGGGCTGGTATAATGATGTGATGTTATGGGGCTGGTATAATGATGGGATGTTATGGGGCTGGTATAATGATACAATGTTATGGGCCTGGTATAATGATGTGATGTTATGGGGTTAGTATAATGATGGGATGTTATGGGGCTGGTATACAATTTTTTTCAGGTGTGGTTTTCGTTCCAGCCCTGGCTAGAAGGTTATGTATGTAAAGTGCTAGCTGTGTGGTCACCAGGAGGCATGTGGTCTGTCTATTAATCTTTCTTAAATCATACCCGTTGCCTATCAAAGAGGGGGGATAGAGCTACGCAGTTTAGGAAACTTGTCCTTTCATCTGTCAGTCATGTGAGCGCCCAAATAATTTACTTATAAAATCTCTACCTGAAGAGATCTTCAAACTGTATCCTTATGGGATCCCAGGAGCTTACAATCTACTTTATTCCTTATGAAGGAAAACCCACAATAGCAGCTCAAATCCCGAATTTCCTTCCATGGAAAGTATGAAAGAGAACAATGAATTTAGGGAAATATAACAACTCAGTCTAGATGGTTATATTGTTAGATAATGACACATAAATCATTACTAACATGCCGGTGACAGTCTATGTTTCTATAGCAAATAACGGTCCCTTTAATTACATCGACTCGTTAGAGACCTGTGAGAAAGGTGCAGATCTCCATGTTTATGTTGGAAATTTCAATACATACCGTTTAAATCAAAAGATCCTCGCACCCCAGAAATCTTCACGGAGATGAAGAGGAAAACATATAAAAATCCAGACATCTTGGCGCAGGTCCGTAATCTTTCTTTCCCTGTGTCGCGCGGTAGGGGCCGTATCTCTCTCGCGCCTATCCTGACTTTAACAATGAAACTGTGATATTGGGTTTTCAGTTGATAAACTGCCCCCGAGTCTGAAAGGGAGGAACCTGTGACGTGCCTGGGGTTTGATGGGCGGTTTTGGAAAAATATAACAAATGCTGATTCAGGAATAATTCGGTCAAACGGAGGAAACAGATAAGGATGTTTAGAAGCAAATGATATAAACAATTGGCTCCTGTTCCACATTTTCATCTCAGATGGAACATCTTTCTCATGGTTAATACGAGCTGTGGATATGGACCATCGCTCGCTGAAAGCTAGCATCCCGTGACTGCAGGTTACACAGGGGAATATACAGCTTTATTCATCAAAGAGAGAGCTGAGAAGGGAACGTCAAACTTCAGGCCAAGGAAGCCGAATTCAGCTGAATGGGAGAAGATATCAAACTAAACTACTTTGGCTTTAAGTTTGACATTAACTTCTCAATTCCCTGCACAATGTATAGAAGAATATATAGAAGAGCTCGGCTGGCCATGGATAATGCAGAGTTACATCTTTACACACTGTCATTTTATAACAATGCATTATACAGGACCAACTCTGTTCTTCTAGCAGGAGAAACTCACCAGACCCTGCACAATGTATAGAAGAATATATAGAAGAGCTCAGCTGGCCATGGATAATGCAGAGTTACATCTTTACACACTGTCACTTTATAACAATGCATTATACAGGACCAACTCTGTTCTTCTAGCAGGAGAAACTCACCAGACTCTGCATAATGTATAGAAGAATATATAGAAGAGCTCAGCTGGTCATGGATAATGCAGAGTTACATCTTTACACACTGTCACTTTATAACAATGCATTATACAGGGCCAACTCTGTTCTTCTAGCAGGAGAAACTCACCAGACCCTGCACAATGTATAGAAGAATATATAGAAGAGCTCAGCTGGCCATGGATAATGCAGAGTTACATCTTTACACACTGTCACTTTATAACAATGCATTATACAGGGCCAACTCTGTTCTTCTAGCAGGAGAAACTCACCAGACCCTGCACAATGTATAGAAGAATATATAGAAGAGCTCAGCTGGCCATGGATAATGCAGAGTTACATGTTTACACACTGTCACTTTATAACAATGCATTATACAGGGCAAACTCTGTTCTTCTAGCAGGAGAAACTCACCAGACCCTGCACAATGTATAGAAGAATATATAGAAGAGCTCAGCTGGCCATGGATAATGCAGAGTTACATCTTTACACACTGTCACTTTATAACAATGCATTATACAGGGCCAACTCTGTTCTTCTAGCTGGAGAAACTCACCAGACCCTGCACAATGTATAGAAGAATATATAGAAGAGCTCAGCTGGCCATGGATAATGCAGAGTTACATCTTTACACACTGTCACTTTATAACAATGCATTATACAGGACCAACTCTGTTCTTCTAACAGGAGAAACTCACCAGACCCTGCTCAATGTATAGAAGAATATATAGAGGAACTCAGCTGGCCATGGATAATACAGAGTTACATCTTTACACACTGTCACTATATAACAATGCATTATACAGGACCAACTCTGTTCTTCTAGCAGGAGAAACTCACCAGGCCCTGCACAGTGTATAGAAGAATATATAGAAGAGTTCAGCTGGCCAAGGATAATGCAGAGTTACATCTTTACACACTGTCACTTTATAACAATGCATTATACAGGACCAACTCTGTTCTTCTAGCAGGAGAAACTCACCAGGCCCTGCACAATGTATAGAAGAATATATAGAAGAGCTCAGCTGGCCATGGATAATGCAGAGTTACATCTTTATACACTGTCATTTTATAACAATGCATTATACAGGACCAACTCTGTTCTTCTAGCAGGAGAAACTCACCAGGCCCTGCTCAATGTATAGAAGAATATATAGAAGAGTTCAGCTGGCCATGGATAATGCAGAGTTACATCTTTACACACTGTCACTTTATAACAATGCATTATACAGGACCAACTCTGTTCTTCTAGCACAATGTATAGAAGAATACAGGGAGTGCAGAATTATTAGGCAAATGAGTATTTTGACCACATCATCCTCTTTATGCATGTTGTCTTACTCCAAGCTGTAAAGGCTCGAAAGCCTACTACCAATTAAGCATATTAGGTGATGTGCATCTCTGTAATGAGAAGGGGTGTGGTCTAATGACATAAACACCCTATATCAGGTGTGCATAATTATTAGGCAACTTCCTTTCCTTTGGCAAAATGGGTCAAAAGAAGGACTTGACAGGCTCAGAAAAGTCAAAAATAGTGAGATATCTTGCAGAGGGATGCAGCACTAAAATTGCAAAGCTTCTGAAGCGTGATCATCGAACAATCAAGCGTTTCATTCAAAATAGTAAAAAGGGTCGCAAGAAGCGTGTGGAAAAACCAAGGCGCAAAATAACTGCCCATGAACTGAGAAAAGTCAAGCGTGCAGCTGCCACGATGCCACTTGCCACCAGTTTGGCCATATTTCAGAGCTGCAACATCACTGGAGTGCCCAAAAGCACAAGGTGTGCAATACACAGAGACATGGCCAAGGTAAGAAAGGCTGAAAGACGACCACCACTGAACAAGACACACAAGCTGAAACGTCAAGACTGGGCCAAGAAATATCTCAAGACTGATTTTTCTAAGGTTTTATGGACTGATGAAATAAGAGTGAGTCTTGATGGGCCAGATGGATGGGCCCATGGCTGGATTGGTAAAGGGCAGAGAGCTCCAGTCCGACTCAGACGCCAGCAAGGTGGAGGTGGAGTACTGGTTTGGGCTGGTATCATCAAAGATGAGCTTGTGGTGCCTTTTCGGGTTGAGGATGGAGTCAAGCTCAACTCCCAGTCCTACTGCCAGTTCCTGGAAGACACCTTCTTCAAGCAGTGGTACAGGAAGAAGTCTGCATCCTTCAAGAAAAACATGATTTTCATGCAGGACAATGCTCCATCACACGCGTCCAAGTACTCCACAGCGTGGCTGGCAAGAAAGGGTATAAAAGAAGAAAATCTAATGACATGGCCTCCTTGTTCACCTGATCTGAACCCCATTGAGAACCTGTGGTCCATCATCAAATGTGAGATTTACAAGGAGGGAAAACAGTACACCTCTCTGAACAGTGTCTGGGAGGCTGTGGTTGCTGCTGCACGCAATGTTGATGGTGAACAGATCAAAACACTGACAGAATCCATGGATGGCAGTCTTTTGAGTGTCCTTGCAAAGAAAGGTGGCTATATTGGTCACTGATTTGTTTTTGTATGTCAGAAATGTATATTTGTGAATGTTGAGATGTTATATTGGTTACACTGGTAAAAATAAATAATAGAAATGGGTATATATTTGTTTTTTGTTAAGTTGCCTAATAATTATGCACAGTAATAGTCACCTGCACACACAGATATCCCCCTAAAATAGCTAAAACTAAAAACTACTTCCAAAAATATTCAGCTTTGATATTAATAAGTTTTTTGGGTTCATTGAGAACATGGTTGTTGTTCAATAAAAAAATTAATCCTCAAAAATACAACTTGCCTAATAATTCTGCACTCCCTGTATATCTTTACACACTGTCACTTTATAACAATGCATTATACAGGGCCAACTCTGTTCTTCTAGCAGGAGAAACTCACCAGACCCTGCACAATGTATAGAGGAATATATAGAAGAGCTCAGCTGGCCATGGATAATGCAGAGTTACATCTTTATACACTGTCACTTTATAACAATGCATTATACAGGACCAACTCTGTTCTTCTAGCAGGAGAAACTCACCAGACCCTGCACAATGTATAGAAGAATATATAGAAGAGCTCAGCTGGCCATGGATAATGCAGAGTTACATCTTTACACACTGTCACTTTATAACAATGCATTATACAGGGCCAACTCTGTTCTTCTAGCAGGAGAAACTCACCAGACCCTGCACAATGTATAGAATATGTAGAAGAGCTCAGCTGGCCATGGATAATGCAGAGTTACATCTTTACACACTGTCACTTTATAACAATGCATTATACAGGGCCAACTCTGTTCTTCTAGCAGGAGCTATACGTCTGTGTAATGCCAAACAGAAACCAGGCATTGATTAAAATCCCAGCCGCCAGTCACACATTCTCTAGAGCTGACAATGCTATTAATCTGCGCACAGAGAGATAATCACAGAGCAGAGACACTGTCTCACGCGGTGACATCATAGAGCAGAGACTGTCTCACGCGGTGACATCATAGAGCAGAGACACTGTCTCACTCAGTGACATCACAGAGCAGAGACTGTCTCACGTGGTGACATCATAGAGCAGAGACTGTCTCACACAGTGACATCATAGAGCAGAGACACTGTCTCATGCGGTGACATCACAGAGCAGAGACTGTCTCACGCGGTGACATCATAGAGCAGAGACTGTCTCATGGGGTGACATCATAGAGCAGAGACTGTCTCACGCAGTGACATCATAGAGCAGAGACACTGTCTCATGCGGTGACATCACAGAGCAGAGACTGTCTCACGTGGTGACATCATAGAGCAGAGACTGTCTCACGCGGTGACATCATCAGGAAATGACAGGACGTCTGTAAATTCAGCCAGTCGTCTTCATGGATTAGAATCACAGCTAAATACTGATGGCCAGGCCTATAGTTAAATATAATCACATACTATGGGACCATCACTTAAATGTACAGTCAGCAATTTAGGAAACTAGCTATTAATCCCTTATTAAAAGGATCACTAATCATTCTTTTCCCCACTTGTGCTTCTAACCTTCACTGCCCCTACTATTATTATTATCCGGCACGTACTTTGGACAGTACATGACAGGTTATACTCTGAGCGGCACCTGCCATGTTTCCCTGGGATTCAGTCTGACCGGTCTGGTCAGCGACTGGCTCTCTAGTGCAGATCTTAACTAGATCCGCTCTGCTGATCCCTTTTCAAAACGAGAGTCTCACTTGGCACTAGCAGAGAGACAACCCAGCTCCATACAGAGCAGAGAAGCAAGAGGAGCCTCCTGGCTGGCTCGGCCTCATCTCTGAGGCAGAACTGAGAGTAAATCTCTAAATACACATGGGATTCACCTTTGGTTAATAGGAGTGAGGGGTTTTGAGTATTTAAGGTATTTGCCATGTATTGTGAATTACTGCCTATTAATTAGGGTGAAACGAGTTAGGTGTGTCCGCGGTGATGCTTCTACAATTAACATTTATTTGGCAAGCAGGATTTTTGAGGCCTGATTATTACGGAGCTTTACCGTGTCTAATCCTTCATGTGTTAATTAACAAGCGACATATGAATAAAACACGCTACATGTTTCCAACAAGGTTTCTGTTTATTTTCAAACTCAAGTATGTGGGTATCTTACAGTTACAAGGCACATGATGTGCAAAGTTATACTAAAAACTTTAAATAATCTACCTCCCCGCAACCCCTTCCCCCACAAAAAATAGTGACTTTATAAATTCCCACTGCTGAAATTGGTCAGTGCTGTGAAGAAAGTGTGTGCTGGATAAAAATAATCAATAAATACCTTGTATGGAGGCTGCCGTCTTAAACAGACCTAGACACCAATTATACTGTGAAAGTAAAGAATCAAAAAATGATCTCTACCTTGTGAACTGCAGAAAATAAGAGAAATATTTGGTTTAACTGTGTCTCCAGCTTATGACATCACCTGTCTCCTGCTTATGACATCACTGGTGGCTTGATATGCAAATTAACTGCTTTTCAATGGGAAATGTGTAATTTGCATATCCGGCCAGAAGGTGATGTCATAAGCCGGAGACACAGACACATGTAAAACATATATTACTCTTATTAAATGCATTTGGTGCAATTCTGCTCACACAATGCACAGATCATGTTTTATTATTTACACTTACAGTGTAAGCAGGGTGTACAATGCCTTCAATGAAGAATTAAATAATAATAATAATAAAGGATTATATAAACGCAAACAAAACTAATCCCCCTCCCAAAAACAGCACACAAACCAGTAAAACGTGTGTAATAATCCAGATCATGGACAGCAGCACATCAGCAGTTTGCATTTCTCAGCAGAGCAGCTATTGTTTTCTTGTCATGCCTGCCAACTCTCTTGGACTTCCGGGAGCAGTCCCTGCGTCAGCCTCTAATTATGCTGCCTCCGCATCACCCCTGGGTTTCTAACCCTTTCAGTGCCAGGGGCTGAGCAGCCGTAAGTTGCTTACAGATCGCTGTACATACCTGCACTTGATGCCGACAGCTGTTTAATTCACCTGCTTTATATCTAACTATATAATGCATCAAATCAATGCTGTGTAAGGCAGTAACATTCACCTCTCAGTTCTTTTTAGTACATGAGAATAAAACTTATAATAAGCCACATTGCACCCATCTTTGGTGATTTAATGTCCCTGGCTCAATCCTGTCTAATTTCAAATCATTACTGCAGGGGGGGGGGGGGGGGTAATTAGGCCCCCATAACTATTATGTGACCGAGTTATATGTCTGTAACATAATGTCATTTTACAGGTTTATTTATATTACTTTCCTGCCTGTTTGTCACCTGCTCTGTCCCCATGAATCCCCCGTCACCCATTCCAGGAGAGTTACTAAGATTTGGATATTGTCTAATTAGCTGCAATTGAGAGAAATGATTGACTGTAATTAGTGTGAGCAGGAGGGTAATTAGTGCAGGGCCACGAGGTGTAATTAATGGGATATGAGAGTTTGTTTAATGATTAGAGAAATGATTTAGTGTTAGTCAGCAGGACAATAAAAAGCTGCAGTTTTTCCTAATTACACCTTTTAGAGTATGTTTTTTTTAAAAGATTGGAATGATTATCCTTAAAGGGACACTGTCACCTAAACATCACGTATACTGAAAATGTACAGAATAAAAAATGATCTGTCCACCGTGTCAGCAGAATTACGGCGAATGCATCAAATAAGAGAAATGTGTATTTTAAATGTAATTCTGATAATTTTGTATTCTCTACACTCACAGTATAAGCAGTGTTTGGGTGATACAGTCACAGTATAAGCAGTGTTTAGGTGATACAGTTACAGTATAAGCAGTGTTTGGGTGATACAGTCACAGTATAAGCAGTGTTTGGGTGATACAGTCACAGTATAAGCAGTGTTTAGGTGATACAGTCACAGTATAAGCAGTGTTTGGGTGACACAGTCACAGTATAAGCAGTGTTTAGGTGATACAGTCACAGTATAAGCAGTGTTTGGGTGATACAGTCACAGTATAAGCAGTGTTTGGGTGATACAGTCACAGTATAAGCAGTGTTTAGGTGATACAGTCACAGTATAAGCAGTGTTTAGGTGATACAGTTACAGTATAAGCAGTGTTTGGGTGATACAGTCACAGTATAAGCAGTGTTTGGGTGATACAGTCACAGTATAAGCAGTGTTTAGGTGATACAGTCACAGTATAAGCAGTGTTTGGGTGATACAGTAACAGTAGAAGCAGTGTTTAGGTGATACAGTCACAGTATAAGCAGTGTTTGGGTGATACAGTCACAGTATAAGCAGTGTTTGGGTGATACAGTCACAGTATAAGCAGTGTTTAGGTGACACAGTCACAGTATAAGCAGTGTTTGGGTGATACAGTCACAGTATAAGCAGTGTTTAGGTGACACAGTCACAGTATAAGCAGTGTTTTAGGTGACACAGTCACAGTATAAGCAGTGTTTGGGTGATACAGTCACAGTATAAGCAGTGTTTGGGTGATACAGTCACAGTATAAGCAGTGTTTGGGTGACACAGTCACAGTATAAGCAGTGTTTGGGTGATACAGTCACAGTATAAGCAGTGTTTAGGTGATACAGTCACAGTATAAGCAGTGTTTAGGTGATACAGTCACAGTATAAGCAGTGTTTAGGTGACACAGTCACAGTATAAGCAGTGTTTAGGTGATACAGTCACAGTATAAGCAGTGTTTAGGTGACAGGGCCCTTTAATGTATTGTTCTAATTGCTGGACACATTTCCTGACATGCTTGGGCCCACACTAATCACCATATATTCCTGTTGGTCACAGCCCGGTAAGCAGTTTATATTTTGACACTATGCCAGATTGCCCTCACATCCCGCTCCACAGCACCATATTACTCCCTGGTGAACCTTTCTGAGCTGGCAGCGCTAGGCAGTGAGGGAAGATGTACCATTAACAATGGTGGCGCAGGCTATGCTGTTTCCCCCTCCAGTCTGCCGCCCTAGACTTGGGTCTAGTTTGAAATAAAACACTTCTGTCCGTCCGTGCTGGAAGTGGTTTAAGCCATTTCGTTCCCTTCACAAGGAACTGGGAAAAGAAGCTGAGAGATTCCCCTGGCCTGAGATTTTTGGATGACAGCCGTGGATGGCCGGGCATTGCTCTATAGACCCAGCACATTGGTCGATGCCCAAATACTGTCCTTGTTCCAGAGCACACGTGTTTCAACACTTGTTGACCACCCTATGTGACCCACCAGACCCCCCCCCCCCCCTATTGCCTGTGTTGCTTCTGCTGACGCCCAGAGGTCCACCAGGAGTATTTTTGGGAGACCGAGCAGGTGGCTTTGGTGGTTTGTCCGTCTGGCAGTTCTGTACAGGATGTTAAGGAGTGGTAAATACTCAGCATCACCGCCAGCAGGATCACCCCGGCAGCCATGATGGAGACGATGTTCCAATGATTGAGTAACTTGGGGTACAGCATGTGCAGGTAATCAATAAACTCCTCAATTTTACTGCAGAGAACCAAACAGATATGTTACAGCAGAAATCAACACGCCAATTCCATCAATTACATTAAACGTTATAATGGAAACCTTGCTTCCGTGAACAGACAGGCTATCAGAGTGTGGGGGAGGGCTGGGGGAGGGCGGATAGTGGGTGCAGGATGTTAGCGGACGCATGGGCATCACGGGGGGGATAACGCGTAATGTAGAGAGGTGGCTGACAGATTATCTAAGAGGCAGGATGACATGAGAGGGACGGGGGATGTGTTAGATCAGGGGTGAGATCGTGTGGCCCCTCCAGATGTTGCTGGACTACATTTCCCATACTCCTCTGCCATCCGCTTAGCTGAAAGAGCATTATGGGAGACGCAGTTCATCAGCAGGTTCTCTGCCCCTGTATTACAGAGAGAGGAAGTGGTATAATATATCCATTAAGTTATGACTATTTATTACAGCCCCGCGCAGCATGCGTGATCATATATTATACATTACGCGAGTCTCACCTGCTTTTTGATTTCGTTAACTCCTCCTCTTCCTCTTCACACTCAGCCGGAGCTCCGCCCACCTTCTCCTCATCTTCTTCTTTAAATTCCTGGAGACCTTGGATTTTTTTTAACCCTTCCTGATACCTTTAGAAATGTAAAAGTAAGGCCGTCATTTCACTTAATGTAAAAGTAAGGCCGTCATTTCACTTAATGAGACACTAAACGTTTAAATTACCCGCGTGAGTCTAATATAGAGAGCGGCAGGTGTTTATTATAGAGGTACAACTCTCTGGATGCCTCTCTAGGGTATTACACAGCGGCTTTACCAGCGATAAGGGAAACCAACATGTGAACCCCTCTAATGAAGCAATGGTTGAATAAAATTTCCCCCCAATATTTTTAGAGCGCCCGGTCACAGTGTGGCTCGCCAAATCGCCAATTTCAACGTGACTATTATTTATCCGTTATAATTGGCCACTGGCTATCTCTCTAATGGTTTATTACTCCGTGCCACTAGTAGGGTGAGTCCATACCGGTAGTGCTATCTCAGGGTGGGCTGACTGATTATATAGAAGGGTCTCAATACAGCCTGATCAGATCTTAATCGGATATTGATCAGGAATTATAGCCGTATTAAAGAGAGCTATAAAATGCGGCTTCTCAGTAGGCTATGATTTGGATCGCCAGATTGGGCCTGGTCACAAACTGAATCTTCAGAGACCTTCAGGTCGGGATAAATATGCCACAACAACCATTGTTTTTCGGCTACCCAATGTACAATACAATACAATTTGAATTCGGGAATGGTTCACGCATTTCGGACATTACAATTCTCTTTCTCTGAGAATGCGAACTTAAATAAAACTGTTTAAATAAATAAAAAATAATTAAACCCCCCCCTCCCCATCACCCCTGGGGCCAGCGGACTTCAATTGGACCCATAGATATATATTAAAAAAATAATAATAATCCCCGCCCCTCAAAAATTATTGTATTTTTCAGGGGCCCCACCGGGGCTAATTCTTTTTTTTAAATGTATGTTCTTTTTTCATTTTCCATTCAGTGAGACCCCCTGGAAGCAGTGTACCCTTTGTTGTATGCTTCCTCTTCAATCTTTGCTTTTATCTCTGGGCTGATCTCCTCCTGGACCACGGGAATCATGGCTGTGCCCAGGAGCTCACACTCCACGCTCGGCTTCTCACTGTTAGAATTTAAAATCATTCAGTCAGGAGAGGCTTTTAACACTCAGGATTTGCACATGAATCAAACAGAAAACACGAAACAGCAAGGGAAAAAAAATAATGCAGTATTTAGTTCTGCATTTTGTGTGAGTACATATGGTGCATTATTAATCTACACGTCTTTAACACGCCATTTCTGAATCTGTGAGCACCGGGGGTTTGACATCCCGACGTGTGTGATTGTTAAAGGAGGAGAATGTGACCCGTTATAATGAGTTGCCTCTTACTTTCCAAACCACTCATGGATGTGAATAGAGCAAGAGATCCTTTAATTTCCAGCAGGTCTATTTTTTCTTCCATTGTGGCAGGACGTCTGCATTTGTAGAAGCAGATGGAGGTTGCCATTATTTTATTGCTATATGGTCAGTGACCATATTTGGACCGTTATCTGCATTCTGATTGGTTCGGGAATAACAAAGAGTTCATGCAAATAAAGCACCGGCCAATGAGGTCAGGTTTTGACTCTGTGAAGAGAGACGGTGTCTGTTATCTCACCCTGTCTGTACAGACTCCGGATTGGGCGCACCTAGGAATGTTCTCCCCCATGAATTGTTCAGAAACTAGCTGATAACAACCCCCCTCAGGTATTTGGGAGGCAAGACAAGATCATGGGAAGCGTGTGGCATTAACCAGTCCTGACAGGATGAACTGGTAAACCTCCCATTGTGAGCTACTTGGGCGTAAGACAATCTGTGACTCAAGGGTTCCAAGTCCAAAAACATTAGGGTGCAGACCCTCGCCCAAGCTCATAAATTCTGATTTAAAGGGCATACAAACCAGTCTGTGAAGAGTCAGTTCTAGTTTCCTCCGATATAACAAAATCTAGTGGCATTAAAGACCAACCTTCGGCAAAAAGTGAAGTTCTTTTTAATTGAAAGGTGGCATGTAGGCAGACATTTCAAATATAAAAACTTAAATAAAGTAACTTCTCCATACTCTGTGTAGCTCTATCAGGGGGCGGACATGTTGTTTAGAATCTTTGCTCTGTATAGCTCTATCAGGGGACGGACATGGTGTTTGGAATCTTTGCTCTATCAGGGGGCGGACATGTTGGTTAGAATCTTTGCTCTGTATATCTCTATCAGGGGGCAGACATATTATGTAGAATCTTTGCTCTGTATAGCTCTATCAGGGGGCCGACATGTTGTTTAGAATCTTTGCTCTGTATAGCTCTATCAGGGGCGGACATGTTGTTTAGAATCTTTGCTCTGTATAGCTCTATCAGGGGGCCGACATGTTGTTTAGAATCTTTGCTCTGTATAGCTCTATCAGGGGCGGACATGTTGTTTAGAATCTTTGCTCTGTATAGCTCTATCAGGGGGCGGACATGTTGTTTAGAATCTTTGCTCTGTATAGCTCTATCAGGGGGTGGACATGTTGTTTAGAATCTTTGCTCTGTATAGCTCTATCAGGGAGCGGACATGTTGTTTAGAATCTTTGCTCTGTGTAGCTCTATCAGGGGCGGACATGTTGTTTAGAATCTTTGCTCTGTATAGCTCTATCAGGGGGCCGACATGTTGTTTAGAATCTTTGCTCTGTATAGCTCTATCAGGGGGCGGACATGTTGTTTAGAATCTTTGCTCTGTATAGCTCTATCAGGGAGCGGACATGTTGTTTAGAATCTTTGCTCTGTGTAGCTCTATCAGGGGCGGACATGTTGTTTAGAATCTTTGCTCTGTATAGCTCTATCACGGGGCAGCCATGTTGTTTAGAATCTTGGGTCAGCTGCTGATAATCCAACATGTCTGCCCCCTAATAACTAACTATAGAGGCAAAGAGAGCACAATAAGTTGCTTTATTAGTATAATTTCATTAAAACATTTATTTTTAAAACATCTACATTTAAACAGAAGTCATGTTTTGATGGCTGTTAAATGTCCTCTAATAATAAGATTCAGTCCTGATAGTTTCATTTGTGTGTATAACATTGTATTGTATTATCCCAGTATTTTCCCCAGATTTACGAGCCGTTTCCAGCTTATCATGTTATTTTGCATGTTCCTCTCATTTCGTCATGTCAGCAGGTCTATTTCTTGTAAGACCAGCTTCCTGGGAAGATAATAACATCTCAGGGAGTCGGGCTTCTGTTTTGTTGAAGGACTGACAGGTTCGTATTTATTTCCAGAGTTAAGTACATCCTGTGGCCTATAATGGAGATATCCATCACGGTCTGTCACAGGCACACTGGGCGAGTCCCCTGCAATCTGCAACAAATACCCCACCCCGTTATCTCTGACGCCCAAAGGGAAATAGTACAGCTCATTAAACGTCCATTCAGATTTATAACACGTCTGGCTGCGTTAGAAAACGCCTGCTATATGAGATCTAACCAAGCAAATGGTAATCAATAGAAATATGTTTGGATCAAGACATTATGGGCTTTATTCACTAAATAGGGAATTGAGAGGGGAATCTAGAACTTAAGGCCAAAGTAGCCAAGTTGGAAAAATTCTCCCATGCGGCTAGCTTGTCCTTAAGTTTGACATTCCCTTGTCAATCCCCTGCAGGGCGACCAGGATTGACGAGCTGGAGACTCGATTTTTACTGAGCAGCTGTGTGAACCAACAAGAGACCCCCCTACCACCCTTACTTCTCTGAAAGTGGCGACAGCGCTGTGCCGATAGCGTTACTCCTCCCGCTGGGCGACTCCATCTAAACAGAACAAATAAACATGTTTACAGCGAATTCAGAGCGAAATGAGTGAGATTGATCGTAACCCGATGTACTCACCAATGAGGGCAGCACCGGGATCGGAGAGGAACCGGACGACTGGCCAGGAATGTTCAATAAGTTAAACTTGGGGAGAACAGCAACACTGACCCTGCGTCGGGGCAAGTTCTATAATGGAAGGGGAATTACTTATACTGTGAATAAAACATGATGATAAATGATCTGTACAGTGTGTGAGAATAGCAGCAAATGGAGAAATAAGAGAAATATAGGTTTTACATATGGCTTAATATGCAAATAAACTACTCTTTAATGAGAAACCTGCATATCAACCACCAAGTGAGACACCACAGACACATGGAAAACATATATTTATCTTATTTTATGCATTTGCTGCAATGTATAGTGTTTGGGTGATACAGTCACAGTATAAGCAGTGTTAAGGTGATACAGTCACAGTATAAGCAGTGTTTATGTGATACAGTCACAGTATAAGCAGTGTTTGGGTGATACAGTCACAGTATAAGCAGTGTTTGGGTGATACAGTCACAGTATAAGCAGTGTTTGGGTGATACATTCACAGTATAAGCAGTGTTAAGGTGATACAGTCACAGTATAAGCAGTGTTTAGGTGATACAGTCACAGTATAAGCAGTGTTTGGGTGATACAGTCACAGTATAAGCAGTGTTTGGGTGATACAGTCACAGTATGAGCAGTGTTTGGGTGATACAGTCACAGTATAAGCAGTGTTTGGGTGATACAGTCACAGTATAAGCAGTGTTTGGGTGATACAGTCACAGTATAAGCAGTGTTTAGGTGATACAGTCACAGTATAAGCAGTGTTTAGGTGATACAGTCACAGTATAAGCAGTGTTTGGGTGATACAGTCACAGTATAAGCAGTGTTTGGGTGATACAGTCACAGTATAAGCAGTGTTTAGGTGACACAGTCACAGTATAAGCAGTGTTTGGGTGATACAGTCACAGTATAAGCAGTGTTTAGGTGATACAGTCACAGTATAAGCATTGTTTAGGTGCTACAGTCACAGTATAAGCAGTGTTTGGGTGATACAGTCACAGTATAAGCAGTGTTTAGGTGACACAGTCACAGTATAAGCAGTGTTTGGGTGATACAGTCACAGTATGAGCAGTGTTTAGGTGATACAGTCACAGTATGAGCATTGTTTAGGTGCTACAGTCACAGTATAAGCAGTGTTTGGGTGATACAGTCACAGTATAAGCAGTGTTTAGGTGATACAGTCACAGTATGAGCATTGTTTAGGTGCTACAGTCACAGTATAAGCAGTGTTTGGGTGATACAGTCACAGTATAAGCAGTGTTTAGGTGACACAGTCACAGTATAAGCAGTGTTTGGGTGATACAGTCACAGTATGAGCAGTGTTTAGATGATACAGTCACAGTATAAGCAGTGTTTTGGTGATACAGTCACAGTATAAGCAGTGTTTGGGTGATACAGTCACAGTATAAGTAGTGTTTGGGAGATACAGTCACAGTATAAGCAGTGTTTAGGTGATACAGTCACAATATAAGCAGTGTTTGGGTGATACAGTCACAGTATAAGCAGTGTTTAGGTGATATAGTTACAGTATAAGCAGTGTTTGGGTGATACAGTCACAGTATAAGCAGTGTTTGGGTGATACAGTCACAGTATAAGCAGTGTTTGGGTGATACAGTCACAGTATGAGCAGTGTTTAGATGATACAGTCACAGTATAAGCAGTGTTTGGGTGATACAGTCACAGTATAAGCAGTGTTTGGGTGATACAGTCACAGTATAAGCAGTGTTTAGGTGATGCAGTCACAGTATAAGCAGTGTTTAGGTGATACAATCACAGTATAAGCAGTGTTTAGGTGATCCAGTCACAGTATAAGCAGTGTTCGGGTGATACAGTCACAGTATAAGCAGTGTTTGGGTGATACAGTCACATTATAAGCAGTGTTTAGGTGATCCAGTCACAGTATAAGCGGTGTTTAGATGATACAGTCACAGTATACGCAGTGTTTAGATGATACAGTCACAGTGAAGGTTTTACCTTGCCAATAGTTAGAGACATTGAGCGGGAGGAACGTGGGATGCCATCATCTGCAAGTAAAATAAAAGTCATAATCATAATATAGAAGATGAGCATGTTTTACATTAGTCACTAAAACTGAACTACAAGTTAACTGCAACAATCAGGCATTAACAGCTGAGTGTGGATAAATCACGTGATTTCCCTTATCAATAGTCTTTATTGCGGTGTCAGTTATAGAGAGGATGAATATGCCACAACATATAGCACTGGATTTATCAGGATAGCACAGGATTTATCAGGATAGCACAGGATTTATCAGGATAGTATAGGATTTATCAGGATAGCACAGGATTTATCAGGATTGCACAGGATTTATCGGGATAGTATAGGATTTATCAGGATAGTATAGGATTTATCAGGATAGCACAGGATTTATCAGGATTGCACAGGATTTATCAGGATTGCACAGGATTTATCAGGATAGTATAGGATTTATCAGGATAGCACAGGGTTTATCAGGATAGCACAGGATTTATCAGGATAGTATAGGATTTATCAGGATAGCACAGGATTTATCAGGATAGCACAGGATTTATCAGGATAGTATAGGATTTATCAGGATAGCACAGGATTTATCAGGATAGTATAGGATTTATCAGGATAGTATAGGATTTATCATGATAGCACAAGATTTATCAGGATAGCACAGGATTTATCAGGGTAGCACTGGATTATCAGGATAGTATAGGATCTATCAGGATAGCACTGGCTTATCAGGATAGCACCTGACTATCAGGATAGCACAGGATTTACCAGATCCGCTATAGTTCCTGCTGGAATTCTGATTGGCCAGTTTCTTGTACTCCATCAGCTCAGCGTGGTCCTTCTCATACGTCCTCTTCAGGTTTTCCACATACTGCATCATCACCTCCGTGGCCTTGGACATTCGTTTCTCCTGAATGTAAAACATACAATGAAGTGTTTAGTCTGCAGGATCAGTCACCAGGTGACTGCGTGTAAACCTTGCCTATACCTGTCTGACTGCGCCCACCATCTCCGCCCGGCTGGAGAGCCTGGTGGTCAGACGGTGCAACACGGCAATATCCTCTAACAGCTTCTGGTAAGATTCCCTGTGCTCGCTGGTCTGCCAGATGGAGGCCGAAGACTGTGTGAAAACACAAACGGAAAGGTAGCGATTAGCCGCTGACTGACTAGAATGTATGGAAACCATGGCGCTATATCTGCGGCCAACATCCAGCCCCGTATGGGCAGAAATAGCCCGACATTGGACTGGAGTCATTTTAGGTGCAAAGAAGTGTTAGGATTCATTTCCAAAGCTCCCATCTCTGTGATACATAAGGTTATAGGGATCGCACTTTGTTGGCAATTCCCCAGTGCCGCGGTTTATCCACCTGCCTTCAGCTTCCCCAATTTGTGTATATTTTTAACCAGAGTTTGAACCTTACCATAATGGCTGCTTTAAATACATCCAGTTCCTTCTCATTGTTGTCCTCCGTGAGATTCCTCTCTCTCTCGGCTTGGCCGAGGCGAGAGTCCAGGGTGTAGCTGTCATTTCGGAAAGCCAGTGAGAGCTGGACGAACACATTCTGTGGACGTGACGGGATTTGGGGAAGTTACAGGCGAGTAAAGACACAGACCAATTCCCAAATCGGCGCACCTTGCCGGACCCCTATACTGAGCTCAGCATCCAACACTGATAAAAAGCTGCATTTCATGTAAAATGGCCAGAAATCGATCCTTATTAGTGGTTTTACAACACACAAAAAAAGTTTGAACATAGTGTTTCTGAATAAAGACGATTACTGGGGCAAAGTTCCAAAACGGATGTAATCAGCATATCTTGGAATAATTGCCCCATAGAGAGTAAGAGGGGTAAGTGAGTCTTTAATGGGGGTGCCTGACTCACCTCTACTTCTTTCTCAGTCAGTGGTGGGGCGCTGAAACGAAAACGATTCTGTTACTGACTTCATTTCAGAAAAGCCGATTCTCCCAAATACAAACATAGCCATTATAAAACACCACCATTACCCATATCCTCCCTCAGGCCTCTAGGATTACGCCACCTTGTGGTGCTTTTGCAGGCTGCACGGTGACAGGGTGAGAGGGGTTTTGATGTCACATCTGTTGGCCTGACATTTGCAGAATGAAACAAGGGAGGCTGACCATAGGTCTGAGGGCTATAAGCTGGCTGAGCATCATGGGAAAGGCAGTCCAAAAAAATATTGTATTGTTAGTCCACCAGAAGCTCCCTGACACATTTCCCTACAAACAGCAGATCTTGGCTAAAGAGCTGACGCTTTACCTGTTGGGTAGACATTTGTGAATCCGCAGTTTGCGCAGTAAGATATCGGGAATATTTGGCATCACATCCGATTCTTCCTTACTCTCTTCTTCATCAGCAGACTGGACAGGTGAAGAACCTAAAACATAAGGAAACAGATTAAAATATAAAAACTCTGCCCTTTTATAGGGGGCAGAAAGGATTGTAAGGGAAACTCCAGGCAACCAGATAACTTTGGTTCATCCACTAGTGTTTAACCTGTACATTGTCAGTGGCGTCCCGAGGGGAGTGTGGACCGCAGCGGGTGACACCAACCCTAGTGACGCCTCTGTACATTGTGCAGGGTATTTTTGTACACAAATGCATGTATCCATTCCATAGGAATAAAGATTCATGCTCTAGCCCCTAGACCCATTTTGTGCAAGAGGATCAGTGCAGATGTAGGTAGGCAATGCAATAGAGCAGCAGGAAATGCTAGCAGAATGCTTGGTTGCATAGGGAGAGCTATTAGCAGTAGGAAGAGGGAAGTGCTCATGCCATTGTACAGAGCACTGGTGAGACCTCACTCGGAGTATTGTACAGAGCACTGGTGAGACCTCACTCGGAGTATTGTACAGAGCGCTGGTGAGACCTCACTTGGAGTATTGTACAGAGCGCTGGTGAGACCTCACTTGGAGTATTGTACAGAGCGCTGGTGAGACCTTGGAGTATTGTACAGAGCGCTGGTGAGACCTCACTTGGAGTATTGTACGCAGTACTGGAGACCGTATCTCCAGAAGGATATTGATACTTTGGAGAGAGTTCAGAGAAGGGCTACTAAACTGGTTCATGGGTTGAAGGATAAAACTTACCAGGAAAGGTTAAAGCATCTTAACATGTATAGCTTGGAGGAAAGACGTAACAGGGGGGATATGATAGAAACATTGAAATACATAAAGGGAATCAACACAGTAACAGAGGAGAATATATTTAAAGGAAGAAAAGCTACCACAACTAGAGGACATAGTCTGAAATTAGAGGGGCAATGATTTAAAAGTAATATCAGGAAGTATTACTTTACTGAGAGGGTAGTGGATGTATGGAATAGCTTGCCAGCAGAAGTGGTAGAGGTAAACACAGTCAAGGATTTTAAGCATGCGTGGGATAGACACAAGGCTATCCTAGATATAAGACCGGGAACGGGGGACTAATAAAAGTACAAAAAAAATTGGGCAGACTAAATGGACCGAATGGTACTTATCTGCCGACACATTCTATGTTTCTATGTGCTGGGTCATCACTTTGTTTAGGAGTTAGTAACTGTCTTCCTGTTTTTTGAGCATCCCCCTGGTCTCTAAGGATGGCGACTGGCTCCCAGAAGTTGGCTTTTTTGCTTGTGCTACTGTCATTGTGGGCTGAATGAATCCCCAGGAGAAAGCATGCTGTTTGTATGTTGTCAAGTTACATATTACCAAAACGAAATATACAAATTTAAAACAGTGTAATACTTGCCCTTCCGAGGGACCCTCTCTGCCATAAAACAATCATTTAACATCCCCAAATCCCCCCCCAGCCTCCCCCTTGTTTTAACTCAGTGATTCATATTATTTTAATGACTGTACAAAATTCTTTTGAAACAAAACTGCTCATAAGATCCAATCTAGTTCCTTCCTCTCGTGAATAGATGAGCTGGGATCTTTGGCCCTTTGACAGATATATCAACTCTCTTAAATTCCTGAATTCTTATGCGCTAATATATGGTTCAGGCAGAAGCTTTGCAATAAATACCAATCAACTGAAGTGTAAATAAAGTGTATTAATTACGTCTTTTCTGATATATCCAATGGTGACATTTTAAGAATCATCATAGAAATCTATAAATATTCAGCCTGTGATCTAATTTCTTCCACAGTGTATTAAAGGCCACCAGTCAGCAACAAAACAAGTTCTGTTTCAATGAAAGAATGCATCAAGTGTAGACATTTTAAATCTAAATTTCTTAATAAAATACCTAATTGAGTCCTATATACAGAGCAAAGATTCTAAACAACATGTCTGCCCCCTGATAGAGCTATACAGAGCAAAGATTCTAAACAACATGTCCACCCCTGATAGAGCTATACAGAGCAAAGATTCTAAACAACATGTCCGCCCCTGATAGAGCTATACAGAGCAAAGATTCTAAACAACATGTCCGTCCCTGATAGAGCTATACAGAGCAAAGATTCTAAACAACATGTCCGCCCCTGATAGAGCTATACAGAGCAAAGATTCTAAACAACATGTCCGCCCCCTGATAGAGCTATACAGAGCAAAGATTCTAAACAACATGTCCGCCCCCTGATAGAGCTATACAGAGCAAAGATTCTAAACAACATGTCCGCCCCCTGATAGAGCTATACAGAGCAAAGATTCTAAACAACATGTCCACCCCCTGATAGAGCTATACAGAGCAAAGATTCTAAACAACATGTCCGCCCCCTGATAGAGCTATACAGACAAAGATTCTAAACAACATCTCCGCCCCCTGATAGAGCTATACAGAGCAAAGATTCTAAACAACATGTCCGCCCCTTGATAGAGCTATACAGACAAAGATTCTAAACAACATGTCCGCCCCCTGATAGAGCTATACAGAGCAAAGATTCTAAACAACATGTCCGCCCCTGATAGAGCTATACAGAGCAAAGATTCTAAACAACATGTCCGCCCCCTGATAGAGCTATACAGAGCAAAGATTCTAAACAACATGTCCGCCCCCTGATAGAGCTATACAGAGCAAAGATTCTAAACAACATGTCCGCCCCCTGATAGAGCTATACAGAGCAAAGATTCTAAACAACATGTCCACCCCCTGATAGAGCTATACAGAGCAAAGATTCTAAACAACATGTCCGCCCCCTGATAGAGCTATACAGACAAAGATTCTAAATAACATGTCCGCCCCCTGATAGAGCTATACAGAGTAAAGATTCTAAACAACATGTCCGCCCCCTGATAGAGCTATACAGACAAAGATTCTAAACAACATGTCCGCCCCCTGATAGAGCTATACAGAGCAAAGATTATAAATAACATGTCCGCCCCCTGATAGAGCTATATGGGGCAAAGAGAAGTACATTTTTTGCTGACAGTTGTCCTTAAATCTAATATAAAATTACTTACCGCAGGAAGACAAAACAATACTGAATACAGAAAGGGTATTTTGAGAGAAATTCTAACCTGATCCATCCATTGATCCCTTCTCTGTGCCACTCAGAATCCAGTAATGATCCAGCCAGAGCTATGTTTAAATATCTGGTCCTGTGGCGATAAGTTAAACCAACCAGACCAGGACATGAATAAGCAAATTGATATCTCCCCCTCTCTGCACAAGAATAAAACCAGCAGTGAAGGTCAGACGGGTAATTAGGAAACTTCATGCCACTACGGGGTTAATGTATAGAGCGCAAGACTGGGGTAAAGTTCTACCCGTGGCGCAGTCGCCATGGGAACAGATGGAATGTTCCTGCTGATACTTGCAGTTTTAGAACGCTGTATAATTAGCGCGCGGGGGGTGTGTTATCTCGCACCTCTTTCCTGCTCGGCCGCCTCGCTGAGATCTGGCAGTTTCTGTCCGGTGAGATTGTGACTTCGCAGCAGTTTGTTCTCCTGAGAAAGAAACATGAAAATAAATAATAATAACATGTTACGCTGTGTATTGAACCCAGAGGAAGGGTTTGTATAGGACGACACAAGAGCTTTCCATCACGTGTGATTGGCGGCTGTTTGTATCACGTGTGATTGGCGGCTGCTTGTATCACGTGTGATTGGTGGCTTCTTGTATCACGTGTGATTGGCGGCTGCTTGTATCACGTGTGATTGGCGGCTGCTTGTATCACGTGTGATTGGCGGCTGCTTGTATCACGTGTGATTGGCGGCTGTTTGTGTCACGTGTGATTGGCGGCTGTTTGTATCACGTGTGATTGGCGGCTGCTTGTATCACGTGTGATTGGCGGCTGCTTGTATCACGTGTGATTGGCGGCTGCTTGTTTCACGTGTGATTGGCGGCTGCTTGTATCACGTGTGATTGGCGGCTGCTTGTATCACGTGTGATTGGCGGCTGATTGTGTCACGTGTGATTGGCGGCTGCTTGTGTCACGTGTGATTGGCGGCTGCTTGTGTCACGTGTGATTGGCGGCTGCTAGTATAACGTGTGATTGGCGGCTGCTTGTATCACGTGTGATTGGCGGCTGCTTGTATCACGTGTGATTGGCGGCTGTTTGTATAACGTGTGATTGGCGGCTGCTTGTATCACGTGTGATTGGCGGCTGCTTGTATCACGTGTGATTGGCGGCTGTTTGTGTCTCGTGTGATTGGCGGCTGCTTGTATCACGTGTGATTGGCGGCTGCTTGTATCACGTGTGATTGGCGGCTGCTTGTATCACGTGTGATTGGCGGCTGCTTGTATCACGTGTGATTGGCGGCTGTTTGTGTCACGTGTGATTGGCGGCTTTTTTTCTCACGTGTGATTGGCGGCTGCTTGTATCACGTGTGATTGGCGGCTGTTTGTGTCACGTGTGATTGGCGGCTGTTTGTGTCACGTGTGATTGGCGACTGCTTGTATCACGTGTGATTGGCGGCTGTTTGTGTCACGTGTGATTGGCGGCTGCTTGTATCACGTGTGATTGGCGCTTGCATTGAGCGCTGGGTATTGGGGGCTCTCTACCTCACTGCAAAGTGCCATTATAAAACTCCCGACTCCCTGCAGTGCATATCCCCCCTTGGGACATTTTTACGTGGCAGATACACGTTTTGGGTAATGTTTTCCACATTTTCCTGCACCGGGGCAGACGGGACACTGATATTCCTTAAACCCGCGGTTAAATCCCAGGTTTCCATGACTTTGCGAGGTATAAACAGGAATCTGACGATTAATGAAGGTGTCAGATTAGACAATACTCGCTGCCAGATAACTCTCAGGAGAGACTTCTTTCCAAAGCTTTTCCTTCCTAAATTCATATCAACAACCTGTGATAAAACATAACGGGGGCTGCGGAGGGGCCGCCTGAATCATTCCATCCTCTGTACTGGACAGATACACAGTGTACTCACTGCACCTTCAATAATATTTATCACCTCACTAGAAGGTCTTGTAGTTAAATGGACTATGTCACCTCAACACTGCTTATACTGTGACTGTATCACCTAAACACTGCTTATACTGTGACTGTATCACACAAACACTGCTTATACTGTGACTGTGTCACCCAAACACTGCTTATACTGTGACTGTGTCAACTAAACACTGCTTATACTGTGACTGTATCAGCTAAACACTGCTTATACTGTGACTGTATCACCCAAACACTGCTTATACTGTGACTGTATCAGCTAAACACTGCTTATACTGTGACTGTGTCACCCAAACACTGCTTATACTGTGACTGTATCACCCAAACACTGCTTATACTGTGACTGTATCAGCTAAACACTGCTTATACTGTGACTGTGTCACCCAAACACTCAAACACTGCTTATACTGTGACTGTATCACCCAAACACTGCTTATATTGTGACTGTATCACCCAAACACTGCTTATATTGTGACTGTATCACCCAAACACTGCTTATACAGTGACTGTGTCACCTCAACACTGCTTATATTGTGACTGTATCACCTAAACACTGCTCATACTGTGACTGTGTCACCTAAACACTGCTTATACTGTGACTGTATCACCCAAACACTGCTTATACTGTGACTGTGTCACCCAAACACTGTTTATACTGTGACTGTATCACCCAAACACTGCTTATACTGTGACTGTATCACCCAAACACTGCTCATACTGTGACTGTATCACCCAAACACTGCTTATACTGTGACTGTATCACCTAAACACTGCTCATACTGTGACTGTGTCACCCAAACACTGCTTATACTGTGACTGTATCAACTAAACACTGCTTATACTGTGACTGTATCAGCTAAACACTGCTTATACTGTGACTATGTCACCTCAACACTGCTTATACTGTGACTGTATCAGCTAAACACTGCTTATACTGTGACTGTGTCACCTCAACACTGCTTATACTGTGACTGTAACACCCAAACACTGCTTATACTGTGACTGTAACACCCAAACACTGCTTATACTGTGACTGTATCACCTCAACACTGCTTATACTGTGACTGTATCACCTCAACACTGCTTATACTGTGACTGTATCACCTCAACACTGCTTATACTGTGACTGTATCACCTCAACACTGCTTATACTGTGACTGTATCACCTCAACACTGCTTATACTGTGACTGTATCACCTCAACACTGCTTATACTGTGACTGTATCACCCAAACACTGCTTATACTGTGACTGTATCACCCAAACACTGCTTATACTGTGACTGTATCACCCAAACACTGCTTATACTGTGACTGTGTCACCTAAACACTGCTTATACTGTGACTGTGTCACCTAAACACTGCTTATACTGTGACTGTGTCACCCAAACACTGCTCATACTGTGACTGTATCACCTCAACACTGCTTATACTGTGACTGTATCACCCAAACACTGCTTATACTGTGACTGTGTCACCCAAACACTGCTTATACTGTGACTGTATCACCTAAACACTGCTTATACTGTGACTGTATCACCTGAACACTGCTTATACTGTGACTGTGTCACCCAAACACTGCTTATACTGTGACTGTATCACCCAAACACTGCTTATACTGTGACTGTATCACCTAAACACTGCTTATACTGTGACTGTATCACCCAAACACTGCTTATACTGTGACTGTATCACCTAAACACTGCTTATACTGTGACTGTATCACCTAAACACTGCTTATACTGTGACTGTATCACCTCAACACTGCTTATACTGTGACTGTATCACCCAAACACTGCTTATACTGTGACTGTATCACCCAAACACTGCTTATACTGTGACTGTATCACCCAAACAATGCTTATATTGTGACTGTATCACCCAAACACTGCTTATATTGTGACTGTATCACCCAAACACTGCTTATACAGTGACTGTGTCACCTCAACACTGCTTATATTGTGACTGTATCACCTAAACACTGCTCATACTGTGACTGTGTCACCTAAACACTGCTTATACTGTGACTGTATCACCCAAACACTGCTTATACTGTGACTGTATCACCCAAACACTGCTTATATTGTGACTGTATCACCCAAACACTGCTTATACAGTGACTGTGTCACCTCAACACTGCTTATATTGTGACTGTATCACCTAAACACTGCTTATACTGTGACTGTATCACCCAAACACTGTTTATACTGTGACTGTATCACCCAAACACTGCTTATATTGTGACTGTATCACCCAAACACTGCTTATACAGTGACTGTATCACCTAAACACTGCTTATACTGTGACTGTATCACCCAAACACTGCTTATACTGTGACTGTATCACCCAAACACTGCTTATATTGTGACTGTATCACCCAAACACTGCTTATATTGTGACTGTATCACCCAAACACTGCTTATACAGTGACTGTGTCACCTCAACACTGCTTATATTGTGACTGTATCACCTAAACACTGCTCATACTGTGACTGTGTCACCTAAACACTGCTTATACTGTGACTGTATCACCCAAACACTGCTTATACTGTGACTGTGTCACCCAAACACTGTTTATACTGTGACTGTATCACCCAAACACTGCTTATACTGTGACTGTATCACCCAAACACTGCTCATACTGTGACTGTATCACCCAAACACTGCTTATACTGTGACTGTATCACCTAAACACTGCTCATACTGTGAGTGTATCACCCAAACACTGCTCATACTGTGACTGTATCACCCAAACACTGCTTATACCGTGACTGTATCACCCAAACACTGCTTATACTGTGACTGTATCAGCCAAACACTGCTTATACTGTGACTGTATCAGCCAAACACTGCTTATACTGTGACTGTATCACCCAAACACTGCTTATACTGTGACTGTATCACCCAAACACGGCTTATACTGTGACTGTATCAGCCAAACACTGCTTATACTGTGACTGTATCACCCAAACACTGCTTATACTGTGACTGTATCACCTAAACACTGCTTATACTGTGACTGTATCACCCAAACACTGCTTATACTGTGACTGTATCACCTAAACACTGCTTATACTGTGACTGTATCACCCAAACACTGCTTATACTGTGACTGTATCACCCAAACACTGCTTATACTGCGACTGTATCACCAAAACACTGCTCATACTGTGACTGTATCACCCAAACACTGCTTATACTGTGACTGTATCACCCAAACGCTGCTTATCCTGTGACTGTATCACCCAAACACTGCTTATAATGTGACTGTATCACCCAAACTCGGCTTATACTGTGACTGTATCACCCAAACACTGCTTATACTGTGACTGTATCGCCCAAACACTGCTTATACGGTGACTATCACCTAAACACTGCTTATACAGTGACTATCACCTAAACACTGCTTATACTGTGACTGTATCACCCAAACACGGCTTATACTGTGACTGTATCACCTAAACACTGCTAATACTGTGACTGTATCACATAAACACTGCTTATACTGTGACTGTATCACCTAAACACTGCTTATACTGTGACTGTATCACCCAAACACTGCTTATACTGTGACTGTATCACCAAAACACTGCTCATACTGTGACTGTATCACCCAAACACTGCTTATACTGTGACTGTATCACCTAAACAATCAGTCAGAAGTGGGGCAGCTCCAGCCCATGGAGTTATGGTAGAGGGTAACTGCCCTTCTGCCTCGGACGTCTTGTGGGGACAGGTTTCCGACAGTGACATCTTGTGTTGGAATGAGCATCCCCTGTGCATTATGGGAGGACATGGGGATGCCCAGCTCCTCTGTGCAAGATGTTACCATTGTGTGCATGGAAACTGCGCACGTAGGTGACATCATCATAAAGTCCATTGCTTCTGACATTTTTAATGGAGGAAACACTGAGCCTGATCATGGCTGAGCATACAGCTGTATGCTCAGAATGCTGAAGATATATTCAGGAGGCGGAGCATGCTCCAGTATGAAAAAAGCCTTCAGAATGTTTCTCCATGCCTGTGATTGGATATAAAGCACATGTTTAGTAAATAAAATAAAGTGTTACCTCCCGAAGCTGGGTGAGTTTCTGAAGTCGAACTGGTTTAATGTGGAAATCCTTGAAATCAGCAAATTTCGGTATCTTATTGTTGCATTTATCATTCAGGCCGAGAAGGTTCTTTTCTGGAGAATCCAGATTTGCTCTGTCTTTATTAGCAGGCCCCAAACTATCCCACGAAAGGGCCCTTAGCAGAGGGGGTCGATTCCCAGGGGCATGATGCTCAACTCTAGATACAAACTTCAAATCGGGTGGATCTTGTGACAATCCTTGTGCGTTAAGATTGGGGCAGCAGGGGCCTGGTGTGTGGCCCCCAGGGAGAAAGTCAGGATCTTGAGGCTTCTTCAGAATTGATTTTGCACATTCAGTGTCTGAGTTCTTACTAAGAGATGTCAGGCTGCTATTCGCTCCCCCAGCTTTGTACATACTGGCCACCTGCTTTAGAGGGTCAAAGTTCTCCTTGTGATCAGACAGAGTCTCTTTGGAGGTTACAAAATTCGGGGAGCGTGGAGACAGCCTCCCCTGAGAAATCTTCCTCTGCTCATTCTGCTTTCGATCTGCCAATCCTTTCATGACATTCTATAAAAAAAATCAATATAAATCAATTGATCAATTCTTTAAAATTATAAGGATTAAAGAGACTCAACCTAAACACTGCTTATACTGTGACTGTGTCACCTAAACACTGCTCATACTGTGACTGTATCACCTATACACTGCTTATACTGTGACTGTATCACCCAAACACTGCTTATACTGTGACTGTATCACCCAAACACTGCTCATACTGTGACTGTATCACCTAAACACTGCTTATACTGTGACTGTATCACCTAAACACTGCTTATACTGTGACTGTATCACCCAAACACTGCTTATACTGTGACTGTATCACCCAAACACTGCTTATACTGTGACTGTATCACCCAAACACTGCTTATACTGTGACTGTATCACCTAAACATCACTTATACTATGACTGTATCACCTAAACACTGCTTATACTGTGACTGTATCACCCAAACACTGCTTATACTGTGACTGTGTCACCTAAACACTGCTCATACTGTGACTGTATCACCTATACACTGCTTATACTGTGACTGTATCACCCAAACACTGCATATACTGTGACTGTATCACCCAAACACTGCTTATACTGTGACTGTATCACCCAAACACTGCTTATACTGTGACTGTATCACCTAAACACTGCTTATACTGTGACTGTATCACCTAAACACTGCTTATACTGTGACTGTATCACCCAAACACTGCTTATACTGTGACTGTATCACCCAAACACTGCTTATACTGTGACTGTATCACCTAAACACTGCTTATACTGTGACTGTATCACCTAAACATCACTTATACTATGACTGTATCACCTAAACACTGCTTATACTGTGACTGTATCACCCAAACACTGCTTATACTGTGACTGTGTCACCTAAACACTGCTCATACTGTGACTGTATCACCTATACACTGCTTATACTGTGACTGTATCACCCAAACACTGCATATACTGTGACTGTATCACCCAAACACTGCTTATACTGTGACTGTATCACCCAAACACTGCTTATACTGTGACTGTATCACCTAAACACTGCTTATACTGTGACTGTATCACCTAAACACTGCTTATACTGTGACTGTATCACCCAAACACTGCTTATACTGTGACTGTATCACCCAAACACTGCTTATACTGTGACTGTATCACCCAAACACTGCTTATACTGTGACTGTATCACCCAAACACTGCTTATACTGTGACTGTGTCACCCAAACACTGCTTATACTGTGACTGTATCAACTAAACACTGCTTATACTGTGACTGTATCACCCAAACACTGCTCATACTGTGACTGTATCACCCAAACACTGCTTATACTGTGACTGTATCACCCAAACACTGCTTATACTGTGACTGTATCCCCTAAACACTGCTTATACTGTGACTGTATCACCTAAACACTGCTTATACTGTGACTGTATCACCCAAACACTGCTTATACTGTGACTGTATCACCTAAACACTGCTTATACTGTGACTGTGTCACCCAAACACTGCTTATACTGTGACTGTATCACCCAAACACTGCTTATACTGTGACTGTATCAACCAAACACTGCTTATACTGTGACTGTATCACCTAAACACTCCTTATACTGTGACTGTATCACCCAAACACTGCTTATACTGTGACTGTGTCACCCAAACACTGCTTATACTGTGACTGTATCACCCAAACACTGCTTATACTGTGACTGTATCAACCAAACACTGCTTATACTGTGACTGTATCACCCAAACACTGCTTATACTGTGACTGTATCACCCAAACACTGCTTATACTGTGACTGTATCACCCAAACACTGCTTATACTGTGACTGTATCACCCAAACACTGCTTATACTGTGACTGTATCACCCAAACACTGCTTATACTGTGACTGTATCAACCAAACACTGCTTATACTGTGACTGTATCACCTAAACACCGCTTATACTGTGACTGTATCACCTAAACACTGCTTATACTGTGACTGTATCACCTAAACACTGCTTATACTGTGACTGTATCACCCAAACACTGCTTATACTGTGACTGTATCACCCAAACACTGCTTATACTGTGACTGTATCACCCAAACACTGCTTATACTGTGACTGTTTTACCCAAACACTGCTTATACTGTGACTGTATCACCTAAACACTGCTTATACTGTGACTGTATCACCTAAACACTGCTTATACTGTGACTGTGTCACCTAAACACTGCTTATACTGTGACTGTATCACCCAAACACTGCTTATACTGTGACTGTGTCACCCAAACACTGCTTATACCGTGACTGTATCACCTAAACACTGCTTATACTGTGATTGTATCACCTAAACACTGCTTATACTGTGACTGTATCACCCAAACACTGCTTATATACTGTGACTGTATCACCTAAACACTGCTTATACTGTAACTGTATCACCCAAACACTGCTTATACTGTGACTGTATCACCCAAACACTGCTTATACTGTGACTGTATCACCCAAACACTGCTTATACTGTGACTGTATCACCCAAACACTGCTTATACTGTGTGTAATACCTGTCACGTACCTGTAATACCTGTCACTGAGCTGTAATACCTGTCCCGTACCTGTAATACCTGTCACTGAGCTGTAATATCTGTCCCGTACCTGTAATACCTGTCACGTACCTGTAATACCTGTCACTGAGCTGTAATACCTGTCACTGAGCTGTAATATCTGTCCCGTACCTGTAATACCTGTCACGTACCTGTAATACCTGTCCCTTACCTGTAATACCTGTCACGTACCTGTAATACCTGTCATGTACCTGTAATACCTGTCACGTACCTGTAATACCTGTCATGTACCTGTAATACCTGTCACGTACCTGTAATACCTGTCCCTTACCTGTAATACCTGTCACGTACCTGTAATACCTGTCACGTACCTGTAATACCTGTAATACCTGTCACGTACCTGTAATCCCTGTCACTTACCTGTAATACCTTTCACATACCTGTAATACCTGTCACGTACCTGTAATACCTGTCACATACCTGTCACGTACCTGTAATACCTGTCACGTACCTGTAATACCTGTCATGTACCTGTAATACCTGTCACGTACCTGTAATACCTGTCATGTACCTGTAATACCTGTCACGTACCTGTAATACCTGTCACGTACCTGTAATACCTGTAATACCTGTCACGTACCTGTAATACGGCTGCAGTACCAGGGGACACATTAGGATGCGGATCAGAACCTGGGAGAAAGATAAATAACGGGAGTCGGATTTGGGTCAGAGGATTGGATCATTAACCCCCTGCTAATACATTCTCTATGGTTAACCCTTGCAGGCCCTGTCTCCCCTGTGGACCCCCTGTCTCTGGATACCTGTATCTGTCCATGGTAACGGGAGATATCCTACCAGGACTTAATCCCCGCGGGCAGCTCTGCCCGTCCATTAAACGATAAGGAGAAGTAATATTACCTGGCAGAGCCGGGAAGGTGAAGGAATTACTGCGGGACGGGCCAGGCGATGCCCTGGGGCTCAGGGATGGAGACAGGCCTAGAAGAGATAGCGAGAGGGGGCAGATAATAAATAATAATCTCATTAATGCAAAGGAGATGCACCAAGATCTCATCTTACAGTGAGAGAAAGCTCTCCAGATACCAGGATACCGCAAGAAAAAACTGCAAACCAAAGACCAAATCAGCCGAGCCGAATGAATGAATAGGAGAGTTTTTCCAGTTGGCCTACTTTGGCCTTAAACTTGACATTCCCATCTCATTTCCCTGCTATTCTCTGTCTCATCAGTAAAGCCCAACGTGTGTCACATCTCTCACTATATTATATTATATATCTCAGTGTTGAGCTGGAGCTGGTCCTCAAAGGGTTAATATAAAATGGATCACATGACCTCAGCGCAACACACACTCAAGCACATCCCAAATGGCCAGTACTTGGCGTTACCATGGCGATAGATACAGGATGGGGACCGGTAATTTGCAGCTTCTCATCCCCAGTTATTAAGGAATTCCTGAGCCCCCACTAGGCCAATATATTCTCCTATTTTAATTTAAAGGGACTGGCCGGGGGCAGCGCCGGGGTAGCTGGACCCCTATTGTTCCACCTCTGGATTGGGATTGGCATGCAGGGTTTTTTGTTTTAAATAATAACATATTTAACATTATTAGTATTAGTATTATTATCATTTCTATTATTAGTAGTATTATTATCATTATTATTACATTTAGGTTACATTGCCCTAAATACAGGGATATAATTTAATATGTAATAAAGTTGGCAGTGAGGCCCTCTAGTGGACATTTATAGTACACACATGTCTGAAGTAGGAATATATCATTGTACATAGCAATGTTACATTCTCTCAAACTCACATACAACATGCAAGCTGCACGGGAACCATTTAAAGTTATAGTGAATCCACAGCATGTTGTAATCAGGCAGAAGCGTTAATCTGCGCTACGTAAACTGTTGGCGCTCTATAATCCCAGCTAATTCTAGTGGAAATAAGACAGAATAAAATGTTTACTCAATACCAAATCCATGTGAATGTAATCGCTACACTACGAATTGTGATTATTATATATAATAATCTGTGCATTGTGTTACCAGAAGTACAGGAAAGCATAGATTAACGACCCACGAAACCTTGATATTACTTGTGCATACAGAATGCACACCTGCACCCACAGGATCTGTTCCAGTACCCGTATTTCACACACAGAGAGTTTTCTCCACCACCCGCAATGCACACATAGGATTTGCACCAGCACCCATACTGCAGACAGAGGGTTTGCTCCAGCACCCAGAATGCACACGTAGGGTTTGCTCCAGCACTCATTTTGCACATACAACCCTTTGCTCCTGCACCCAGAATGCACACACAGGGTTTGCTCCAGCACCCAGAATGCACCCACAGGGTTTGCTCCAGCACCCAGAATGCACCCACAGGGTTTGCTCCAGTACCCAGAATGCACACACAGGGTTTGCTCCAGCACTCATTTTGCACATACAACCCTTTGCTCCTGCACCCAGAATGAACACACAGGGTTTGCTCCAGCACCCAGAATGCACACACAGGGTTTGCTCCAGCACCCAGAATGCACACACAGGGTTTGCTCCAGCACCCAGAATGCACACACAGGGTTTGCTCCAGCACCCAGAATGCACACACAGGGTTTGCTCCAGCACCCAGAATGCACACACAGGGTTTGCTCCAGTACCCAGAATGCACACACAGGGTTTGCTCCAGCACTCATTTTGCACATACAACCCTTTGCTCCTGCACCCAGAATGAACACACAGGGTTTGCTCCAGCACCCAGAATGCACACACAGGGTTTGCTCCAGTACCCAGAATGCACACACAGGGTTTGCTCCAACACCAAGAATGCACACACAGGGTTTGCTTCTGCACCCAGAATGCACACACAGAGTTTGCTCCAGCACCCAGAATGCACACACAGGGTTTGCTCCAGCACCCAGAATGCACACACAGGGTTTGCTCCAGCACCCAGAATGCACACACAGGATTTGCTCCAGCACCCAGAATGCACACACAGGGTTTGCTCCAGCACCCAGAATGCACACACAGGGTTTGCTCCAGCACCCAGAATGCACACACAGGATTTGCTCCAGCACCCAGAATGCACACACAGGGTTTGCTCCAGCACCCAGAATGCACACACAGGGTTTGCTCCAGCACCCAGAATGCACACACAGGGTTTGCTCCAGCACCCAGAATGCACACACAGGATTTGCTCCAGCACCCAGAATGCACACACAGGGTTTGCTCCAGCACCCAGAATGCACACACAGGATTTGCTCCAGCACCCAGAATGCACACACAGGGTTTGCTCCAGCACCCAGAATGCACACACAGGATTTGTTCATGCCATTTTTTCTACCAGCCCTGGGACTGTGTCAATTTGAATTTCAGACTTAAGGCCAAAGTAGCAGAGTTGGATTTTTTTCCCAATTCGGCTACTTTGGCCAACACCCACTTGCGCTGAAGGCGTGAGATAGGAAAGGAGGCCTGGGAGGTGGGATCTAGGAGGGTGGAATCCTGACTCCGCCCTGCCCAGTGATACCTGTAGGAGAGTCCGTCAGGCTGCATCGCGATCTCCTCCCCCTGCGGCTCAGGAATCTCTCGCTCACTTTCTTGGCTTCTTCCAATAACTCAATGTTTTTCTGTTTATCTTCGTCGGAGATCCTGACGTCAGGTAACTTTCCGTGAAGTAAGTCAATCACCTGCCCGTTCGTATCTGCGGGAGAGTGGGGGGTATTTATTCACTGTGAATTCACTGCAATTTTACCCTATAAAAAGTCTCCCCCAAAACATGTATTTCAGGCTTTATTATGAAAAAAGGGAATTTGGAATGGAGTTGCAAACTCAAGGCCAGAGCAGGCGACTTGGAATCATTCATGCTGAATAGGAGATATTTTTCCAACTCGGCTACTTTGGCCTTAGGTTTGAAGTTCCCTTCTTAACACCCTGCAATTCTCTCTTGCGTGAATAAAGCCCTATGTCATTTATTATTTACAAATGTAACAAATGAAAAGTTGAATCTGACAAAAGCAAGTCTTACCCACAGAGATTAGGGAGGTGGGAGATGAAATGGAGGATCTGGAGTGCCGAGGCGACCTCACGGACCCACTGTGCGGTCTGGAAAATGAACAAACATGTATAAATCTGTAAGGAGCCCCCACAATTTCTGATGGTGGCCGTGCCATCTATTATCTGGCCCTTGAACTCTGAACACGTTGTCACAGCGAGAATTACCAGGGAACAGATTGCACTCACCGGATCTTCTCCAGACAGTTTATCCCGGGGGTGTCACTGAGGGGGGCTTCACATCCAGGTAGGATGATGACAGGTGGGAGGCAGACTCGGCCCCCCACGGCCGTCTCCTAAAATAATTCGTAACGCGACATGATTACCGCGTTGGGCGCAACATGTGAATTCCCCCGCCGAGGCTGCAGCCATGTTTAATATCAACGATGCATAAAAACGAAAAAAGTAATAACCCTCTGGGTGACACACTGAGAAATCCCCCAGGCCGGCCCTCAGCACTAGTGAACGAGCTGTGAGGAAGGAGCGTGGACTCGCCCTCAGCACTAGTGAACGAGCTGTGAGGAAGGAGCTTCATCTCGCCCTCAGCACTAGCGAACGAGCTGTGAGGAAGGAGCGTGGACTCGCCCTCAGCACTAGTGAACGAGCTGTGAGGAAGGAGCGTGGACTCGCCCTCAGCACTAGTGAACGAGCTGTGAGGAAGGAGCGTGGACTCGCCCTCAGCACTAGTGAACGAGCTGTGAGGAAGGAGCGTGGCCTCGCCCTAAGCACTAGTGAACGAGCTGTGAGGAAGGAGCGTGGACTCGCCTTCAGCACTAGTGAACGAGCTGTGAGGAAGGAGCGTGGCCTTGCCCTCAGCACGAGTGAACGAGCTGTGAGGAAGGAGCGTGGCCTCGCCCTCAGCACTAGTGAACGAGCTGTGAGGAAGGAGCGTGGACTCGCCCTCAGCACTAGTGAACGAGCTGTGAGGAAGGAGCGTGGACTCGGCCTCAGCACTAGTGAACGAGCTGTGAGGAACGAGTGTGTACTTACCCTCAGTGCTAGTGATTCCGTGGAGTGTGCCCCTTCGGGCAAGTTGGGCATTGTGAGAGATAAGGAACCGGGGGTCCGGAGAAAGGTCCTACGCCAGCCAAACACAGACTCAACTGAATCCCGAGGGAGAAGTATTCAAAGGCATTCATCTGCTCTCTATAAGATACAAAACCATGTGTGCAACTTAGTGATAAATAAATAGACCTCCTCTCCTGTACTGCTGCCCCCAAACCTACTGAGAATAACACAACCACAAGAGAAAAAGAACTGAACGGCATATTCAAGGTGAGGTCTTACTACGGACCTATAACCCCTTAGTGACAAGACATTTTCACCTTGATTTTCCCTTGGTGACAATGGCTGTTTTGACATTTCTAGGGTGTTTGTGTTTAGCTGTAATTTTTTTCTTTCTCACATACTGTACCCACACAAATTATATGTTGTTTTTATCGTCATAAGAAGGGCTTTCATTAGATACCATTATGTTCATCATATCTTATAATTTACTACAAAAAAAAATCATAAAATATGATGAAAAATTTAAAAAAACCCACTTTTTCTAACTTTGACCTAAAATATAATTTACACAAATAAAATCATTAAAAAAGACCCCGTCTAAATAGTTTCTAAATGTTCTCCCGAATTCAAAAATATGCATGTTTCCATATTTTTCGGTATTTTTTGCGAGTTATGGGGCAAAAACCAAAAATAGTGTTTTTTGGTTTTTTCCTATATTGATCTTTTGACCCCAACCCGAACCCAAAATGTAACCCTAACACTAAATTTAACCCCAACTCTAATCCTTATTATATCCCTTAATATTTTTTAACTTTAATTGAATTTTAACCCTATCCCTTATGCTAAAAAATATTTAATTTTAACCCTATAGTCTAATATAGCTAAATAACCTGTTTTTAATTAATTAAATATGTATTTTAAATATTTTCCATTGCAATGCTACTAAACTACCACTAGGGGCAGTCAAGTAGCATATTCAGAGCGACGGAAGTGAAGTTACTTTCACTTCCGAAGCTCAGACGGGCAGAGGGCTTAGCCATATTGACAGAGCAGCATGCTCCGTTGGGCGATCGTGGGGGTCCCGAAATAGAAATTTTGGTGCTGGCTATTGCCTCGATGTCGTTGATCGCGAAAACCGCTTCATTCAATGCAGGACGTGCCTGGCACCTCCTTTGTCATTAAGGGAGATTCTCCCAGGACGTGCCAGGCACCTCCTTTGTCATTAAGGGAGATTCTCCCAGGACGTGCCAGGCACCTCCTTTGTCATTAAGGGAGATTCTCCCAGGACGTGCCAGGCACCTCCTTTGTCATTAAGGGAGATTCTCCCAGGACGTGCCAGGCACCTCCTTTGTCATTAAGGGAGATTCTCCCAGGACGTGCCTGGCACCTCCTTTGTCATTAAGGGAGATTCTCCCAGGACGTGCCAGGCACGTCCTTTGTCATTAAGGGAGATTCTCCCAGGACGTGCCAGGCACCTCCTTTGTCATTAAGGGAGATTCTCCCAGGACGTGCCAGGCACCTCCTTTGTCATTAAGGGAGATTCTCCCAGGACGTGCCTGGCACCTCCTTTGTCATTAAGGGAGATTCTCCCAGGACGTGCCAGGCACCTCCTTTGTCATTAAGGGAGATTCTCCCAGGACGTGCCAGGCACCTCCTTTGTCATTAAGGGAGATTCTCCCAGGACGTGCCAGGCACCTCCTTTGTCATTAAGGGAGATTCTCCCAGGACGTGCCAGGCACCTCCTTTGTCATTAAGGGAGATTCTCCCAGGACGTGCCTGGCACCTCCTTTGTCATTAAGGGAGATTCTCCCAGGACGTGCCAGGCACGTCCTTTGTCATTAAGGGGGATTCTCCCAGGACGTGCCAGGCACCTCCTTTGTCATTAAGGGAGATTCTCCCAGGACGTGCCAGGCACCTCCTTTGTCATTAAGGGAGATTCTCCCAGGACGTGCCAGGCACCTCCTTTGTCATTAAGGGAGATTCTCCCAGGACGTGCCAGGCACCTCCTTTGTCATTAAGGGAGATTCTCCCAGGACGTGCCAGGCACCTCCTTTGTCATTAAGGGAGATTCTCCCAGGACGTGCCAGGCACCTCCTTTGTCATTAAGGGAGATTCTCCCAGGACGTGCCTGGCACCTCCTTTGTCATTAAGGGAGATTCTCCCAGGACGTGCCAGGCACGTCCTTTGTCATTAAGGGAGATTCTCCCAGGACGTGCCTGGCACCTCCTTTGTCATTAAGGGAGATTCTCCCAGGACGTGCCAGGCACCTCCTTTGTCATTAAGGGAGATTCTCCCAGGACGTGCCAGGCACCTCCTTTGTCATTAAGGGAGATTCTCCCAGGACGTGCCAGGCACCTCCTTTGTCATTAAGGGAGACTCTCCCAGGACGTGCCAGGCACCTCCTTTGTCATTAAGGGAGATTCTCCCAGGACGTGCCAGGCACCTCCTTTGTCATTAAGGGAGACTCTCCCAGGACGTGCCTGGCACTTCCTTTGTCATTAAGGGAGATTCTCCCAGGACGTGCCAGGCACGTCCTTTGTCATTAAGGGAGATTCTCCCAGGACGTGCCTGGCACCTCCTTTGTCATTAAGGGAGATTCTCCCAGGACGTGCCTGGCACCTCCTTTGTCATTAAGGGAGATTCTCCCAGGACGTGCCAGGCACCTCCTTTGTCATTAAGGGAGATTCTCCCAGGACGTGCCAGGCACCTCCTTTGTCATTAAGGGAGATTCTCCCAGGACGTGCCAGGCACCTCCTTTGTCATTAAGGGAGATTCTCCCAGGACGTGCCAGGCACCTCCTTTGTCATTAAGGGAGATTCTCCCAGGACGTGCCAGGCACCTCCTTTGTCATTAAGGGAGATTCTCCCAGGACGTGCCAGGCACCTCCTTTGTCATTAAGGGAGATTCTCCCAGGACGTGCCAGGCACCTCCTTTGTCATTAAGGGAGATTCTCCCAGGACGTGCCAGGCACCTCCTTTGTCATTAAGGGAGATTCTCCCAGGATGTGCCAGGCACCTCCTTTGTCATTAAGGGAGATTCTCCCAGGACGTGCCTGGCACCTCCTTTGTCATTAAGGGAGACTCTCCCAGGACGTGCCAGGCACCTCCTTTGTCATTAAGGGAGACTCTCCCAGGACGTGCCAGGCACCTCCTTTGTCATTAAGGGAGATTCTCCCAGGACGTGCCAGGCACCTCCTTTGTCATTAAGGGAGATTCTCCCAGGACGTGCCAGGCACCTCCTTTGTCATTAAGGGAGATTCTCCCAGGACGTGCCAGGCACGTCCTTTGTCATTAAGGGAGATTCTCCCAGGACGTGCCTGGCACCTCCTTTGTCATTAAGGGAGATTCTCCCAGGACGTGCCAGGCACCTCCTTTGTCATTAAGGGAGATTCTCCCAGGACGTGCCAGGCACTTCCTATGTCATTAAGGGAGATTCTCCCAGGACGTGCCAGGCACCTCCTTTGTCATTAAGGGAGATTCTCCCAGGACGTGCCAGGCACCTCCTTTGTCATTAAGGGAGATTCTCCCAGGACGTGCCAGGCACCTCCTTTGTCATTAAGGGGATAAAGAATAATATCTTCCTCCCGTGAGTCAATACCGCTTTTAATACATCCCAATATCTTATTGGCCTTTGCAGCTGACACTGTACAGTTCTGCTAAGTCTATTGTCTACAACTAATCCCCAAGGAAACCATTTAAACTATAAGTGGCATTTTTATTATTGTTCCCAAAATGCATAATGTTACAGTTGTCTACATTGAATCGCATCTGCCATTTATCTGCCAATTACCTAATTTCTCCAAATTCTCAGCATAAGCAGTGTTTAGGTGATACAGTCACAGTATAAGCAGTGTTTGGGTGATACAGTCACAGTATATGCAGTGTTTGGGTGATACAGTCACAGTATATGCAGTGTTTAGGCGATACAGTCACAGTATAAGCAGTGTTTAGGTGACACAGTCACAGTATAAGCAGTGTTTGGGTGATACAGTCACAGTATAAGCAGTGTTTAGGTGATACAGTCACAGTATAAGCAGTGTTTGGGTGATACAGTCACAGTATAAGCAGTGTTTGGGTGATACAGTCACAGTATAAGCAGTGTTTGGGTGATACAGTCACAGTATAAGCAGTGATTGGGTGATACAGTCACAGTATAAGCAGTGTTTAGGTGATACAGTCACAGTATAAGCAGTGTTTGGGTGATACAGTCACAGTATAAGCAGTGTTTAGGTGATACAGTCACAGTATAAGCAGTGTTTGGGTGATACAGTCACAGTATAAGCAGTGTTTAGGTGATACAGTCACAGTATAAGCAGTGTTTAGGTGATACAGTCACAGTATAAGCAGTGCTTAGGTGATACAGTCACAGTATAAGCAGTGTTTGGGTGATACAGTCACAGTATAAGCAGTGTTTGGGTGATACAGTCACAGCATAAGCAGTGTTTAGGTGATACAGTCACAGTACAAGCAGTGTTTAGGTGATACAGTCACAGTATAAGCAGTGTTTGGGTGATACAGTCACAGTATAAGCAGTGTTTAGGTGATACAGTCACAGTATAAGCAGTGTTTAGGTGACAGAGGTAATTTAACATCACATTAACCTTTTCAGTGATGGCTTTGCTGTGGTACATGAATACATTCATAATCACTGTTCTGTTCGATTCATACACGTCCGCAGTACATGCGGCTGTTTCCCACGCTCGGGCCTATACAGTAAGAAGCCCTGTTTTGTTTTCTTGTGTCCTGTTATTGTAAACTCTGCCGAAGTTAGCAAGATAATAATTGTTCCCCTGTGGGCCTGAGATGTGTAGGCAGCTGCTGATCACGGAGGGGGATCCAATCATTAGTGTTATATGAGAGCTTAGCGGACAGAGTCCAGGAAATGAACTTCTCCCTTAAATGGAGAAACTATTTCAATATGGGTTTTTGTTACCAGCCGTACCCTCTCTAATAAGGGTAAAATTATACCGCCATGCTCAGTACCTGTGCTGCTAGACGCTAGCAAAAAGGTATCTTCAACTGAAACGTTGCTTTCAATTCTGGTGTATTTAGAAATGATTATTTATTCAATAAAAAAATACAAAAAATTTAGATCTTTCTGCTTGTAGAAATCTATCAGGGGGGGGCATGTTGGGTCAGATATCTTACATCTGACCCAAGATTCTAAACAACATGTCCGCCCCCTGATAGAGCTATACAGAGCAAAGATTCTAAACATGTCCGCCCCCTGATAGAGCTATACAGAGCAAAGATTCTAAACATGTCCGCCCCCTGATAGAGCTATACAGAGCAAAGATTCTAAACATGTCCGCCCCCTGATAGAGCTATACAGAGCAAAGATTCTAAACAACATGTCTGCCCCCTGATAGAGCTATACAGAGCAAAGATTCTATGCAACATGTCCGCCCCCTGATAGAGCTATACAGAGCAAAGATTCTAAACATGTCCGCCCCCTGATACAGCTATACAGAGCAAAGATTCTAAACAACATGTCCTCCCCCTGATAGAGCTATACAGAGCAAAGATTCTAAACAACATGTCCGCCCCCTGATACAGCTATACAGAGCAAAGATTCTAAACATGTCCGCCCCCTGATAGAGCTATACAGAGCAAAGATTCTAAACAACATGTCCTCCCCCTGATAGAGCTATACAGAGCAAAGATTCTAAACAACATGTCCGCCCCCTGATACAGCTATACAGAGCAAAGATTCTAAACAACATGTCTGCCCCCTGATAGAGCTATACAGAGCAAAGATTCTAAACAACATGTCTGCCTCCTGATACAGCTATAAAGAGCAAAGATTCTAAACATGTCTGCCCCCTGATAGAGTTATACAGAGCAAAGATTCTAAACAACATGTCCGCCCCCTGATAGAGCTATACAGAGCAAAGATTCTAAACAACATGTCCGCTCCCTGATAGAGCCATACAGAGCAAAGATTCTAAACATGTCCGCCCCCTGATAGAGCTATACAGAGCAAAAATTCTAAACATGTCCGCCCCCTGATAGAGCTATACAGAGCAAAGATTCTAAACATGTCCGCCCCCTGATAGAGCTATACAGAGCAAAGATTCTAAACATGTCCGCCCCCTGATAGAGCTATACAGAGCAAAGATTCTAAACAACATGTCTGCCCCCTGATAGAGCTATACAGAGCAAAGATTCTATGCAACATGTCCGCCCCCTGATAGAGCTATACAGAGCAAATATTCTATACATGTCCGCCCCCTGATACAGCTATACAGAGCAAAGATTCTAAACAACATGTCCTCCCCCTGATAGAGCTATACAGAGCAAAGATTCTAAACAACATGTCCGCCCCCTGATACAGCTATACAGAGCAAAGATTCTAAACATGTCCGCCCCCTGATAGAGCTATACAGAGCAAAGATTCTAAACAACATGTCCTCCCCCTGATAGAGCTATACAGAGCAAAGATTCTAAACAACATGTCCGCCCCCTGATACAGCTATACAGAGCAAAGATTCTAAACAACATGTCTGCCCCCTGATAGAGCTATACAGAGCAAAGATTCTAAACAACATGTCTGCCTCCTGATACAGCTATACAGAGCAAAGATTCTAAACATGTCTGCCCCCTGATAGAGTTATACAGAGCAAAGATTCTAAACAACATGTCCGCCCCCTGATAGAGCTATACAGAGCAAAGATTCTAAACAACATGTCCGCTCCCTGATAGAGCCATACAGAGCAAAGATTCTAAACATGTCCGCCCCCTGATAGAGCTACACAGAGCAAAGATTCTAAACAAGTCCGCCCCCTGATAGAGCTATACAGAGCAAAGATTCTAAACATGTCCGCCCCCTGATAGAGCTATACAGAGCAAAGATTCTAAACATGTCCGCCCCCTGATAGAGCTATACAGAGCAAAGATTCTAAACAACATGTCTGCCCCCTGATAGAGCTATACAGAGCAAAGATTCTATGCAACATGTCCGCCCCCTGATAGAGCTATACAGAGCAAAGATTCTAAACATGTCCGCCCCCTGATACAGCTATACAGAGCAAAGATTCTAAACAACATGTCCTCCCCCTGATAGAGCTATACAGAGCAAAGATTCTAAACAACATGTCCGCCCCCTGATACAGCTATACAGAGCAAAGATTCTAAACAACATGTCTGCCCCCTGATAGAGCTATACAGAGCAAAGATTCTAAACAACATGTCTGCCTCCTGATACAGCTATACAGAGCAAAGATTCTAAACATGTCTGCCCCCTGATAGAGTTATACAGAGCAAAGATTCTAAACAACATGTCCGCCCCCTGATAGAGCTATACAGAGCAAAGATTCTAAACAACATGTCCGCTCCCTGATAGAGCCATACAGAGCAAAGATTCTAAACATGTCCGCCCCCTGATAGAGCTATACAGAGCAAAAATTCTAAACATGTCCGCCCCCTGATAGAGCTATACAGAGCAAAGATTCTAAACATGTCCGCCCCCTGATAGAGCTATACAGAGCAAAGATTCTAAACATGTCCGCCCCCTGATAGAGCTATACAGAGCAAAGATTCTAAACAACATGTCTGCCCCCTGATAGAGCTATACAGAGCAAAGATTCTATGCAACATGTCCGCCCCCTGATAGAGCTATACAGAGCAAAGATTCTAAACATGTCCGCCCCCTGATACAGCTATACAGAGCAAAGATTCTAAACAACATGTCCTCCCCCTGATAGAGCTATACAGAGCAAAGATTCTAAACAACATGTCCGCCCCCTGATACAGCTATACAGAGCAAAGATTCTAAACATGTCCGCCCCCTGATAGAGCTATACAGAGCAAAGATTCTAAACAACATGTCCTCCCCCTGATAGAGCTATACAGAGCAAAGATTCTAAACAACATGTCCGCCCCCTGATACAGCTATACAGAGCAAAGATTCTAAACAACATGTCTGCCCCCTGATAGAGCTATACAGAGCAAAGATTCTAAACAACATGTCTGCCTCCTGATACAGCTATACAGAGCAAAGATTCTAAACAACTTGTCTGCCCCCTGATAGAGCTATACAGAGCAAAGATTCTAAACAACATGTCTGCCTCCTGATAGAGATATACAGAGCAAAGATTCTAAACAAAATGTCTGCCTCCTGATAGAGCTATACAGAGCAAAGATTCTAAACAACATGTCTGCCCCCTGATAGAGCTATACAGAGCAAAGATTCTAAACAACATGTCCGCCCCCTGATAGAGCTATACAGAGCAAAGATTCTAAACAACATGTCCGCCCCCTGATAGAGCTATACAGAGCAAAGATTCTAAACAACATGTCCGCTTCCTGATAGAGCTATACAGAGCAAAGATTCTAAACAACATGTCTGCCCCGATAGAGCTATACAGAGCAAAGATTCTAAACAACATGTCCTCCCCCTGATAGAGATATACAGAGCAAAGATTCTTATCTAGTAACCCGAGTGTGAGGATAAGTGATAATCCAGTGCCCTGAGTGTGAGGATAAGTGATAATCCAGTGCCCTGAGTGTAAGGATAAGTAATAATCATAATCAATAGACAGATTTAACACATCGTGGGCCGGTGACTGACACTGGGTGATTTTTATCTAGCTGTTTTGGGAAATGTCTGTGTTTCAGACATGGGACAAAGTGTGATACTCTGCAGGTTTGTCCTTGAGTGAAATGTTCTGCTTCCCAGGCAAACATGGCAGCTGCCGGTCACAGGATAACTGCATTATACTATCAGAAATACCTGTCCGTTTATCCTCATAATCCGTCTGCCATAATCACAAGGGGAAAAAATGTTTAGCTGTCATTTAAGGGTCATTTAAGGGTTAATTATGTGAGGTTGGGCTGTTGTTGTAATTGTCTAGCGTTTGTTTGGGTTTTGTCTCCCCGACAGTTTAACATGGAGATTCTCCTGAAATGTATTTACTGACGTCTGTAAGATATTATACACTAGATGGGTAATCACTGGATATTATACATTAGATGGGTAATCACTGGGATATTATACACTAGATGGGTAATCACTGGATATTATACACTAGATGGGTAATCACTGGGATATTATACACTAGATGGGTAATCACTGGATATTATACACTAGATGGGTAATCACTGGGATATTATACACTAGATGGGTAATCACTGGGATATTATACACTAGATGGGTAATCACTGGATATTATACACTAGATGGGTAATCACTGGGATATTATACACTAGATGCGTAATCACTGGGATATTATACACTAGATGGGTAATCACTGGATATTATACACTAGATGGGTAATCACTTGGATATTATACACTAGATGGGTAATAACTGGGATATTATACACTAGATGGGTAATAACTGGGATATTATACACTAGATGGGTAATAACTGGGATATTATACACTAGATGGGTAATCACTGGATATTATACACTAGATGTGTAATCACTGGGATATTATACACTAGATGGGTAATCACTGGGATATTATACACTAGATGGGTAATCACTGGGATATTATACACTAGATGCGTAATCACTGGGATATTATACACTAGATGCGAAATCGCTGGGATATTATACACTAGATGGGTAATCACTGGGATATTATACACTAGATGGGTAATCACTGGGACATTATACACTAGATGGGTAATCACTGGGATATTATACACTAGATGGGTAATCACTGGGATATTATACACTAGATGCGTAATCACTGGGATATTATACACTAGATGGGTAATCACTGGTTATTATCCACTAGATGGGTAATCACTGGGATATTATACACTAGATGGGTAATCACTGGGATATTATACACTAGATGGGTAATCACTGGATATTATACACTAGATGTGTAATCACTGGGATATTATACACTAGATGGGTAATCACTGGGATATTATACACTAGATGGGTAATCACTGGATATTATACACTAGATGTGTAATCACTGGGATATTATACACTAGATGGGTAATCACTGGGATATTATACACTAGATGGGTAATCACTGGGATATTATACACTAGATGGGTAATCACTGGATATTATACACTAGATGGGTAATCACTGGATATTATACACTAGATGGGTAATCACTGGATATTATACACTAGATGGGTAATCGCTGGGATATTATACACTAGATGGGTAATCGCTGGGATATTATACACTAGATGGGTGATCACTGGATATTATACACTAGATGGGTAATCACTGGATATTATACACTAGATGCGTAATCAGTGGGATATTATACACTAGATGGGTAATCACTGAGATATTATACACTAGATGGGTAATCACTGGGATATTATACACTAGATGGGTAATCACTGGGATATTATACACTAGATGGGTAATCACTGGATATTATACACTAGATGTGTAATCACTGGATATTATACACTAGATGGGTAATCACTGGATATTATACACTAGATGGGTAATCACTGGATATTATACACTAGATGGGTAATCACTGGATATTGTACACTAGATGGGTAATCACTGGGATATTATACACTAGATGGGTAATCACTGGATATTGTACACTAGATGGGTAATCACTGGGATATTATACACTAGATGGGTAATAACTGGGATATTATACACTAGATGGGTAATCGCTGGGATATTATACACTAGATGGGTAATCACTGGATATTATACACTAGATGGGTAATCACTGGATATTATACACTAGATGTGTAATCACTGGATATTATACACTAGATGGGTAATCACTGGATATTATACACTAGATGGGTAATCACTGGATATTATACACTAGATGGGTAATCACTGGATATTGTACACTAGATGGGTAATCACTGGGATATTATACACTAGATGGGTAATCACTGGATATTGTACACTAGATGGGTAATCACTGGGATATTATACACTAGATGGGTAATCGCTGGGATATTATACACTAGATGTGTAATCACTGGATATTATACACTAGATGTGTAATCACTGGATATTATACACTAGATGGGTAATCACTGGATATTATACACTAGATGGGTAATCACTGGGATATTATACACTAGATGGGTAATCGCTGGGATATTATACACTAGATGGGTAATCACTGGATATTATACACTAGATGGGTAATCACTGGATATTATACACTAGATGGGTAATCACTGGATATTATACACTAGATGGGTAATCACTGGATATTGTACACTAGATGGGTAATCACTGGGATATTATACACTAGATGGGTAATCACTGGATATTGTACACTAGATGGGTAATCACTGGGATATTATACACTAGATGGGTAATAACTGGGATATTATACACTAGATGGGTAATCGCTGGGATATTATACACTAGATGGGTAATCACTGGATATTATACACTAGATGTGTAATCACTGGATATTATACACTAGATGGGTAATCACTGGATATTATACACTAGATGGGTAATCACTGGATATTATACACTAGATGGGTAATCACTGGATATTGTACACTAGATGGGTAATCACTGGGATATTATACACTAGATGGGTAATCACTGGATATTGTACACTAGATGGGTAATCACTGGGATATTATACACTAGATGGGTAATCGCTGGGATATTATACACTAGATGGGTAATCGCTGGGATATTATACACTAGATGGGTAATCACTGGGATATTATACACTAGATGGGTAATCACTGGGATATTATACACTAGATGGGTAATCACTGGATATTATACACTAGAAGGGTAATCACTGGATATTATACACTAGATGGGTAATCACTGGGATATTATACACTAGATGGGTAATCACTGGGATATTATACACTAGATGGGTAATCGCTGGGATATTATACACTAGATGGGTAATCGCTGGGATATTATACACTAGATGGGTAATCGCTGGGATATTATACACTAGATGGGTAATCGCTGGGACATTATACACTAGATGGGTAATCGCTGGGATATTATACACTAGATGGGTAATCACTGGATATTATACACTAGATGGGTAATCACTGGGATATTATACACTAGATGGGTAATCACTGGAAATTATACACTAGATGGGTAATCACTGGGATATTATACACTAGATGGGTAATCGCTGGGACATTATACACTAGATGGGTAATCGCTGGGATATTATACACTAGATGGGTAATCACTGGATATTATACACTAGATGGGTAATCACTGGGATATTATACACTAGATGCGTAATCACTGGGATATTATACACTAGATGGGTAATCACTGGGATATTATACACTAGATGGGTAATCACTGGATATTATACACTAGATGTGTAATCACTGGGATATTATACACTAGATGCGTAATCACTGGGATATTATACACTAGATGGGTAATCACTGGGATATTATACACTAGATGGGTTATCACTGGGATATTATACACTAGATGGGTAATCACTGGGACATTATACACTAGATGGGTAATAACTGGGATATTATACACTAGATGGGTAATCACTGGGATATTATACACTAGATGCGTAATCACTGGGATATTATACACTAGATGGGTAATCACTGGGATATTATACACTAGATGGGTAATCACTGGGATATTATACACTAGATGCATAATCACTGGGATATTATACACTAGATGCGTAATCACTGGGATATTATACACTAAACATGCTTATCCCCTTTTTAAAATGAGGGTCTCTTTCTGCAGAGACCCCCTCTGAATAGAGACCCGGATCAGACAAGTGAGGCATGCCTCGGCACTGAGCGCCACACATTCAGACCACGCCAGTCTCCTGACCGGCTCTGCCTCAGCTCGGAGACGGGTGACATTGATTAACTAAAAAAACTTTAGTTGTCCTTTAACTAGAAAACACTTATTTAATTTCAAGGCCGGATCCAGGGGGTTTAGAGAGAAGGGGAATCTATCTTACGCCTGTCTCCATAAAGTCTGAGCATTGGCTACTGCAGGGTAAATACTAATAGAGATATATAGCTCTCTCTAATGTGGCGTGTTATGAAAAGTGAAAACCACGCAGTATAATGTTTAATGTATACAGTACTCTATATCACGCCAGCAAAGAATGCACACAATGCAAAGTGGGAAAAGAGATTTATACAAACAGAATGAAGGATGTATATACACACACACACACACACACAATCCAATTCATGTAAAGTGCAGCCTGGCAGTATGTAGGATGTATATATACACACACACACACACAATCCAATTCATGTAAAGTGCAGCCCGGCAGTATATAGGATGTATATACACACACACAATCCAATTCATGTAAAGTGCAGCCCGGCAGTATGTAGGATGTATATACACACACACACACAATCCAATTCATGTAAAGTGCAGCCCGGCAGTATGTAGGATGTATATACACACACACACAATCCAATTCATGTAAAGTGCAGCCCGGCAGTATGTAGGATGTATATACACACACACACACAATCCAATTCATGTAACGTGCAGCCTGGCAGTATGTAGGATGTATATACACACACACACACACAATCCAATTCATGTAAAGTGCAGCCCGGCAGTATGTAGGATGTATATACACACACACACAATCCAATTCATGTAAAGTGCAGCCCAGCAGTATGTAGGATGTATATACACAGACACACAATCCAATTCATGTAAAGTGCAGCCCGGCAGTATGTAGGATGTATATACACACACACAATCCAATTCATGTAAAGTGCAGCCCGGCAGTATGTAGGATGTATATACACACACAAACAATCCAATTCATGTAAAGTGCAGCCCGGCAGTATGTAGGATGTATATACACACACACACAATCCAGTTCATGTAAAGTGCAGCCCGGCAGTATGTAGGATGTATATACACACACACACACACAATCCAATTCATGTAAAGTGCAGCCTGGCAGTATGTAGGATGTATATACACAGACACACAATCCAATTCATGTAAAGTGCAGCCTGGCAGTATGTAGGATGGATACACACACACACAATCCAATTCATGTAAAGTGCAGCCCGGCAGTATGTAGGATGTATATACACACAGACAATCCAATTCATGTAAAGTGCAGCCCGGCAGTATGTAGGATGTATATACACACACACACAATTCAATTCATGTAAAGTGCAGCCCGGCAGTATGTAGGATGTATATACACACACACAATCCAATTCATGTAAAGTGCAGCCCGGCAGTATGTAGGATGTATATACACACACACACAATCCAATTCATGTAAAGTGCAGCCCGGCAGTATGTAGGATGTATATACACACACACACACAATCCAATTCATGTAACGTGCAGCCTGGCAGTATGTAGGATGTATATACACACACACACACACAATCCAATTCATGTAAAGTGCAGCCCGGCAGTATGTAGGATGTATATACACACACACACAATCCAATTCATGTAAAGTGCAGCCCAGCAGTATGTAGGATGTATATACACAGACACACAATCCAATTCATGTAAAGTGCAGCCCGGCAGTATGTAGGATGTATATACACACACACAATCCAATTCATGTAAAGTGCAGCCCGGCAGTATGTAGGATGTATATACACACAGACAATCCAATTCATGTAAAGTGCAGCCCGGCAGTATGTAGGATGTATATACACACACACACAATTCAATTCATGTAAAGTGCAGCCCGGCAGTATGTAGGATGGATACACACACACAATCCAATTCATGTAAAGTGCAGCCCCGCAGTATGTAGGATGTATATACACACACACAATCCAATTCATGTAAAGTACAGCCTGGCAGTATGTAGGATGGATACACACAGACACACAATTCAATTCATGTAAAGTGCAGCCCGGCAGTATGTAGGATGTATATACACACAATATAATTTATGTAAAGTGAAGCTCGGCAGTATGTAGGATGTATATACACACACACAAAATCCAATTCATGTAAAGTGCAGCCCGGCAGTATGTAGGATGTATATACACACACACACATAATCCAATTCATGTAAAGTGCAGCCCGGCAGTATGTAGGATGTATATATACACACACACACAATCCAATTCATGTAAAGTGCAGCCCGGCAGTATGTAGGATGTATATACACACACACAATCCAATTCATGTAAAGTGCAGCCCGGCAGTATGTAGGATGTATATACACACACACACAATCCAATTCATGTAAAGTGCAGCCCGGCAGTATGTAGGATGTATATACACACACACAATCCAATTCATGTAAAGTGCAGCCTGGCAGTATGTAGGATGTATACACACACACAATCCAATTCATGTAAAGTGCAGCCTGGCAGTATGTAGGATGTATATACACACACACACACACACACAATCCAATTCATGTAAAGTGCAGCCTGGCAGTATGTAGGATGTATATACACACACACACACACATAATTCAATTCATGTAAAGTGCAGCCCGGCAGTATGTAGGATGTATACACACATACACAATCCAATTCATGTAAAGTGCAGCCCGGCAGTATGTAGGATGTATATACACACACACACACACAATCCAATTCATGCAAAGTGCAGCCTGGCAGTATGTAGGATGTATATAAACACACACACAATCCAATTCATGTAAAGTGCAGCCCGGCAGTATGTAGGATGTATATACACACACACAATCCAATTCATGTAAAGTGCAGCCTGGCAGTATGTAGGATGTATATACACACACACAATCCAATTCATGTAAAGTGCAGCCCGGCAGTATGTAGGATGTATATACACACACACAATCCAATTCATGTAAAGTGCAGCCGGGCAGTATGTAGGATGTATATACACACACACCCAATCCAATTCATGTAAAGTGCAGCCCGGCAGTATGTAGGATGTATATACACACACAATCCAATTCATGTAAAGTGCAGCCCGGCAGTATGTAGGATGTATATACACACACACACAATCCAATTCATGTAAAGTGCAGCCCGGCAGTATGTAGGATGGATACACACACACAATCCAATTCATGTAAAGTGCAGCCCCGCAGTATGTAGGATGTATATACACACACACAATCCAATTCATGTAAAGTACAGCCTGGCAGTATGTAGGATGGATACACACAGACACACAATTCAATTCATGTAAAGTGCAGCCCGGCAGTATGTAGGATGTATATACACACAATATAATTTATGTAAAGTGAAGCTCGGCAGTATGTAGGATGTATATACACACACACAAAATCCAATTCATGTAAAGTGCAGCCCGGCAGTATGTAGGATGTATATACACACACACACATAATCCAATTCATGTAAAGTGCAGCCCGGCAGTATGTAGGATGTATATATACACACACACACAATCCAATTCATGTAAAGTGCAGCCCGGCAGTATGTAGGATGTATATACACACACACAATCCAATTCATGTAAAGTGCAGCCCGGCAGTATGTAGGATGTATATACACACACACACAATCCAATTCATGTAAAGTGCAGCCCGGCAGTATGTAGGATGTATATACACACACACAATCCAATTCATGTAAAGTGCAGCCTGGCAGTATGTAGGATGTATACACACACACAATCCAATTCATGTAAAGTGCAGCCTGGCAGTATGTAGGATGTATATACACACACACACACACACACAATCCAATTCATGTAAAGTGCAGCCTGGCAGTATGTAGGATGTATATACACACACACACACACATAATTCAATTCATGTAAAGTGCAGCCCGGCAGTATGTAGGATGTATACACACATACACAATCCAATTCATGTAAAGTGCAGCCCGGCAGTATGTAGGATGTATATACACACACACACACACAATCCAATTCATGCAAAGTGCAGCCTGGCAGTATGTAGGATGTATATAAACACACACACAATCCAATTCATGTAAAGTGCAGCCCGGCAGTATGTAGGATGTATATACACACACACAATCCAATTCATGTAAAGTGCAGCCTGGCAGTATGTAGGATGTATATACACACACACAATCCAATTCATGTAAAGTGCAGCCCGGCAGTATGTAGGATGTATATACACACACACAATCCAATTCATGTAAAGTGCAGCCGGGCAGTATGTAGGATGTATATACACACACACCCAATCCAATTCATGTAAAGTGCAGCCCGGCAGTATGTAGGATGTATATACACACACAATCCAATTCATGTAAAGTGCAGCCCGGCAGTATGTAGGATGTATATACACACACACACAATCCAATTCATGTAAAGTGCAGCCCGGCAGTATGTAGGATGTATATACACACACACACACAATCCAATGCATGTAAAGTGCAGCCCAGCAGTATGTAGGATGTATATACACACACACACAATCCATTTCATGTAAAGTGTAGCCCGGCAGTATGTAGGATGTATATACACACACAATCCAATTCATGTAGCGTGCAGCCCGGCAGTATGTAGGATGTATATACACACACACAATCCAATTCATGTAAAGTGCAGCCCGGCAGTATGTAGGATGTATATACACACACACACAATCCAATGCATGTAAAGTGCAGCCCAGCAGTATGTAGGATGTATATACACACACACACACAATCCAATGCATGTAAAGTGCAGCCCGGCAGTATGTAGGATGTATATACACACACACACACAATCCAATTCATGTAAAGTGCAGCCTGGCAGTATGTAGGATGTATATACACACACACACACACAATCCAATTCATGTAGGTGCAGCCCGGCAGTATGTAGGATGTATATACACACACACACAATCCAATTCATGTAAAGTGCAGCCCAGCAGTATGTAGGATGTATATATACACACACACAATCCAATTCATGTAAAGTGCAGCCCGGCAGTATGTAGGATGTATATACACACACACACAATCCAATTCATGTAAAGTGCAGCCCAGCAGTATGTAGGATGTATATACACACACACACACAATCCAATTCATGTAAAGTGCAGCCCGGCAGTATGTAGGATGTATATACACACACACACACAATCCAATTCATGTAAAGTGCAGCCCAGCAGTATGTAGGATGTATATACACACACACACACACAATCCAATTCATGTAAAGTGCAGCCTGGCAGTATGTAGGATGTATATACACACACACACAATCCAATTCATGTAAAGTGCAGCCCAGCAGTATGTAGGATGTATATATACACACACACAATCCAATTCATGTAAAGTGCAGCTTGGCAGTATGTAGGATGTATATATACACACACACACACATACAATCCAATTCATGTAAAGTGCAGCCCAGCAGTATGTAGGATGTATATACACACACACACAATCCAATTCATGTAAAGTGCAGCCTGGCAGTATGTAGGATGTATATACACACACACACACAATCCATTTCATGTAAAGTGCAGCCTGGCAGTATGTAGGATGTATATACACACACACACACACACACAATCCAATTCATGTAAAGTGCAGCCCGGCAGTATGTAGGATGTATATACACACACAGACACAATCCAATTCATGTAAAGTGCAGCCTGGCAGTATGTAGAATGTATATACACACACACACAATCCATTTCATGTAAAGTGCAGCCCGGCAGTATGTAGGATGTATATACACACACACACAATCCAATTCATGTAAAGTGCAGCCTGGCAGTATGTAGGATGTATATACACACACACAATCCAATTCATGTAAAGTGCAGCCCGGCAGTATGTAGGATGTATATACACACACACACAATCCAATTCATGTAAAGTGCAGCCCGGCAGTATGTAGGATGTATATACACACACACACAATCCATTTCATGTAAAGTGTAGCCCGGCAGTATGTAGGATGTATATACACACTCACACACAATCCAATTCATGTAAAGTGCAGCCCGGCAGTATGTAGGATGTATATATGCACACACACACACACACACAATCCAATTCATGTAAAGTGCAGCCCGGCAGTATGTAGGATGTATATACACACACACAATCCAATTCATGTAAAGTGCAGCCTGGCAGTATGTAGGATGTATATACACACACACACACAATCCAATTCATGTAAAGTGCAGCCCGGCAGTATGTAGGATGTATATACACACACACACAATCCAATTCATGTAAAGTGCAGCCCGGCAGTATGTAGGATGTATATACACACACACACACAATCCATTTCATGTAAAGTGCAGCCCGGCAGTATGTAGGATGTATATACACACAGACAATCCAATTCATGTAAAGTGTAGCCCGGCAGTATGTAGGATGTATATACACACACACAATCCATTTCATGTAAAGTGCTGCCTGGCAGTATGTAGGATGTATACACACACACACACACACACACAATCCAATTCATGTAAAGTGCAGCCTGGCAGTATGTAGGATGTATACACACACACACAATCCAATTCATGTAAAGTGCAGCCCGGCAGTATGTAGGATGTATATACACACACACACAATCCAATTCATGTAAAGTGCAGCCCAGCAGTATGTAGGATGTATACACACAGACACACACACACAATCCAATTCATGTAAAGTGCAGCCCGGCAGTATGTAGGATGTATACACACACACACACACACACACACAATCCAATTCATGTAAAGTGCAGCCTGGCAGTATGTAGGATGTATATACACACACACACAATCCAATTCATGTAAAGTGCAGCCCGGCAGTATGTAGGATGTATATACACACACACACAATCCAATTCATGTAAAGTGCAGCCCGGCAGTATGTAGGATGTATATACACACACACACAATCCATTTCATGTAAAGTGTAGCCCGGCAGTATGTAGGATGTATATACACACTCACACACAATCCAATTCATGTAAAGTGCAGCCCGGCAGTATGTAGGATGTATATATGCACACACACACACACACACAATCCAATTCATGTAAAGTGCAGCCCGGCAGTATGTAGGATGTATATACACACACACAATCCAATTCATGTAAAGTGCAGCCTGGCAGTATGTAGGATGTATATACACACACACACAATCCAATTCATGTAAAGTGCAGCCCGGCAGTATGTAGGATGTATATACACACACACACAATCCAATTCATGTAAAGTGCAGCCCGGCAGTATGTAGGATGTATATACACACACACACACGATCCATTTCATGTAAAGTGCAGCCCGGCAGTATGTAGGATGTATATACACACAGACAATCCAATTCATGTAAAGTGTAGCCCGGCAGTATGTAGGATGTATATACACACACACACACAATCCATTTCATGTAAAGTGCAGCCCGGCAGTATGTAGGATGTATATACACACACACACAATCCAATTCATGTAAAGTGCAGCCCGGCAGTATGTAGGATGTATATACACACACACACAATCCAATTCATGTAAAGTGCAGCCCGGCAGTATGTAGGATGTATATACACACACACAATCCAATTCATGTAAAGTGCAGCCTGCCAGTATGTAGGATGTATATACACACACACACACACACACACACAATCCAATTCATGTAAAGTGCAGACCGGCAGTATGTAGGATGTATACACACACACACACACAATCCAATTCATGTAAAGTGCTGCCTGGCAGTATGTAGGATGTATATACACACACACACACAATCCATTTCATGTAAAGTGCTGCCTGGCAGTATGTAGGATGTATACACACACACACACACACACAATCCAATTCATGTAAAGTGCAGCCTGGCAGTATGTAGGATGTATATACACACACACACAATCCAATTCATGTAAAGTGCAGCCCGGCAGTATGTAGGATGTATATACACACACACACAATCCAATTCATGTAAAGTGCAGCCCGGCAGTATGTAGGATGTATATACACAGACAATCCAATTCATGTAAAGTGCAGCCCGGCAGTATGTAGGATGTATATACACACACACACACAATCCAATTCATGTAAAGTGCAGCCCGGCAGTATGTAGGATGTATATACACAGACAATCCAATTCATGTAAAGTGCAGCCCGGCAGTATGTAGGATGTATATACACACACACACACACAATCCAATTCATGTAAAGTGCAGCCCGGCAGTATGTAGGATGTATATACACACACACACAATCCAATTCATGTAAAGTGCAGCCCGGCAGTATGTAGGATGTATATACACACACACACAATCCAATTCATGTAAAGTGCAGCCCGGCAGTATGTAGGATGTATATACACACAGACAATCCAATTCATGTAAAGTGTAGCCCGGCCATAAAGTTTCCCACCTTCACTGTATTAACCTCTACCGCTTCTACTGGAAGACTATTCCATGCACCCACCACCCTCTCCTGAGCAAGAGAAATGTCTAGATGTCTCTCTCACTGTCCATTTTGGGTCTTTTATGTAACTGACAGACGTTGAAACAAGTTTCTAATTTTAACTTGATCTTTTCCAAGACAAAGGGATTTTTTTAGTTTCTGTCACTAATTCGGGAATTACTTGTTGATTCTCCTTAGTAACCAGTCTCTCTGCATCTGCTGCCAACGGACATTTTTTCACATAATTTTTCATGGAATCCCGATAACTGGGAATTAAATCCCAAATGGACAAGGAGGGTCTAAGTTACACCCCAGTGATCACTGGGATTAAACTTGGATCCCTCCTGCAGAAATTAATTATTATTTGAAGTCATTCAGAAATTTTCCAGACCAGAGTCATAAAAGTGCAGTAATTAACCACTGGTCAGGATGAGGAAACTGTATATTACTGTGTTATATGTACTAATATACAATGATCCCTTATCCAAAAATAGTTTTGGGATTTTAAAACACGTTGCTTTATCTTATATCTAGGATAGCCTTATACCTATCCCATGCATGCTTAAACTCCTTCACTGTAATAACCTCTACCACTTCTACTGGAAGACTATTCCATACATCCACTACCCTCTCAGTAATGTAATACTTTCATTAGTCCCTGACCTTATCTTATATCTAGGATAGCCTTATACCTATCCCATGCATGCTTAAACTCCTTCACTGTATTAACCTCTACCACTTCTACTGGAAGACTATTCCATACATCCACTACCCTCTCAGTAAAGTAATACTTTCATTAGTCCCCGGCCTTATCTTATATCTAGGATAGCCTTATACCTATCCCACGCATGCTTAAACTCCTTCACTGTATTAACCTCTACCACTTCTACTGGAAGACTATTCCATACATCCACTACCCTCTCAGTAAAGTAATACTTTCATTAGTCCCTGGCCTTATCTTATATCTAGGATAGCCTTATACCTATCCCACGCATGCTTAAACTCCTTCACTGTATTAACCTCTACCACTTCTACTGGAAGACTATTCCATGCATCCACTACCCTCTCAGTAATGTAATACTTTCATTAGTCCCTGACCTTATCTTATATCTAGGATAGCCTTATACCTATCCCATGCATGCTTAAACTCCTTCACTGTATTAACCTCTACCACTTCTACTGGAAGACTATTCCATACATCCACTACCCTCTCAGTAATGTAATACTTTCATTAGTCCCTGGCCTTATCTTATATCTTGGATAGCCTTATACCTATCCCATGCATGCTTAAACTCCCTCACTGTATTAACCTCTACCACTTCTACTGGAAGACTATTCCATGTATCCACTACCCTCTCAGTAATGTAATACTCTCATTAGTCCCTGACCTTATCTTATATCTAGGATAGCCTTATACCTATCCCATGCATGCTTAAACACCTTCACTGTATTAACCTCTACCACTTCTGCTGGAAGACTATTCCATACATCCACTACCCTCTCAGTAATGTAATACTTTCATTAGTCCCTGACCTTATCTTATATCTAGGATAGCCTTATACCTATCCCATGCATGCTTAAACTCCTTCACTGTATTAACCTCTACCACTTCTACTGGAAGACTATTCCATGCATCCACTACCCTCTCAGTAATGTAATACTTTCATTAGTCCCTGGCCTTATCTTATATCTAGGATAGCCTTATACCTATCCCATGCATGCTTAAACACCTTCACTGTATTAACCTCTACCAGTTCTACTGGAAGAATATTCCATGCATCCACTACCCTCTCAGTAATGTAATACTTTCATTAGTCCCTGTCCTTATCTTATATCTAGGATAGCCTTATACCTATCCCATGCATGCTTAAACACCTTCACTGTATTAACCTCTACCACTTCTACTGGAAGACTATTCCATGCACCCACTACCCTCTCAGTAATGTAATACTTTCATTAGTCCCTGGCCTTATCTTATATCTAGGATAGCCTTATACCTATCCCATGCATGCTTAAACACCTTCACTGTATTAACCTCTACCAGTTCTACTGGAAGACTATTCCATGCATCCACTACCCTCTCAGTAATGTAATACTTTCATTAGTCCCTGGCCTTATCTAATATCTAGGATAGCCTTATACCTATCCCATGCATGCTTAAACTCCTTCACTGTATTAACCTCTACCACTTCTACTGGAAGACTATTCCATACATCCACTACCCTCTCAGTAATGTAATACTTTCATTAGTCCCTGGCCTTATCTTATATCTAGGATAGCCTTATACCTATCCCACGCATGCTTAAACTCCTTTACTGTATTAACCTCTACCACTTCTACTGGAAGACTATTCCATGCATCCACTACCCTCTCAGTAAAGTAATACTATCATTATCCCCTGACCTTATCTTATATCTAGGATAGCCTTATACCTATCCCACGCATGCTTAAACTCCTTCACTGTATTAACCTCTACCACTTCTACTGGAAGACTATTCCATGCATCCACTACCCTCTCAGTAATGTAATACTTTCATTAGTCCCTGGCCTTATCTTATATCTAGGATAGCCTTATACCTATCCCACGCATGCTTAAACTCCTTCACTGTATTAACCTCTACCACTTCTACTGGAAGACTATTCCATACATCCACTACCCTCTCAGTAATGTAATACTTTCATTAGTCCCTGGCCTTATCTTATATCTAGGATAGCCTTATACCTATCCCATGCATGCTTAAACTCCTTCACTGTATTACCCTCTACCACTTCTACTGGAAGACTATTCCATGCTTCCACTACCCTCTCAGTAATGTAATACTATCATTAGTCCCTGACCTTATCTTATATCTAGGATAGCCTTATACCTATCCCATGCATGCTTAAACTCCTTCACTGTATTAACCTCTTCCACTTCTACTGGAAGACTATTCCATACATCCACTACCCTCTCAGTAAAGTAATACTTTCATTAGTCCCTGGCCTTATCTTATCTCTAGGATAGCCTTATACCTATCCCATGCATGCTTAAACTCCTTCACTGTATTAACCTCTACCACTTATACTGGAAGACTATTCCATGCATCCACTACCCTCTCAGTAATGTAATACTTTCATTAGTCCCTGGCCTTATCTTATATCTAGGATAGCCTTATACCTATCCCATGCATGCATAAACTCCTTCACTGTATTAACCTCTACCACTTCTACTGGAAGACTATTCCATACATCCACTACCCTCTCAGTAATGTAATACTTTCATTAGTCCCTGACCTTATCTTATATCTAGGATAGCCTTATACCTATCCCACGCATGCTTAAACTCCTTCACTGTATTACCCTCTACCACCTCTGCTGGAAGGCTATACCCATCCTAGGATTTGGATAGTTCTAGACATGTTTTATAAAATGATTGAATATGGTGTAATAAAGATATCTATGTCTTTATGAAAATAATACTCCAGCTCCCAGGATACAAGCGTCCGTACTAGAGAGTAAAGTATACAGACGATGCTGGGACATCCTCTCATATTTACAGTTCCATGTCATATTTATAATCCAGTATTTGATGGATTTATACTGAGATACAAATCATTTCCTCCCCAGCTCTCTGTCTCCATTTCCTTCTCTCCCCCCGTGTCAGATGCCATGAATATAGACAATAAAAACAGCTTGAAAATAATCAAAATATTGTGCGGTCTGAATCGCAGCAAATGCATAAAGTACGGGAAATGTAAGGGTTAAATGTGTCTACTGCTTATGACATCACCTGTGGCTTGACATGCAAATAAAGTACCGCTCAGTGTGATTTGCCTATCAAGCCACAAGGTGATGTCATAAGAAGGAGCCACCGCAGACCCTTATATTGCCCTTACTTTATGCATTTGCTGCGATTCTGCCAGCACAATGTATGGATTGTTTATAATATCTTTCTTTTCTCTACAGTCACAGTATAAACAGTGTTTAGGTGACACAGACCTTTAATAGTTTTAAAATCTTGGCATTGCCCCGTTTAATGGGGACTCCTTTTCAGAGCATATCCCACCTGATTTACCTGCATAGTGGGCGGTGCTGGCCCGGTATGGGGGTAAATTGGCAGGAACTTTCTTAGGACCGGCAGACATGATCAGACGGGCATCAGTGTGCACCAGCTGATTTCATGTTTAATTCTCCTTTAAATGTACAGTCTAGTCTGGTGCAAGATGGAGATCACTGCTTGTATAGTGCACAGGCTTTTATCCCGCCTTCTACATAAATCACATTTTAAATTTTTGACTCAAGTCCTCCCCTGTGATTACTCTGCATGTTTACTGCAGGTGCGGTAGCACTGATTATATAGACACTGAGGATATAAAGTATTGTTTCATTTAGTCACTTCCTGTGCTGCTGGAATAGAATACATTGTGTGGACTCTGTGACCTTGCTCTAGTACACCTTGTCTGATGACATCACTAGAGAGACAGGAAATTACATTAACTTGAATTAAATTATTCTCATTGGTTCATTCATCAAAAAAAGGAAATTGACTTTTTCTCAGCTAGTGTGGGCAGTCCTGGTTTCTTGCAAACTGCTGTAATGTCACAATTTCATCTCGCTGTAACTATTTTATATTTTAAGCAATGCAATATGTAAGACGTGCATTTCAAAGTACTTTGAAAGCACATTAATATTTGGAAGATGCGTTTTGGGCACCGGACAGACCCTTTAAGCTGAATTGGAGAATTTTTACAGCTCGGCTACTTTTGGCTTTAAGTTTGAAACATTGACTATCTATCGACTTTGGAAAATAACTTTCACATTTTCCTGAATTAACCAAAAATCTGCACTTTTTAAATCCTGAATATTTTGCTCTGTAATTGAATGAAGATGGACTTGTCACTGCTGGATCGTCCATCCATCTGTTTGGATCACGGCCAAGAGGGGAAATAGAGGATAGAAAGTATCCCAGCTCTCCTTCCCTTAAACTCTGTGTATTTCAAGTTTGTGCGAAGATCATAAATCAACATTTGTATAAAGAGATTGGAAACATTATTTAATCTGAAGCGAGAGCGACAGGAAGTATCATATTTACTGAAATAAATAATAATAATTATCACGGAGATGTCATGTTTCAGTCCTGATAGAGCAGCACAGGGGGTGATATTTGGGATATATTAGGGATATATTAGGGATATATTAGGGATATGTCCTCATACACAGAAAGCGGCATATCTGTGGAAATACGAAATAATTCCGTGGCCCTTACTGTGCGGCACATCGTAACCAGAGAGTTACAGCGCACACATTATCACTATCAATATGCAATATTGCGCACACATTATCACTAATAATACACATTATCACTATCAATCCAAATTATCACTATCAATACGCAATATCGCTATCAGCGCACACATTATCACTAATAATACACATTATCACTATCAATACGCAATATCGCTATCAGCGCACACATTATCACTATCAATCCAAATTATCACTATCAATACGCAATATCGCTATCAGCGCACACATTATCACTATCAATCCAAATTATCACTATCAATACGCAATATCGCTATCAGCGCACACATTATCACTAATAATACACATTATCACTATCAATCCAAATTATCACTATCAATACGCAATATCGCTATCAGCGCACACATTATCACTAATAATACACATTATCACTATCAATCCAAATTATCACTATCAATACGCAATATCGCTATCAGCGCACACATTATCACTAATAATACACATTATCACTATCAATACGCAATATCGCTATCAGCGCACACATTATCACTATCAATACAAATTATCACTATCAATACGCAATATCGCTATCAGCGCACACATTATCACTATCAATCCAAATTATCACTATCAATACGCAATATCGCTATCAGCGCACACAATATCACTATGAATACACATTATCACTATCAGCGCACACATTATCACTAATAATACACATTATCACTATCCGTGCACACATTATCACTATCAATCCAAATTATCACTATCAATGCACAATATCGCTATCAGCGCACACATTATCACTAATAATACACATTATCACTATCAATCCAAATTATCACTATCAATACACAATATCGCTATCTGCGCACACAATATCACTAATAATACACATTATCACTATCAATCCAAATTATCACTATCAATACGCAATATCGCTATCAGCGCACACATTATCACTATGAATACACACATGATCACTATCAGCGCACACATTATCACTATCAATCCACATTATCACTATTAATACACATCACTATCTGTGCACACATTTCACTATCAATACGCAATATCACTATCCGTGCACACATTATCACTATCAACACACACATTATCACTATCCACATTATCACTATCAATCCACATTATCACTATTAATACACATCACTATCTGTGCACACATTATCACTATCAATACGCAATATCGCTATCAGCGCACACATTATCACTATCAATCCACATTATTACTATTAATACACATCACTATCTGTGCACACATTATCACTATCAATACGCAATATCGCTATCAGCGCACACATTATCACTATCAATCCACATTATCACTATTAATACACATCACTAACTGTGCACACATTATCACTTTCAATACACAATATCGCTATCCGTGCACACATTATCACTATTAATACACATTATCACTATTAATACACAATATCGCTATCAGCGCACACATTATCACTATCCGTGCACACATTATCACTATTATTGACGGGTGTATTAACCCTTTTTTGGCACGTTGGATGCTCTCTGTCTCTACTCTGCTTGTCTGAAGAGGATAAGATAATCCAGCCCTAGACACTGATTTATCTCCAGTAAAACACAGATCCCAAAACCTGCCCCCATCTGGCATCCAGCTTTACACAACGCCATAAAACTGCGCACTGACACTCTCCAGAGACCCCAGCAGACCCCCAGTCACTATAAATGAATATAAAGCATCCAGAGACTGTGCATGAGGACTTACCTGCTTTACCCCGCCAAGGTCATTCTGCACAGCAGCCCCCTCTATGTTCAGGGCCGGCCGGGGATCAGCGCAGCTTTCTGCTCGATGCATGGAGATTTGTATCTGTTTTTGGGAGGGATCTGAAAGTGGATCATTTCTAAGGTCCGTGGCTCACTGCATCTCTAACAAGAGATTTAAATCCACTGCTGGCTGTGAGCTGGAAATGCAGTTTATTCTCAGCTAAAAACTAACATATTCCTCTTTTTCCCCCTCTCTCTCAATCAGACTGGCCCCCTCTTCACTCCTGGGAACTTTTACCATTTAAGGTCAATGCTCCATTTGTCTGTACGAGAGGAAGACATACCCCACGGACTCACACAGACATTCTGCATGTAAAATAAATAAATCCCCCGTGTCCCAGAGACACGCGTGGCTGCCGTGGACTGAAACACATACAGTTCCGTGTCACACAATTACTTTTTCATGGAACGATTGTGTCACACGTGAAAAGAAACGGTGAGCGGACTGGTGTGAATGAGAAAATGCACATCTTAACCCCTTTGTGGCTGGAGTGGCCTGTAAAAGAGAAGCCGCTCTTCCTGATGGGGATTAAGGGGTTATTATTGCAAAATGGTTAGAAATCAGCTGGCTCCTTTCATTGCATTTTTTTGGCAACAAGCTATTAAAGACTGCAGGGTATTTGTACCAAGTCAAATAACACAGTGTAATACTAAAGTGTAATAATGTAGTGTAATAACACAGTGTAATACTAAAGTGTAATAATGTAGTGTAATAACACAGTGTAATAATGTAGTGTAATAACACAGTGTAATACTAAAGTGTAATAATGTAGTGTAATAACACAGTGTAATACTAAAGTGTAATAATGTAGTGTAATAACAGTGTAATACTAAAGTGTAATAATGTAGTGGAATAACACAGTGTAATACTAAAGTGTAATAATGTAGTGTAATAACATGGTGTAACAACACAGTGTAATACTAAAGTGTAATAATGTAGTGTAATAACACAGTGTAATACTAAAGTGTAATAATGTAGTGTAATAACACAGTGTAATACTAAAGTGTAATAATGTAGTGTAATAACACAGTGTAATACTAAAGTGTAATAATGTAGTGTGATAACATGGTGTAACAACACAGTGTAATACTAAAGTGTAATAATGTAGTGTGATAACATGGTGTAACAACACAGTGTAATACTAAAGTGTTATAATGTAGTGTGATAACATAGTGTAAGAACGCAGTGTAATACTAAAGTATAATAATGTAGTGTAATGACATGGTGTAATAATGTGGGCTGATAACCTAGTGTAATAACATGGTGTAATAACATAGTGTAATAATGTAGTATAATAACGCAGTGTAATACTAAAGTGTAATAACATAGTGTAAAAATGCAGTGTGATAACATGGTGTAATAACGTAGTGTAAGACTAAAGTGTAATAATATGGTGTAATAATGTAGTGTAATAATGCAGTGTCATACTAAAGTGTAATAATGCAGAGTAATACTAAAGTGTAATAATGCAGTGTAATAACATGGTGTAATAACGCAGTGGGATAAAATGGTGTAATAACTCAGTGTAATAATGCAGTGTGGTGACATGGTGTAATAACGCAGTGTAAGACTAAAGTGTAATGATGCAGTGTAATAATACAGTGTGATAATATGGTGGAATAATGTGGTCTGATAACCTATTGTAATAACATTGTGTAATAATGCAGTATAATAACATGGTGTAATAATGCAGTCTAATAATATTGTGTAATAATGCAGTCTAATAACACGGTGTCATAATGCAGTCTACTAACAGTGTGTAATAATGCAGTCTAATAACATGGTGTAATAATGCAGTCTAATAATATTGTGTAATAATGCAGTCTAATAACACGGTGTCATAATGCAGTCTACTAACAGTGTGTAATAATGCAGTCTAATAACATGGTGTAATAATGCAGTCTAATAACACGGTGTCATAATGCAGTCTAATAACATTGTGTCATAATGCAGGCTAATAACATTGTGTCATAATGCAGTCTAATAACACGGTGTCATAATGCAGTCTAATAACATGGTGTAATAATGCAGTCTAATAACATGGTGTAATAATGCAGTCTAATAACACGGTGTCATAATGCAGTCAAATAACATTGTGTCATAATGCAGTCTACTAACAGTGTGTAATAATGCAGTCTAATAACATGGTGTAATAATGCAGTCTAATAACACGGTGTCATAATGCAGTCTAATAACATTGTGTCATAATGCAGGCTAATAACATTGTGTCATAATGCAGTCTAATAACACGGTGTCATAATGCAGTCTAATAACATGGTGTAATAATGCAGTCTAATAACATGGTGTAATAATGCAGTCTAATAACATTGTGTCATAATGCAGTCTAATAACACGGTGTCATAATGCAGTCTATTAACATTGTGTCATAATGCAGTCTAATAACATGGTGTAATAATGCAGTCTAATAACACGGTGTCATAATGCAGTCTAATAACATTGTGTCATAATGCAGGCTAATAACATTGTGTCATAATGCAGTCTAATAACATGGTGTAATAATGCAGTCTAATAACATGGTGTAATAATGCAGTCTAATAACATTGTGTCATAATGCAGTCTAATAACACGGTGTCATAATGCAGTCTATTAACATTGTGTCATAATGCAGTCTAATAACACGGTGTCATAATGCAGTCTAATAACATTGTGTAATAACATGGTGTAATAATGCGGTCTAATAACATTGTGTCATAATGCAGTCTAATAACATGGTGTAATAATGCAGTCTAATAACATTGTGTCATAATGCAGTCTAATAACACGGTGACATAATGCAGTCTAATAACATGGTGTAATAATGCAGTCTAATAACATTGTGTCATAATGCAGTCTAATAACATGGTGTAATAATGCAGTCTAATAACACGGTGTCATAATGCAGTCTATTAACATTGTGTCATAATGCAGTCTAATAACATGGTGTAATAATGCAGTCTAAATAACATTGTGTAATAACATGGTGTAATAATGCGGTCTAAATAACATTGTGTAATAACATGGTGTAATAATGCAGTCTAATAACATGGTGTAATAATGCATTCTAATAACATGGTGTCATAATGCAGTCTAATAACATGGTGTAATAATATGGTGTCATAATGCAGTCTAATAACATGGTGTCATAATGCAGTCTAATAACATGGTGTAATAATATGGTGTCATAATGCAGTCTAATAACATGGTATAATAATGCAGTCTAATAACACGGTGTCATAATGCAGTCTAATAACATGGTGTAACAATGCAGTCTAATAACATGGTGTCATAATGCAGTCTAATAACACGGTGTCATAATGCAGTCTAATAACACGGTGTCATAATGCAGTCTAATAACACAGTGTCATAATGCAGTCTAATAACATTGTGTCATAATGCAGTCTAATAACATGGTGTCATAATGCAGTCTAATAACATTGTGTAATAACATGGTGTAATAATGCGGTCTAATAACATTGTGTCATAATGCAGTCTAATAACATTGTGTAATAACATGGTGTAATAATGCGGTCTAATAACATTGTGTCATAATGCAGTCTAATAACATTGTGTAATAATGCAGTCTAAAAACATGGTGTAATAATGCAGTCTAATAACACGATGTCATAATGCAGTCTAATAACATGGTGTAATAATGCAGTCTAATAACATTGTGTCATAATGCAGTCTAATAACATGGCGTAATAATACAGTCTAAAAACATGGTGTAATAATGCAGTCTAATAACATGGTGTAATAATGCAGTCTAATAACATGGTGTAATAATGTAGTCTAATAACATGGTGTAATAATGCAGTCTAATAACACGGTGTAATAATGCAGTCTAATAACATTGTGTAATAACATGGTGTAATAATGCAGTCTAATCACATGGTGTCATAATGCAGTCTAATAACATTGTGTAATAACATGGTGTAATAATGCAGTCTAATCACATGGTGTAATAATGCAGTGTGATAACTGTAAAACTTTACATAGTTATGATTTTAATGTTTTAAACACTGTCTTTTCATCACCCTGACAGTGTATCTGGATCCCCATGAAACAGAGATACTAGGAAGCAGGATTTACACAATATTTAGGTTATTCACAGAGTTTGTCAGATACCAAATAACACAAACTTTATCTTATAAATCAACAAACTGGTCGGATATTTATAAACAGTCTGTGTATAATCTGCTTCATCTCAGCACATTCGGAAAAACTCTGAATAATCCCAGTGTTAATTCACAATACATACACAAGGGTTAAAGGGACTCTGTCTATACTGTGACTGTATCACACAAAAACTGCTCATACTGTGACTGTATCGCCCAAACACTGCTTATACTGTGACTGTATCGCCCAAACACTGCTTATACTGTGACTGTATCGCCCAAACACTGCTTATACTGTGACTGTATCACCCAAACACTGCTTATACTGTGACTGTATCACCCAAACACTGCTTATACTGTGACTGTATCACACAAAAACTGCTCATACTGTGACTGTATCGCCCAAACACTGCTTATACTGTGACTGTATCACCCAAACACTGCTTATACTGTGACTGTATCACCCAAACACTGCTTATACTGTGACTGTATCACACAAAAACTGCTCATACTGTGACTGTATCGCCCAAACACTGCTTATACTGTGACTGTATCACCCAAACACTGCTTATACTGTGACTGTATCGCCCAAACACTGCTTATACTGTGACTGTATCACCTAAACACTGCTTATACTGTGACTGTATCACCCAAACACTGCTTATACTGTGACTGTATCACCCAAACACTGCTTATACTGTGACTGTATCACCCAAACACTGCTTATACTGTGACTGTATCACCCAAACACTGCTTATACTGTGACTGTATCACCTAAACACTGCTTATACTGTGACTGTATCACCCAAACACTGCTTATACTGTGACTGTATCACCCTAACACTGCTTATACTGTGACTGTATCACCCAAACACTGCTTATACTGTGACTGTATCACCCAAACACTGCTTATACTGTGACTGTATCACCTAAACAGTGGGAATTGAAATATAAATGTTACCAGTGAGTGCCCCCTGTCCCCTGGCATTGAAAGGACAAAGAGTATTAGGCCTTTCCCATCCTCTACAATCCAGATTTTAGCATTTTTTGGAAAGCACATAAAGCAATGCTGTATCTTCTTATAATAACATTAAGTTTCATCCCGCGAGAAGAATGTCGACACAGGACTTCTCAAAAAAATCCTCTGCCTGCCAAGTACAAGCAAAGGTCAGGGGTCAGATTTAGAAATCTCTGCAATTGTGTGACAAGTCTTTGAAATCCCCCCAACAAGGAAATGGATCAATCCCGCGAGTGTGGAATAAACAGCGGCGACACTCATACTGTCTATATGTGTCTGTCTTTCGATCTCTGTACGATATCTGTCGCTCTCTGTAAGGTATCTGGCTGTCTATCTGTGTCTGTCTGTCACTCTCTGTGCAGTATCTGTGTCTGTCTGTCGCTCTCTGTGCAGTATCTGTGTCTGTCTGGCGCTCTCTGTGCAGTATCTGTGTCTGTCTGTCGCTCTCTGTGCAGTATCTGTGTCTGTCTGTCGCTTTCTGTGCAGTATCTGTGTCTGTCTGTCGCTCTCTGTGCAGTATCTGTGTCTGTCTGTCGCTCTCTGTGCAGTATCTGTGTCTGTCTGGCGCTCTCTGTGCAGTATCTGTGTCTGTCTGGCGCTCTCTGTGCAGTATCTGTGTCTGTCTGTCGCTCTCTGTCCAGTATCTGTGTCTGTCTGTCGCTCTCTGTGCAGTATCTGTGTCTGTCTGTCGCTCTCTGTGCAGTATCTGTGTGTGTCTGTCTGTCTATTGCTCTCTGTGCAGTATCTGTGTCTGTCTGTCGCTCTCTGTGCAGTATCTGTGTCTGTCTGTCGCTCTCTGTGTAGTAATTGTGTCTGTCTGTCACTCTCTGTGCAGTATCTGTGTGTGTCTGTCTGTCTATTGCTCTCTGTGCAGTATCTGTGTCTGTCTGTCGCTCTCTGTGTCTGTCTGTCGCTCTCTGTGCAGTATCTGTGTCTGTCTGTCGTTCTCTGTGTAGTAATTGTGTCTGTCTGTCGCTCTCTGTGCAGTATCTGTGTCTGTCTGTCACTCTCTGTGCAGTATCTGTGTCTGTCTGTCGCTCTCTGTGCAGTATCTGTGTCTGTCTGTCGCTCTCTGTGCAGTATCTGTGTCTGTCTGTCGCTCTCTGTGCAGTATCTGTGTCTGTCTGTCACTCTCTGTGCAGTATCTGTGTCTGTCTGGCGCTCTCTGTGCAGTATCTGTGTCTGTCTGTCGCTCTCTGTGCAGTATCTGTGTCTGTCTGTCGCTCTCTGTGCAGTATCTGTGTCTGTCTGTCACTCTCTGTGCAGTATCTGTGTCTGTCTGTCGCTCTCTGTGCAGTATCTGTGTCTGTCTGTCGCTCTCTGTGCAGTATCTGTGTCTGTCTGTCGCTCTCTGTGCAGTATCTGTGTCTGTCTGTCGCTCTCTGTGCAGTATCTGTGTCTGTCTGTCGCTCTCTGTGCAGTATCTGTGTCTGTCTGGCGCTCTCTGTGCAGTATCTGTCTGTCACTCTCTGTGCAGTATCTGTGTCTGTCTGTCGCTCTCTGTGCAGTATCTGTGTCTGTCTGTCGCTCTCTGTGCAGTATCTGTGTCTGTCTGTCGCTCTCTGTGCAGTATCTGTGTCTGTCTGGCGCTCTCTGTGCAGTATCTGTGTCTGTCTGTCGCTCTCTGTGCAGTATCTGTGTCTGTCTGTCGCTCTCTGTGCAGTATCTGTGTCTGTCTGTCGCTCTCTGTGCAGTATCTGTGTCTGTCTGTCACTCTCTGTGCAGTATCTGTGTCTGTCTGTCACTCTCTGTGCAGTATCTGTGTCTGTCTGTCGCTCTCTGTGCAGTATCTGTGTCTGTCTGTCGCTCTCTGTGCAGTATCTGTGTCTGTCTGTCACTCTCTGTGCAGTATCTGTGTCTGTCTGGCGCTCTCTGTGCAGTATCTGTGTCTGTCTGGCGCTCTCTGTGCAGTATCTGTGTCTGTCTGTCGCTCTCTGTGCAGTATCTGTGTCTGTCTGTCGCTCTCTGTGCAGTATCTGTGTCTGTCTGTCGCTCTCTGTGCAGTATCTGTGTCTGTCTGTCACTCTCTGTGCAGTATCTGTGTCTGTCTGTGTGTATGTAGTCGGTACCTCCCCAGAGGAGCATTTAGTGGCAGGTTTTCGTTCCTGTTGCATGACTAGAGGCAGTGTATTGTCACTGTAAAAGAAAAAAGAGAGAGGAGCGCAAATATATATTGGAAAGTTGCACTATATAGGGATAATTCAACTTAAACGACACTGGCGGGGAGAGGACTTTATAAAAACAATAGGAAAAATGGAGATGAAGTGGGTATATAAGACCTTAACCCCTACGGGACGTAATATATCATTTGATTTGTATCATGTCCTATAAATGAGAACTTGTGAGCACTCTGTACTCTCTGGATCTTTTAGTGTTTCTAGTTCTCTCTCCACAGATCATATCTATTATATGTGCAATATTGTCTCCTATTTAATTCCCTTATATGATAGATTTGTATATAAGGTATTAAAATAATTGTAATCTTATACATTTGTATTTTTATATTTATATTTTAAAACCCATGCAATGGGCAGAAATAGAATGAATTGCTGCTCTCTCTATATATATAGTAATATAAGGACACTGTTTCTGTAAGAAACAGTGATATTCTGCCATGTAAGCTGCTTTTTTGCACATGTACCTTCTCTTTTAGATACATTTTTTATATAGATTAGTTTACGTATATACCTCGTTTATATTTCAAAGTATATGTACATGGCAGATTGATCCATAAGGTTGGAGAAATAAGTGGTCCGTTTTTAATCTAACTGTTTTTATATTGGGAACCTATGCCAGTATAATAGTGCAGGTCAATTACATTTGAGATAAACAAATGCACATGGAGAAGAACCAATCAGCTGCTGCCACGGAGAGGAGGTGTGTCTAACGGAAATGAGCATCAAGAGGAGGGAGACGTACACTTGAGGAAGCCCCGCCCGGCGAAACGCGTCGGTGACACGCCCCCTCCTCTCCGCAAACTTCCGCATTCGTCTGTGGACATCATTTCGGCTTTTGAAGTGAACGGACGTCCAAAACGAATGCTGCACGGACGATCTGCGCTTCAACCGACGGCTCCCAGCCTTCTCTACATTATACAGCGCGAGTTATATGTCTGAACAAATATTTTGAGAAAGCCTTGTTTTTCCTTTTTTATTAAAATATTGTAATTACTGTGCTTCACTACGAGAGTGCTTCTCTTTCTGTCTACATGAAAACAAATATACTGAGACACAACGATTAAAGAGAAGATCTTCCGGTGTTTCCTGTAATCCTTGGGAATCTCCTTTTACATCCAGAAAAAGAGCAGTAATTCTGCTCCAAAATTTGTGAGCACAACTCCCACCATCCATTCATGTCCTCAACATTTTTGCTTAAATAGAGAGCACTATTTTGTTTCCCATTTTTGTCTTTTTCATATACAGAACACCTGACACCCTATGAGATCTCCAATCCACTAACCCTTTATTATAAGTATTGTTTATATGTATTTATTGTTTTCACATCACTGCTCCTCATCACTCATCAATAGTTTTTTCCTGCACATATATATTCTTTCTTTATCGGCACAATTTTCCAATATATATTTGCGCTCCTCTCTCTTTTTTCCTTTATGATTATCTTTATATGTAGAAACTACTGATTAGTGAGCTGCAGACACTAATAATTATTGTATACTTACCGTAGCGCCTAACACTATTGTTCCTGTATTAAGTGTATTGTCACTGGAATATGATCTGTAATTCGGCTATCGTTGTAATAACCAGTAAAGTCCCTGCACATTGCGCATGGCCGTCTGATATCACCTTACATGTTCAGTGAGCTGCTGCCGCTATTCCTGGCATGTTTTATATAACTTTAATATTTGTCATTTCTCAGTGCTGGGGAGAGTAACAGCTAATGTCATATAATGCTGCTTTCTTTGGACAAAATACAAGAAAAACAGCAACTCAGCTCCTCTGGCTAACAAATAGCTCAGCACAGCAGCGTTGCCTCGTCTGATGACAAATGGACGGTCCCTGTGATCTCTAACCTCTGGCATGTCACATGACTCGCAATTACATACATCTCTTTTATGGGGACTGGCTAAGATATAAAAATAACCCAGCAAGAAACACAGAGATACTCGCTAACTTTCAAATGCACTCAGGCTCCCTCCCAGTGCATTCTGGGAGAAGTAAAAGTCATGTCTGCCCAGTAATGTGACCCAACATGTCCGCCCCCTGATACAGCTATACAACATGTCCACCCCTGATAGAGCTATACAACATGTCTGCCCCCTGATAGAGCTATACAACATGTCCGCCCCCTGATAGAGCTATACAACATGTCCGCCCCTGATAGAGCAATACAGAGCATAGATTCTAAACAACATGTCCGCCCCCTGATAGAGCTATACAGAGCAAAGATTCTAAACAACATGTCTGCCCCCTGATAGAGCTATACAGAGCATAGATTCTAAACAACATGTCCGCCCCCTCATAGAGCTATACAGAGCAAAGATTCTAAACAACATGTCTGCCCCTGATAGAGCTACACAGAGCAAAGATTCTAAACAACATGTCTGCCCCTGATAGAGCTATACAGAGCAAAGATTCTACACAACATGTCCGCCCCCTGATAGAACTATACAGAGCAAAGATTCTAAACAACATGTCCGCCCCCTGATAGAACTATACAGAGCAAAGATTCTAACCAACATGTCCGCCCCCTGATAGAGCTATACAACATGTCCGCCCCTGATAGAGCTATACAACATGTCTGCCCCCTGATAGAGCTATACAGAGCAAAGATTCTAAACAACATGTCTGCCCCTGATAGAGCTATACAGAGCAAAGATTCTACACAACATGTCCGCCCCCTGATAGAACTATACAGAGCAAAGATTCTAAACAACATGTCCGCCCCCTGATAGAACTATACAGAGCAAAGATTCTAACCAACATGTCCGCCCCCTGATAGAGCTATACAGAGCAAAGATTCTAAACAACATGTCTGCCCCCTGATAGAGCTATACAGAGCAAAGATTCTAAACAACATGTCCTCCCCTGATAGAGCTACACAGAGCAAAGATTCTAAACAACATGTCCGCCCCCTGATAGAACTATACAGAGCAAAGATTCTAACCAACATGTCTGCCCTTTGATAGAGCTATACAGAGCAAAGATTCTAAACAACATGTCTGCCCCCTGATAGAGCTATACAGAGCAAAGATTCTAAACAACATGTCCACCCCCTGATAGAGCTATACAGAGCAAAGATTCTAACCAACATGTGCGCCCCCTGATAGAGCTATACAACATGTCCGCCCCCTGATAGAGCTATACAGAGCATAGATTCTAAACAACATGTCTGCCCCCTGATAGAGCTATACAGAGCATAGATTCTAAACAACATGTCCGCCCCCTGATAGAGCTATACAGAGCATAGATTCTAAACAACATGTCCGCCCCCTGATAGAGCTATACAGAGCAAAGATTCTAAACAACATGTCCGCCCCTGATAGAGCTATACAGAGCATAGATTCTAAACAACATGTCCGCCCCCTGATAGAGCTATACAGAGCAAAGATTCTAAACAACATGTCCACCCCTGATCCCCTGATAGAGCTATACAGAGCAAAGATTCTAAACAACATGTCCGCCCCCTGATAGAGCTATACAGAGCAAAGATTCTAAACAACATGTCCGCCCCCTGATAGAGCTATACAGAGCAAAGATTATAAACAACATGTCCACCCCTGATAGAGCTATACAGAGCAAAGATTCTAAACAACATGTCCGCCCCCTGATAGAGCTATACAGAGCAAAGATTCTAAACAACATGTCTGCCCCCTGATAGAGCTATACAGAGCAAAGATTCTAAACAACATGTCCTCCCCTGATAGAGCTACACAGAGCAAAGATTTTAAACAACATGTCCGCCCCCTGATAGAACTATACAGAGCAAAGATTCTAACCAACATGTCTGCCCTTTGATAGAGCTATACAGAGCAAAGATTCTAAGCAACATGTCCGCCCCCTGATAGAGCTATACAGAGCAAAGATTCTAAACAACATGTCCGCCCCCTGATAGAGCTATACAGAGCAAAGATTCTAAGCAACATGTCCGCCCCCTGATAGAGCTATACAGAGCAAAGATTCTAAACAACATGTCCGCCCCCTGATAGAGCTATACAGAGCAAAGATTCTAAACAACATGTCTGCCCCTGATAGATCTATACAGAGCAAAGATTCTAAACATGTCCGCCCCTGATAGAGCTATACAGAGCAAAGATTCTAAGCAACATGTCCACCCCCTGATAGAGCTATACAGAGCAAAGATTCTAAACAACATGTCCGCCCCTGATAGAGCTATACAGAGCAAAGATTCTAAACAACATGTCCTTCCCCTGATAGAGATATACAGAGCATAGATTCTAAACAACATGTCCACCCCTGATACCCTGATAGAGCTATACAGAGCAAAGATTCTAAACAACATGTCCGCCCCCTGATAGAGCTATACAGAGCAAAGATTCTAAACAACATGTCCTCCCCCTGATAGAGCTATACAGAGAAAAGATTCTAAACAACATGTCCGCCCCCTGATAGAACTATACAGAGCAAAGATTCTAAACAACATGTCCGCCCCCTGATAGAGCTATACAGAGCAAAGATTCTAAACAACATGTCCATCCCCTGATAGAGCTATACTGAGCAAAGATTCTAAACAACATGTCCACCCCTGATAGAGCTATACAGAGCAAAGATTCTAAACAACATGTCCGCCCCCTGATAGAGCTATACAGAGCAAAGATTCTAAACAACATGTCCTCCCCCTGATAGAGCTATACAGAGAAAAGATTCTAAACAACATGTCCGCCCCCTGATAGAACTATACAGAGCAAAGATTCTAAACAACATGTCCGCCCCCTGATAGAGCTATACAGAGCAAAGATTCTAAACAACATGTCCATCCCCTGATAGAGCTATACTGAGCAAAGATTCTAAACAACATGTCCTCCCCCTGATAGAGCTATACAGAGCAAAGATTCTAAACAACATGTCCTCCCCTGATAGAGCTATACAGAGCAAAGATTCTAAACAACATGTCCGCCCCCTGATAGAACTATACAGAGCAAAGATTCTAAACAACATGTCCGCCCCCTGATAGAGCTATACAGAGCAAAGATTCTAAACAACATGTCCTCCCCCTGATAGAGCTATACAGAGCAAAGATTCTAAACAACATGTCCGCCCCCTGATAGAGCTATACAGAGCAAAGATTCTAAACAACATGTCCGCCCCCTGATAGAACTATACAGAGCAAAGATTCTAAACAACATGTCCGCCCCCTGATAGAGCTATACAGAGCAAAAATTCTAAACAACATGTCCGCCCCTGATAGAGCTATACAGAGCAAAGATTGTAAATAACATGTCTGCCCCCTGATAGAGATATACAGAGCAAAGATTCTAAACAACATGTCCGCCCCCTGATAGAGCTATACAGAGCAAAGATTCTAACCAACATGTTCGCCCCCTGATAGAGCTATACAGAGCAAAGATTCTAAACAACATGTCCGCCCCCTGATAGAACTATACAGAGCAAAGATTCTAAACAACATGTCCGCCCCCTGATAGAGCTATACAGAGCAAAGATTCTAAACAACATGTCCGCCCCTGATAGAGCTATACAGAGCAAAGAGTGTAAATAACATGTCCGCCCCCTGATAGAGCTATACAGAGCAAAGATTCTAAACAACATGTCCGCCCCCTGAGAGAGCTATACAGAGCAAAGATTCTAAACAACATGTCCGCCCCCTGATAGAACTATACAGAGCAAAGGTTCTAAACAACATGTCCGCCCCCTGATAGAGCTATACAGAGCAAAGATTCTAAACAACATGTCCGCCCCCTGATAGAACTATACAGAGCAAAGATTCTAAACAACATGTCCGCCCCCTGATAGAGCTATACAGAGCAAAGATTCTAAGCAACATGTCCGCCCCCTGATAGAGCTATACAGAGCAAAGATTCTAAACAACATGTCCGCCCCCTGATAGAGCTATACAGAGCAAAGATTCTAAGCAACATGTCCACCCCCTGATAGAGCTATACAGAGCAAAGATTCTAAACAACATGTCCGCCCCTGATAGAGCTATACAGAGCAAAGATTCTAAACAACATGTCCTTCCCCTGATAGAGATATACAGAGCATAGATTCTAAACAACATGTCCACCCCTGATACCCTGATAGAGCTATACAGAGCAAAGATTCTAAACAACATTTCCGCCCCCTGATAGAGCTATACAGAGCAAAGATTCTAAGCAACATGTCCACCCCCTGATAGAGCTATACAGAGCAAAGATTCTAAACAACATGTCCGCCCCTGATAGAGCTATACAGAGCATAGATTCTAAACAACATGTCCACCCCTGATACCCTGATAGAGCTATACAGAGCAAAGATTCTAAACAACATTTCCGCCCCCTGATAGAGCTATACAGAGCAAAGATTCTAAACAACATGTCCGCCCCCTGATAGAGCTATACAGAGCAAAGATTATAAACAACATGTCCACCCCTGATAGAGCTATACAGAGCAAAGATTCTAAACAACATGTCCGTCCCTGATAGAGCTATACAGAGCAAAGATTCTAAACAACATGTCCGCCCCCTGATAGAACTATACAGAGCAAAGATTCTAAACAACATGTCCGCCCCCTGATAGAGCTATACAGAGCAAAGATTCTAAACAACATGTCCATCCCCTGATAGAGCTATACTGAGCAAAGATTCTAAACAACATGTCCGCCCCCTGATAGAGCTATACAGAGCAAAGATTCTAAACAACATGTCCTCCCCCTGATAGAGCTATACAGAGCAAAGATTCTAAACAACATGTCCACCCCCTGATAGAGATATACAGAGCAAAGATTCTAAACAACATGTCTGCCCCTGATAGATCTATACAGAGCAAAGATTCTAAACATGTCTGCCCCTGATAGAGCTATACAGAGCAAAGATTCTAAGCAACATGTCCACCCCCTGATAGAGCTATACAGAGCAAAGATTCTAAACAACATGTCCGCCCCTGATAGAGCTATACAGAGCAAAGATTCTAAACAACATGTCCTTCCCCTGATAGAGATATACAGAGCATAGATTCTAAACAACATGTCCACCCCTGATACCCTGATAGAGCTATACAGAGCAAAGATTCTAAACAACATGTCCGCCCCCTGATAGAGCTATACAGAGCAAAGATTCTAAACAACATGTCCGCCCCCTGATAGAGCTATACAGAGCAAAGATTATAAACAACATGTCCACCCCTGATAGAGCTATACAGAGCAAAGATTCTAAACAACATGTCCGCCCCCTGATAGAGCTATACAGAGCAAAGATTCTAAACAACATGTCCTCCCCCTGATAGAGCTATACAGAGCAAAGATTCTAAGCAACATGTCCACCCCCTGATAGAGCTATACAGAGCAAAGATTCTAAACAACATGTCCGCCCCTGATAGAGCTATACAGAGCAAAGATTCTAAACAACATGTCCTTCCCCTGATAGAGATATACAGAGCATAGATTCTAAACAATATGTCCACCCCTGATACCCTGATAGAGCTATACAGAGCAAAGATTCTAAACAACATGTCCGCCCCCTGATAGAGCTATACAGAGCAAAGATTCTAAACAACATGTCCGCCCCTGATAGAGCTATACAGAGCAAAGAGTGTAAATAACATGTCCGCCCCCTGATAGAGCTATACAGAGCAAAGATTCTAAACAACATGTCCGCCCCCTGAGAGAGCTATACAGAGCAAAGATTCTAAACAACATGTCCGCCCCCTGATAGAACTATACAGAGCAAAGGTTCTAAACAACATGTCCGCCCCCTGATAGAGCTATACAGAGCAAAGATTCTAAACAACATGTCCGCCCCCTGATAGAACTATACAGAGCAAAGATTCTAAACAACATGTCCGCCCCCTGATAGAGCTATACAGAGCAAAGATTCTAAGCAACATGTCCGCCCCCTGATAGAGCTATACAGAGCAAAGATTCTAAACAACATGTCCGCCCCCTGATAGAGCTATACAGAGCAAAGATTCTAAACAACATGTCTGCCCCTGATAGATCTATACAGAGCAAAGATTCTAAACATGTCCGCCCCTGATAGAGCTATACAGAGCAAAGATTCTAAGCAACATGTCCACCCCCTGATAGAGCTATACAGAGCAAAGATTCTAAACAACATGTCCGCCCCTGATAGAGCTATACAGAGCAAAGATTCTAAACAACATGTCCTTCCCCTGATAGAGATATACAGAGCATAGATTCTAAACAACATGTCCATCCCTGATACCCTGATAGAGCTATACAGAGCAAAGATTCTAAACAACATTTCCGCCCCCTGATAGAGCTATACAGAGCAAAGATTCTAAACAACATGTCCGCCCCCTGATAGAGCTATACAGAGCAAAGATTATAAACAACATGTCCACCCCTGATAGAGCTATACAGAGCAAAGATTCTAAACAACATGTCCGTCCCTGATAGAGCTATACAGAGCAAAGATTCTAAACAACATGTCCGCCCCCTGATAGAACTATACAGAGCAAAGATTCTAAACAACATGTCCGCCCCCTGATAGAGCTATACAGAGCAAAGATTCTAAACAACATGTCCATCCCCTGATAGAGCTATACTGAGCAAAGATTCTAAACAACATGTCCGCCCCCTGATAGAGCTATACAGAGCAAAGATTCTAAACAACATGTCCTCCCCCTGATAGAGCTATACAGAGCAAAGATTCTAAACAACATGTCCACCCCCTGATAGAGATATACAGAGCAAAGATTCTAAACAACATGTCTGCCCCTGATAGATCTATACAGAGCAAAGATTCTAAACATGTCTGCCCCTGATAGAGCTATACAGAGCAAAGATTCTAAGCAACATGTCCACCCCCTGATAGAGCTATACAGAGCAAAGATTCTAAACAACATGTCCGCCCCTGATAGAGCTATACAGAGCAAAGATTCTAAACAACATGTCCTTACCCTGATAGAGATATACAGAGCATAGATTCTAAACAACATGTCCACCCCTGATACCCTGATAGAGCTATACTGAGCAAAGATTCTAAACAACATGTCCGCCCCCTGATAGAGCTATACAGAGCAAAGATTCTAAACAACATGTCCTCCCCCTGATAGAGCTATACAGAGCAAAGATTCTAAACAACATGTCCACCCCCTGATAGAGATATACAGAGCAAAGATTCTAAACAACATGTCTGCCCCTGATAGATCTATACAGAGCAAAGATTCTAAACATGTCTGCCCCTGATAGAGCTATACAGAGCAAAGATTCTAAGCAACATGTCCACCCCCTGATAGAGCTATACAGAGCAAAGATTCTAAACAACATGTCCGCCCCTGATAGAGCTATACAGAGCAAAGATTCTAAACAACATGTCCTTACCCTGATAGAGATATACAGAGCATAGATTCTAAACAACATGTCCACCCCTGATACCCTGATAGAGCTATACAGAGCAAAGATTCTAAACAACATGTCCGCCCCCTGATAGAGCTATACAGAGCAAAGATTCTAAACAACATGTCCGCCCCCTGATAGAGCTATACAGAGCAAAGATTATAAACAACATGTCCACCCCTGATAGAGCTATACAGAGCAAAGATTCTAAACAACATGTCCGCCCCCTGATAGAGCTATACAGAGCAAAGATTCTAAACAACATGTCCTCCCCCTGATAGAGCTATACAGAGCAAAGATTCTAAGCAACATGTCCACCCCCTGATAGAGCTATACAGAGCAAAGATTCTAAGCAACATGTCTACCCCCTGATAGAGCTATACAGAGCAAAGATTCTAAACAACATGTCCGCCCCCTGATAGAGCTATACAGAGCAAAGATTCTAAACAACATGTCCTCCCCCTGATAGAGCTATACAGAGCAAAGATTCTAATCAACATGTCCTCCTCTGATAGAGCTATACAGAGAAAAAAGGGCTCAATATGGTGCTTTATTTATATTCTTTGATTAAAGCATTTCTATTTAACGTCTACACAATCTTTCAATTAGACAGAACGTGGCATTTTGTCCATTAATTCCACGCTGTGCTGTAAGACAGTCTGCTCAGCTGGATGTATAACGTGTGTATATACTGCAGAAAGCATGTTTATTTCAGTAGTTAAACCCCTGGCTCCTATTGTAGTGTGCTCTGATGGGCGGCCATGTCGCCGCCAGTCTCTCACTGCTAGTTAATGTCCCCACTGATGTGGGAAGGTCTCTCTCTGTCAGTGTGCGCCAGCGTCAGGCAAGCCTCAGCTGAGAGGCAGAGCTCAGAGTAAATCCAGGCTATAAAGATCCACGCGGGTTTACTCCAGATGAGAGGCGCCGGGTTTGTAACATTTGCTTCTATTGGTTGACATAGGTTCGTGACACTTGGATTGTGTGTGTGTGTGCATCCAACATACTGCTCCAGCTGCACGTTACATGCCTTTTCCACAACACATATGTTAGCCTGGAATCATGCCACTGACCATGTACAGCCTCCGCCCCCTTTTCATTCAAAGCTAACACGCACACGCATGTAGTGACGTCACGTATGATAGGATCTCAGCTCGTGGATTAGTTTCTAGATTATGTGGATTTGCACTGTGAGCAGAGCATTGCACCGCATGTAACGCTCTGCAGATCATTTATTCCCATGATACAGGCATGTGTTGGAACGCTCCGACGGGGGGAGGGCTAGGGGGGAGACAGGAATGCAGTATAGACCAGTGTAATATAAACAGGGGATTTATACATCTGTGACCTGAAGCTTTCATTATACTTAATAGCGCCAGCCAGAGAGACTTGTTATTATTACTCACGGTACAAAGATCCATTATTCAGTTCATTTGCTGAGATAAAAACACCGGCCTGGGAATTAGAAGAGGGGCATGTTGCTTACACAGTAGGGGGCTGTCGGCTATCCGGAACTAGACTTGAAGGTAGGTTAATAATTGCCGTTGTGTAAAACCTTCACCTCGGAGACGCCCAGACCCCATTACATTGCCAGTGCTGTAAATTGGGCATTTCTGTGGAATCAGCCTCTCTCTCTCTAGTCAACTCAGCTGTTTGGCTGGAGGCTGCTGTGAACATGACTGACCTTGAGGAAGACAGAGAAAGTAAAGTCAGAAGGATGTGCCTGGAAAACACACACATGGACCATAAACAGTGCAAATGTGTAGTCATTTTAACCAACTTTCTACATTTTACCTTGAAATAGATCAATTATGGCTGAATTTACTCAAGTATCCAGCAGGCTGGCTGAGAATAATGGGAGCAGAAATCCTACCAGCGGCGTCTCTGATTGTCATTAATACTTTCTGTTAATGTTGTTTTTTTCTCCTTCCTGCCATGGGAGACCTGCCGCCCCCTGAGTGTAGTGCTAGAGACCCCTCTGCTGACCCCATTCATTAATGTCCTGCTTTTATAGATGTCAGAATAAAACATGGAAAGCCAAACACCCCAACATGCGACTCTTTCTTATAAATATCTGACGGAGGGGGGGGGATCGTTACCCATCTCATTCTTCCAAATGTGGCTCCCGGGGATATTATTATTCCCTGAGACGGGGGGGGGGGGGGGGGCTTCTAACATGTCCTTAGCTGAGCCCCTGCTTCATCTTCTTAACTGATATTTATCTCTATAAAGGAACACTTAATGCCTGAGGAAGGCACAGAGCTTGTATAATTTAATTCTACTTGTTTCCTGTTTGTCCACGGATTACACGGTATGAGCAGTGCTGTATTTACCACAAGTAGGGTGGCAAATTTTGGGGGGCGGCCCGCAGCACTGAAAAAAAAAATGAAGATAATGTTAAAAATAAAAAAACACGCTTGCAGGCAGAGACGGAGGTGAGAAGAGATCCCCCCTCACCTTCCCTCTGCCGGCGGGCTGCACAGGGAGCCGAATAGGCAGCACAGAAAAACCTCCGTGCAGTGTGACAGAGAAACCTCCGTGCAGTGTGTGACAGAGAAACCTCCGTGCTGCCTGTTCGGCTCCACGTGCAGTGTGACACGGAAGTGCCGACAGTCACGTGACCGGCGCGCTGACGTCATACGCGCGCCGGGTCACGTGACCTGTCGGCACAACCGCCTGGGAGTCGAACAGGCAGCATGGAGAAGACCATGCTGCCTGCCACTAACCACCAGGGAAAAAGGTAAGTGCTGGGGAAATGGGGGATTTGGGCAAATTGGCTGGGGCTTATTAATGGCAAATAACACTGTCATATTATTGGGCAAATTGGCTGGGGCTTATTAATGGCAAATAACACTGTCATATTATTGGGCAAATTGGCTGGGGAATATTAATGGCAAATTTTACTGGCATAATATTGGGCAAATTGGCTGGGGCATATTCAATTGCAAATACTGGCATATTATTGGGCAAATTGGCTGGGGAATATTAATGACAAAATAATACTGGCATATTATTGGGCAAATTGGCAGGGGCTGATTAAATGGCAAATACTGGCATATTATTGGGGAAATTGGCTGTAACTTATTAATGGCAAATAATACTGGCATATTATTGGGCAAATTGGCAGGGGCATATTAATGGAAAATAATACTGGAATATTATTGGGCAAATTAGCTGGGGGATATTAATGGCAAATAATATTAGCAATGTGTATGTAATGGGGTGATGGGGCATGTCCCTGGTGTGCAACGTGGGTTATGGGTCATGTCGTGGGTGTGCATCGTGGGTAGGGGGAATGCCCAAAATTTGTCTGCCTAGGGCAGCACAAAACCAAGATAAACCACTGGGTATAAGCGTTTAACTATAAGGAACCTTATAAGCTCCCACGCCTTATCGGTTTCCCGGTGGAGAATATCTAACCTTTATCTACCCCTTACAACACTTGAATAAAACCAGGGCACTTGCATATGGTGGCAAATTGAAGTCATTTATTTATAACAAAGTAAAAAAGGGGAGGAGTGCTCCAAACCAAATGCGGCACCCCCTACAACCTGGAGCTGCGCTGAGACCCACCTGCCTGCAGCGCACGTGAAGGCCGGTCCAGCCTTCACCGGGCCGCATTCTACTGATACTGGCGGCCAGGGACGTCTGCTGGCCTTGAACCCCCCCTTTTATGGAGGCCTGTGAGCCCTCCAACTCACGTGCCCCCATGCGGCTGCCTGGGTACGTCACTCAACAGGACACAGCCCAACATGCAGTAGCCATAACCGTGCCCCAGCGGCGGGCCCGACCCCACAATCGGTTCCCGCCTTTGTATCCACAACCAACCGGCTAGCTAAGCTTCCACCACATGGGCCCGACCACACCTTCAATACCCAAATTGCGCCCATCTCAACCTGCATGGTGTTTTTGCTATCCCTAGAAGTAGTGAGGGGGATCACACATTGCAGTAATATGATGTATAATATCACACATTGCAGTAATATGATGTATTATATCACACATTGCAGTAATATGATGTATAATATCACACATTGCAGTAATATGATGTATAATATCACACATTGCAGTAATATGATGTATTATATCACACATTGCAGTAATATGATGTATAATATCACACATTGCAGTAATATGCTGTATTATATCACACATTGCAGTAATATGATGTATAATATCACACATTGCAGTAATATGATGTATAATATCACACATTGCATTAATATGATGTATAATATCACACATTGCAGTAATATGATGTATTATATCACACATTGCAGTAATATGATGTATTATATCACACATTGCAGTAATATGATGTATTATATCACACATTGCAGTAATATGATGTATTATATCACACATTGCAGTAATATGATGTATAATATCACACATTGCAGTAATATGATGTATAATATCACACATTGCAGTAATATGATGTATAATATCACACATTGCAGTAATATGATGTATTATATCACACATTGCAGTAATCTGATGTATAATATCACACATTTCAGTAATATGATGTATTATATCACACATTGCAGTAATATGATGTATTATATCACACATTGCAGTAATATGATGTATTATATCACACATTGCAGTAATATGATGTACAATATCACACATTGCAGTAATATGATGTATAATATCACACATTGCATTAATATGATGTATAATATCACACATTGCAGTAATATGATGTATTATATCACACATTGCAGTAATATGATGTATAATATCACACATTGCAGTAATATGATGTATAATATCACACATTGCAGTAATATGATGTATTATATCACACATTGCAGTAATATGATGTATAATATCACACATTGCAGTAATATGATGTATAATATCACACATTGCAGTAATATGATGTATTATATCACACATTGCAGTAATATGATGTATTATATCATACATTGCAGTAATATGATGTATAACATCACACATTGCAGTAATATGATGTATTATATCACACATTGCAGTAATATGATGTATTATATCACACATTGCAGTAATATGATGTATAACATCACACATTGCAGTAATATGATGTATTATATCACACATTGCAGTAATATGATGTATAATATCACACATTGCAGTAATATGATGTATTATATCACACATTGCAGTCATATGATGTATAATATCACACATTGCAGTAATATGATGTATAATATCACACATTGCAGTAATATGATGTATTATATCACACATTGCAGTAATATGATGTATAATATCACACATTGCAGTAATATGATGTATTATATCACACATTGCAGTAATATGATGTATTATATCACACATTGCAGTAATATGATGTACAATATCACACATTGCAGTAATATGATGTATAATATCACACATTGCAGTAATATGATGTATAATATCACACATTGCAGTAATATGATGTATTATATCACACATTGCAGTAATATGATGTATAATATCACACATTGCAGTAATATGATGTATTATATCACACATTGCAGTAATATGATGTATTATATCACACATTGCAGTAATATGATGTACAATATCACACATTGCAGTAATATGATGTATTATATCACACATTGCAGTAATATGATGTATTATATCACACATTGCAGTAATATGATGTATAATATCACACATTGCAGTAATATGATGTATTATATCACACATTGCAGTAATATGATGTATTATATCACACATTGCAGTAATATGATGTATTATATCACACATTGCAGTAATATGATGTATTATATCACACATTGCAGTAATATGATGTATTATATCACATTACAGTAATATGATGTATTATATCACACATTGCAGTAATATGATGTATTATATCACACATTGCAGTAATATGATGTATGATATCACACATTGCAGTTATATGATGTATAATATCACACATTGCAGTAATATGATGTATTATATCACACATTGCAGTAATATGATGTATTATATCACACATTGCAGTAATATGATGTATAATATCACACATTGCAGTAATATGATGTATTATATCACACATTGAAGTAATATGATGTATAAGATCACACATTGCAGTAATATGATGTATAATATCACACATTGCAGTAATATGATGTATAATATCACACATTGCAGTAATATGATGTATTATATCACACATTGCAGTAATATGATGTATAATATCACACATTGCAGTAATATGATGTATTATATCACACATTGCAGTAATATGATGTATTATATCACACATTGCAGTAATATGATGTATTATATCACACATTGCAGTAATATGATGTATTATATCACACATTGCAGTAATATGATGTATTATATCACACATTGCAGTAATATGATGTATTATATCACACATTGCAGTAATATGATGTATTATATCACACATTGCAGTAATATGATGTATAACATCACACATTGCAGTAATATGATGTATTATATCACACATTGCAGTAATATGATGTATAACATCACACATTGCAGTAATATGATGTATTATATCACACATTGCAGTAATATGATGTATAATATCACACATTGCAGTAATATGATGTATTATATCACACATTGCAGTAATATGATGTATAATATCACACATTGCAGTAATATGATGTATAATATCACACATTGCAGTAATATGATGTATTATATCACACATTGCAGTAATATGATGTATTATATCACACATTGCAGTAATATGATGTATAATATCACACATTGCAGTAATATGATGTATAATATCACACATTGCAGTAATATGATGTATTATATCACACATTGCAGTAATATGATGTATTATATCACACATTGCAGTAATATGATGTATAATATCACACATTGCAGTAATATGATGTATAATATCACACATTGCAGTAATATGATGTATTATATCACACATTGCAGTAATATGATGTATTATATCACACATTGCAGTAATATGATGTATAATATCACACATTGCAGTAATATGATGTATTATATCACACATTGCAGTAATATGATGTATAATATCACACATTGCAGTAATATGATGTATTATATCACACATTACAGTAATATGATGTACTATATCACACATTGCAGTAATATGATGTACAATATCACACATTACAGTAATATGATGTATTATATCACATTGCAGTAATATGATGTATAATATCACACATTGCAGTAATATGATGTATTATATCACACATTGCAGTAATATGATGTATTATATCACACATTGCAGTAATATGCTGTATTATATCACACATTGCAGTAATATGATGTATAATATCACACATTGCAGTAATATGATGTATTATATCACACATTGCAGTAATATGATGTATAATATCACACATTGCAGTAATATGATGTACAATATCACACATTACAGTAATATGATGTATTATATCACACATTGCAGTAATATGATGTATTATATCACACATTGCAGTAATATGATGTATAATATCACACATTGCAGTAATATGATGTATTATATCACACATTGCAGTAATATGATGTATTATATCACATTGCAGTAATATGATGTATTATATCACACATTGCAGTAATATGATGTATTATATCACACATTGCAGTAATATGATGTATTATATCACACATTGCAGTAATATGATGTATAATATCACACATTGCAGTAATATGATGTATTATATCACACATTGCAGTAATATGATGTATTATATCACACATTGCAGTAATATGATGTATTATATCACACATTGCAGTAATATGATGTATTATATCACACATTGCAGTAATATGATGTATTATATCACACATTGCAGTAATATGATGTATAATATCACACATTGCAGTAATATGATGTATTATATCACACATTGCAGTAATATGATGTATTATATCACACATTGCAGTAATATGATGTATTATATCACATTGCAGTAATATGATGTATAATATCACACATTGCAGTAATATGATGTATTATATCACACATTGCAGTAATATGATGTATTATATCACACATTGCAGTAATATGATGTATTATATCACACATTGCAGTAATATGATGTATTATATCACACATTGCAGTAATATGATGTATTATATCACATTACAGTAATATGATGTATTATATCACACATTGCAGTAATATGATGTATTATATCACACATTGCAGTAATATGATGTATTATATCACACATTGCAGTAATATGATGTATGATATCACACATTGCAGTTATATGATGTATAATATCACACATTGCAGTAATATGATGTATTATATCACACATTGCAGTAATATGATGTATTATATCACACATTGCAGTAATATGATGTATAATATCACACATTGCAGTAATATGATGTATTATATCACACATTGAAGTAATATGATGTATAAGATCACACATTGCAGTAATATGATGTATAATATCACACATTGCAGTAATATGATGTATAATATCACACATTGCAGTAATATGATGTATTATATCACACATTGCAGTAATATGATGTATAATATCACACATTGCAGTAATATGATGTATTATATCACACATTGCAGTAATATGATGTATTATATCACACATTGCAGTAATATGATGTATTATATCACACATTGCAGTAATATGATGTATAACATCACACATTGCAGTAATATGATGTATTATATCACACATTGCAGTAATATGATGTATAACATCACACATTGCAGTAATATGATGTATTATATCACACATTGCAGTAATATGATGTATAATATCACACATTGCAGTAATATGATGTATAATATCACACATTGCAGTAATATGATGTATTATATCACACATTGCAGTAATATGATGTATTATATCACACATTGCAGTAATATGATGTATAATATCACACATTGCAGTAATATGATGTATAATATCACACATTGCAGTAATATGATGTATTATATCACACATTGCAGTAATATGATGTATTATATCACACATTGCAGTAATATGATGTATTATATCACACATTGCAGTAATATGATGTATTATATCACACATTGCAGTAATATGATGTATAATATCACACATTGCAGTAATATGATGTATAATATCACACATTGCAGTAATATGATGTATTATATCACACATTGCAGTAATATGATGTATTATATCACACATTGCAGTAATATGATGTATTATATCACACATTGCAGTAATATGATGTATTATATCACACATTGCAGTAATATGATGTATAATATCACACATTGCAGTAATATGATGTATTATATCACACATTGCAGTAATATGATGTATAATATCACACATTGCAGTAATATGATGTATTATATCACACATTACAGTAATATGATGTATTATATCACACATTGCAGTAATATGATGTACAATATCACACATTACAGTAATATGATGTATTATATCACATTGCAGTAATATGATGTATAATATCACACATTGCAGTAATATGATGTATTATATCACACATTGCAGTAATATGATGTATTATATCACACATTGCAGTAATATGCTGTATTATATCACACATTGCAGTAATATGATGTATAATATCACACATTGCAGTAATATGATGTATTATATCACACATTGCAGTAATATGATGTATAATATCACACATTGCAGTAATATGATGTACAATATCACACATTACAGTAATATGATGTATTATATCACACATTGCAGTAATATGATGTATTATATCACACATTGCAGTAATATGATGTATAATATCACACATTGCAGTAATATGATGTATAATATCACACATTGCAGTAATATGATGTATTATATCACACATTGCAGTAATATGATGTATTATATCACATTGCAGTAATATGATGTATTATATCACACATTGCAGTAATATGATGTATTATATCACACATTGCAGTAATATGATGTATAATATCACACATTGCAGTAATATGATGTATTATATCACACATTGCAGTAATATGATGTATTATATCACACATTGCAGTAATATGATGTATTATATCACACATTGCAGTAATATGATGTATTATATCACACATTGCAGTAATATGATGTATTATATCACACATTGCAGTAATATGATGTATAATATCACACATTGCAGTAATATGATGTATTATATCACACATTGCAGTAATATGATGTATTATATCACATTGCAGTAATATGATGTATAATATCACACATTGCAGTAATATGATGTATTATATCACACATTGCAGTAATATGATGTATTATATCACACATTGCAGTAATATGATGTATTATATCACACATTGCAGTAATATGATGTATTATATCACACATTGCAGTAATATGATGTATTATATCACACATTGCAGTAATATGATGTATTATATCACACATTGCAGTAATATGATGTATTATATCACACATTGCAGTAATATGATGTATTATATCACACATTGCAGTAATATGATGTATTATATCACACATTGCAGTAATATGATGTATAACATCACACATTGCAGTAATATGATGTATTATATCACACATTGCAGTAATATGATGTATTATATCACACATTGCAGTAATATGATGTATAATATCACACATTGCAGTAATATGATGTATAATATCACACATTGCAGTAATATGATGTATTATATCACACATTGCAGTAATATGATGTATTATATCACACATTGCAGTAATATGATGTATAATATCACACATTGCAGTAATATGATGTATTATATCACACATTGCAGTAATATGATGTATTATATCACACATTGCAGTAATATGATGTATTATATCACACATTGCAGTAATATGATGTATAATATCACACATTGCAGTAATATGATGTATTATATCACACATTGCAGTAATATGATGTATTATATCACACATTGCAGTAATATGATGTATTATATCACACATTGCAGTAATATGATGTATTATATCACACATTGCAGTAATATGATGTATAATATCACACATTGCAGTAATATGATGTATTATATCACACATTGCAGTAATATGATGTATTATATCACACATTGCAGTAATATGATGTATTATATCACACATTGCAGTAATATGATGTATTATATCACACATTGCAGTAATATGATGTATTATATCACACATTGCAGTAATATGATGTATTATATCACACATTGCAGTAATATGATGTATTATATCACACATTGCAGTAATATGATGTATAATATCACACATTGCAGTAATATGATGTATTATATCACACATTGCAGTAATATGATGTATTATATCACACATTGCAGTAATATGATGTATTATATCACACATTGCAGTAATATGATGTATTATATCACACATTGCAGTAATATGATGTATTATATCACACATTGCAGTAATATGATGTATTATATCACACATTGCAGTAATATGATGTATTATATCACACATTGCAGTAATATGATGTATAATATCACACATTGCAGTAATATGATGTATTATATCACACATTGCAGTAATATGATGTATTATATCACACATTGCAGTAATATGATGTATTATATCACACATTGCAGTAATATGATGTATTATATCACACATTGCAGTAATATGATGTATTATATCACACATTGCAGTAATATGATGTATTATATCACACATTGCAGTAATATGATGTATTATATCACACATTGCAGTAATATGATGTATTATATCACACATTGCAGTAATATGATGTATAATATCACACATTGCAGTAATATGATGTATTATATCACACATTGCAGTAATATGATGTATTATATCACACATTGCAGTAATATGATGTATTATATCACACATTGCAGTAATATGATGTATTATATCACACATTGCAGTAATATGATGTATTATATCACACATTGCAGTAATATGATGTATTATATCACACATTGCAGTAATATGATGTATTATATCACACATTGCAGTAATATGATGTATAATATCACACATTGCAGTAATATGATGTATTATATCACACATTGCAGTAATATGATGTATTATATCACACATTGCAGTAATATGATGTATTATATCACACATTGCAGTAATATGATGTATTATATCACACATTGCAGTAATATGATGTATTATATCACACATTGCAGTAATATGATGTATTATATCACACATTGCAGTAATATGATGTATAATATCACACATTGCAGTAATATGATGTATTATATCACACATTGCAGTAATATGATGTATAATATCACACATTGCAGTAATATGATGTATTATATCACACATTGCAGTAATATGATGTATTATATCACACATTGCAGTAATATGATGTATTATATCACACATTGCAGTAATATGATGTATTATATCACACTTTGCATTAGTAGAATTGCAGGTAAATACATAGCTTGAGAGACAAATGTGATTAAATGTTGGGGTCTCCTCTTATGACATCACCATCTGGCCCCACATGCAAATGAGCTATTATAAAGGAGGATATGTCATTTGCATATAGGGACCTTAATATAGAGATGAGTTAATGTATTGTTTAGGTGCCAGTGCCTCTTCACACTCCCTATAGATACATATAATCCTCTCACTCACCCCAAATCACTGGCTGGGGCTCAGAGCCAAACAGGTGACTGATTGGAATCAACAAGATGGCCGCCCCCTGTGTCTGGCGACGCGTTTCCCACAGGAAGTAATCCGTGCTAGGGAGACGGTGTCGTCACATCCGGTGTGTGGATTGTTTCCCTGCGGCCGCCGTTGGTTCGGAAGCCGGACACTCGGTGCGGTGAGGATGTCGCGCGGCTCCATAGAGATCCCTCTCCGGGACACGGATGAGGTAAGAGACCCCTGAGCCCCCCAAACCCAATCTGAGCCCCCCAAACCTAACCGGAGCCTACTGCCTGGCCCCAGAGTGACCAACTGCCCCTTACACTGCTCCACGATACCCTCTGTACCCCCTGATACCTGTATACTGTGCCCCCCTACCCCCTGATACCTGTATACTGTGCCCCCCTACCCCCTGATACCTGTATACTGTGCCCCCCTACCCCCTGATACCTGTATACTGTGCCCCCCTACCCCCTGATACCTGTATACTGTGCCCCCCTACCCCCTGATACCTGTATACTGTGCCCCCCTACCCCCTGATACCTGTATACTGTGCCCCCCTACCCCCTGATACCTGTATACTGTGCCCCCCTACCCCCTGATACCTGTATACTGTGCCCCCCTACCCCCTGATACCTGTATACTGTGCCCCCCTACCCCCTGATACCTGTATACTGTGCCCCTCTACCCCCTGATACCTGTATACTGTGCCCCTCTACCCCCTGATACCTGTATACTGTGCCCCCCTACCCCCTGATACCTGTATACTGTGCCCCCCTACCCCCTGATACCTGTATACTGTGCCCCCCTACCCCCTGATACCTGTATACTGTGCCCCCCTACCCCCTGATACCTGTATACTGTGCCCCTCTACCCCCTGATACCTGTATACTGTGCCCCTCTACCCCCTGATACCTGTATACTGTGCCCCCTACCCCCTGATACCTGTATACTGTGCCCCTCTACCCCCTGATACCTGTATACTGTGCCCCTCTACCCCCTGATACCTGTATACTGTGCCCCCTACCCCCTGATACCTGTATACTGTGCCCCCCTACCCCCTGATACCTGTATACTGTGCCCCCCTACCCCCTGATACCTGTATACTGTGCCCCCCTACCCCCTGATACCTGTATACTGTGCCCCCCTACCCCCTGATACCTGTATACTGTGCCCCCCTACCCCCTGATACCTGTATACTGTGCCCCCCTGATACCTGTATACTGTGCCCCCCTGATACCTGTATACTGTGCCCCCCTACCCCCTGATTCCTGTATACTGTGCCCCCCTACCCCCTGATACCTGTATACTGTGCCCCCCTACCCCCTGATACCTGTATACTGTGCCCCCTACCCCCTGATACCTCTATACTGTGCCCCCCTACCCCCTGATACCTGTATACTGTGCCCTCCTACCCCCTGATACCTGTATACTGTGCCCTCCTACCCCCTGATACCTGTATACTGTGCCCCCCTACCCCCTGATACCTGTATACTGTGCCCCCCTGATACCTGTATACTGTGCCCCCCTACCCCCTGATACCTGTATACTGTGCCCCCTACCCCCTGATACCTGTATACTGTGCCCCCTACCCCCTGATACCTCTATACTGTGCCCCCTGATACCTGTATACTGTGACCCCCTACCCCCTGATACCTCTATACTGTGCCCCCCTACCCCCTGATACCTGTATACTGTGCCCCCTACCCCCTGATACCTCTATACTGTGCCCCCCTACCCCCTGATACCTGTATACTGTGACCCCCTACCCCCTGATACCTCTATACTGTGCCCCCCTACCCCCTGATACCTGTATACTGTGACCCCCTACCCCCTGATACCTGTATACTGTGACCCCCTACCCCCTGATACCTGTATACTGTGACCCCCTACCCCCTGATACCTGTATACTGTGACCCCCTACCCCCTGATACCTGTATACTGTGACCCCCTGATACCTGTATACTGTGACCCCCTGATACCTGTATACTGTGACCCCCTGATACCTGTATACTGTGCCCCCTGATACCTGTATACTGTGCCCCCCTACCCCCTGATACCTGTATACTGTGCCCCCTACCCCCTGATACCTGTATACTGTGCCCCCCTACCCCCTGATACCTGTATACTGTGCCCCCTACCCCCTGATACCTCTATACTGTGCCCCCCTACCCCCTGATACCTCTGTACTGTGCCCCCCTACCCCCTGATACCTCTGTACTGTGCCCCCCTACCCCCTGATACCTGTATACTGTGCCCCACCTACCCCCTGATACCTCTGTACTGTGCCCCCCTACCCGCTGATACCTCTGTACTGTGCCCCCCTACCCCGATACCTCTGTACTGTGCCCCCTTACCCCCTGATACCTCTGTACTGTGCCCCCCTACCCCCTGATACCTCTGTACTGTGCCCCCCTACCCCCTGATACCTCTGTACTGTGCCCCCCTACCCCCTGATACCTCTGTACTGTGCCCCCCTACCCCCTGATACCTCTGTACTGTGCCCCCCTACCCCCTGATACCTCTGTACTGTGCCCCCCTACCCCCTGATACCTCTGTACTGTGCCCCCCTACCCCCTGATACCTCTGTACTGTGCCCCCTACCCCCTGATACCTGTATACTGTGCCCCCTACCCCCTGATACCTGTATACTGTGCCCCCCTACCCCCTGATACCTCTGTACTGTGCCCCCTACCCCCTGATACCTGTATACTGTGCCCCCCTACCCCCTGATACCTCTATACTGTGCCCCCCTACCCCCTGATACCTCTATACTGTGCCCCCCTACCCCCTGTATACTGTGCCCCCCTACCCCCTGTATACTGTGCCCCCTACCCCCTGATACCTGTATACTGTGCCCCCCTACCCCCTGATACCTCTATACTGTGCCCCCCTACCCCCTGATACCTCTATACTGTGCCCCCCTACCCCCTGATACCTCTATACTGTGCCCCCCTACCCCCTGATACCTCTATACTGTGCCCCCCTACCCCCTGTATACTGTGCCCCCCTACCCCCTGTATACTGTGCCCCCCTACCCCCTGTATACTGTGCCCCCCTACCCCCTGATACCTGTATACTGTGCCCCCCTACCCCCTGATACCTGTATACTGTGCCCCCCTGATACCTGTATACTGTGCCCCCCTACCCCCTGATACCTGTATACTGTGCCCTCCTACCCCCTGATACCTGTATACTGTGCCCCCCTACCCCCTGATACCTGTATACTGTGCCCCCCTACCCCCTGATACCTGTATACTGTGCCCCCCTACCCCCTGATACCTGTATACTGTGCCCCCCTACCCCCTGATACCTGTATACTGTGCCCCCCTACCCCCTGATACCTGTATACTGTGCCCCCCTACCCCCTGATACCTGTATACTGTGCCCCCCTACCCCCTGATACCTGTATACTGTGCCCCCCTACCCCCTGATACCTGTATACTGTGCCCCCCTGATACCTGTATACTGTGCCCCCTGACACCTCTATACTGTGCCCCCCTGACACCTCTATACTGTGCCCCCCTGATACCTGTATACTGTGCCCCCTGATACCTGTATACTGTGCCCCCCTGATACCTGTATACTGTGCCCCCCTGATACCTGTATACTGTGCCCCCCTGATACCTGTATACTGTGCCCCCCTACCCCCTGACACCTCTATACTGTGCCCCCCTGACACCTCTATACTGTGCCCCCCTGACACCTCTATACTGTGCCACCCAGTGGGTGCGCAGGTGCAGTGGGTGCGCAGGTGCAGTGCCAGGCTGCCCACATTCTAACTGTTTGATTCATATGTTTTTTTTCAGGTCATTGAACTTGACTTTGATCAGTTACCGGAGGGGGACGAGGTAATCAGTATCTTGAAGCAGGAGCACACACAGCTGCACATATGGATCGCCTTAGCGGTGAGTGCCCCCCCCCCCCTGCTCTGTACCACGCGGTTACTGGGGGCTTTATCAATGAGAGGGGGAGCTGCAGGGAATTGAGAAGAGAACTTCAAAATTAGATCCAAATCTGGCAGCCAAAACTGAAGTTCTGTAATTGAAAGAGTTTTTCAAGTTTTGTCATTTCAAATAGAAATGATTCAATGAACGAATAGAAATGAAGCACCTTTTATTAAGCCCTTGTATAGCTCTCTTACCCTTTTAATAACTATATATATATATATATATTGGAGAATGTTTCCAGCTCCGCTACTTTGACCGTAATTTAGCAGTTCCCTCTGTCATGAATCGAGCCCCTAATGACATCATGGTAGAAGGGTTTCTATTCTGCGTGTTGTTTGGGGGGGTGTCGGAGAGCAGTGCTCCCTGGTCTGATAATGGCGGTCTCTGGTTCTAGCTGGAGTATTACAAGCAGGGCAAGACGGAGGACTTTGTCAAGTTGCTGGAAGCCGCGCGTATCGATGGAAACTTAGATTACCGCGACCATGAGAAAGACCAGATGACGTGCCTCGACACCCTGGCAGCGTATTATGTGCAGCAGGCACGCAAAGAGAAGAACAAGGACAACAAGAAGGAGCTGATCACCCAGGCCACCTTGCTCTACACAATGGCTGACAAAATCATCATGTATGACCAGGTAACCAGCTCATGCAACATGTTACAAGGTTGTGTAGTATTTGTATGTCTCTTGGCCGGTGCTCCTAAAGGCCGCCCTGTCTGATGGGCCGGGGCTCCTAAAGGCCGCCCTGTCTGATGGGCCGGGGCTCCTAAAGGCCGCCCTGTCTGATGGGCCGGGGCTCCTAAAGGCCGCCCTGTCTGATGGGCCGGGGCTCCTAAAGGCCGCCCTGTCTGATGGGCCGGGGCTCCTAAAGGCCGCCCTGTCTGATGGGCCGGGGCTCCTAAAGGCCGCCCTGTCTGATGGGCCGCCCTGTCTGATGGGCCGGTGCTCCTAAAGGCCGCCCTGTCTGATGGGCCGGGGCTCCTAAAGGCCGCCCTGTCTGATGGGCCGGGGCTCCTAAAGGCCGCCCTGTCTGATGGGCCGGGGCTCCTAAAGGCCGCCCTGTCTGATGGGCCGGGGCTCCTAAAGGCCGCCCTGTCTGATGGGCCGGGGCTCCTAAAGGCCGCCCTGTCTGATGGGCCGGGGCTCCTAAAGGCCGCCCTGTCTGATGGGCCGGGGCTCCTAAAGGCCGCCCTGTCTGATGGGCCGGGGCTCCTAAAGGCCGCCCTGTCTGATGGGCCGGTGCTCCTAAAGGCCGCCCTGTCCGATGCAGTAGAATTCGCTCGAGGATTATGTCAGCACACCGGCGCGCCCCGTGGCCTCTTTTTGTGCCTTGGTTTGTAATGTCACTCGCAGTCTCTCCATTATAATATTAATTCACACCTTGTTACTAATATCTACACATTATCCAGGTTAGATTTCTATCCTCTGCCCTGTGAATACCAGTCCCTAATGCATTATTCCTTTGTCCAGAACCACTTGTTGGGAAGAGCCTGCTTCTGTCTGCTGGAAGGAGACAAGATGGACCAGGCTGATGCTCAGTTCCACTTCGTGCTCAATCAGTCGCCAAATAACATTCCTGCCCTGCTCGGTACGATGTGTGAATGAGGGGAGAGCAGTGCATTCTGGGTGGAATTCCAATGTATTTTCCTATTTATAGTATTTTTTTATTTATTGTTACTGTTTATTTTCTTATAGGAAAAGCCTGTATATCCTTTAACAAGAAAGATTACAGGGGTGCCCTAGCCTATTATAAGAAAGCTCTGCGGACAAACCCAGGCTGCCCTGGTAAGTCTTATAAGAAATGCCACAGCACACAGTAACACTGCCTGAAGGAGTACAATGTGTAAAGTAGATGTGTTTACATCTTAGAAACCCGCCATCTTAATCACTGGTCGCATGATTGCTCCTCCCCTCTAGTGGAAGCTGATAGGTCCAGGGGACGGACATGTTGTTTGGAATCTTTGCTCTGCATAGCTCTATCAGGGGGCGGACATGTTGTTTAGAATCTTTGCTCTGTATAGCTCTATCGGGGAAGACATGTTGTTTAGAATCTTTGCTCTGTATAGCTCTATCAGGGGCGGACATGTTTAGTATCTTTGCTTTGTATAGTTCTATCAGGGGGCGGAATTGTTGTGCAGAATCTTTGCTCTGCATAGCTCTATCAGGGGGCGGACATGTTGTTTGGAATCTTTGCTCTGCATAGCTCTATCAGGGGGCGGACATGTTGTTTAGAATCTTTGCTCTGTATAGCTCTATCGGGGAAGACATGTTGTTTAGAATCTTTGCTCTGTATAGCTCTATCGGGGAAGACATGTTGTTTAGAATCTTTGCTCTGTATAGCTCTATCAGGGGCGGACATGTTTAGTATCTTTGCTTTGTATAGTTCTATCAGGGGGCGGAATTGTTGTGCAGAATCTTTGCTCTGTATAGCTCTATCAGGGGGCGGACATGTTTAGAATCTTTGCTCTGTATAGATCTATCAGGGGGCGGACATGTTGTTTAGAATCTTTGCTCTGTATAGCTCTATCAGCGGGCGGCCATGTTGTATAGCTCTGTCAGCGGGCGGCCATGTTGTATAGCTCTGTCAGCGGGCGGCCATGTTGTATAGCTCTGTCAGCGGGCGGCCATGTTGTATAGCTCTGTCAGCGGGCGGCCATGTTGTATAGCTCTGTCAGCGGGCGGCCATGTTGGTTAGTATCTGTGATGTGAATGGGAGACCCTGCTGGTCTATTACACATTACATGTTTTATTCATGAGAGAGAATTGGAGGGAATTGAAAAGAGAATTTCAAACTTAAGGCCAGAGTAGCCGAGTTGGAAATATTCTCCCATTCCGCTTGCAATGAATACAGTGGCTGGTTAGACTGTCTGTCTTGTTTCCTTGCATGTAAGATTGTGGGTGTTTGTCTCCTGCAGCGGGCGTGCGTCTGGGGATGGGTCACTGCTTCGTGAAGCTGAACAAGCTGGATAAAGCCCGCTTGGCGTTTGGACGGGCGCTGGATCTGAATCCCACGTGCGTTGGCGCTCTGGTCGGACTCGCTGTCCTGGAACTGAACAATAAAGAGGTTGGTTCTGTGTTTTACTTCCAACCTGACGCCATTCATAGTATTATCTGCGTACGGATTCTCGCCGGTGTGTGTCTCGCCGGTGTGTGTCTCGCCGGTGTGATTCTCCCCGTGTATCGCTGTATTGGGAATTCTAATATAAAACTTGTCTTTTCTCCTTTTATAAAACTAACGCTGCTATTTTCTCCCGCAGGCTGACTCGATTAAGAATGGCGTCCAGCTGCTCTCCAAGGCTTACACCATCGACCCCAGCAATCCCATGGTCCTCAATCACCTGGCCAATCACTTCTTCTTCAAGAAGGTGAGCGAGATATGAGTGGAACTAAAGCGCTCTGAATATAGTGCAGTCCTATCCTGTGCCAGGACCGAGAGAACAAATACACAACAATAGACACCAGAGAACAAACATCGTTACTGGACGGACAAGTGAAAATAAAGATTATTGGCTTTGGAAGTTACTGCAAAGTCATTTTTCAGCCAGCTGTGTATAATGTTATTTCTATTCACGCCAGTTCATGTCTGATTACATGTTTGTGTGTCTGCCTGTTGATTTGTTTGTTTGTGTGTGTGTATAAAATCTGTGTGTGTGTATAATGTCTGATTTTGCATGTGTGTGTGTATAATGTCTGATTTTGCATGTGTGTGTGTATAATGTCTGATTTTGCATGTGTGTGTGTATAGTGTCTGATTTTGCATGTGTGTGTGTATAGTGTCTGATTTTGCATGTGTGTGTGTATAGTGTCTGATTTTGCGTGTGTGTGTGTATAGTGTCTGATTTTGCGTGTGTGTGTGTATAGTGTCTGATTTTGTGTGTGTGTGTATAGTGTCTGATTTTGCATGTGTGTGTGTGTATAGTGTCTGATTTTGCATGTGTGTGTGTGTATAGTGTCTGATTTTGTGTGTGTGTGTGTGTGTGTATAGTGTCTGATTTTGCATGTGTGTGTGTGTATAGTGTCTGATTTTGCGTGTGTGTGTATAGTGTCTGATTTTGCGTGTGTGTGTGTATAGTGTCTGATTTTGCATGTGTGCGTGTGTATAGTGTCTGATTTTGCATGTGTGTGTGTGTGTATAGTGTCTGATTTTGTGTGTGTGTGTGTATAGTGTCTGATTTTGCATGTGTGTGTGTGTATAGTGTCTGATTTTGCATGTGTGTGTGTGTATAGTGTCTGATTTTGCATGTGTGTGTGTGTGTGTATAGTGTCTGATTTTGCATGTGTGTGTGTGTATAGTGTCTGATTTTGCATGTGTGTGTGTGTGTATAGTGTCTGATTTTGCATGTGTGTGTATAGTGTCTGATTTTGCATGTGTGTGTATAGTGTCTGATTTTGCATGTGTGTGTATAGTGTCTGATTTTGCATGTGTGTGTATGTCTGATTTTGCATGTGTGTGTATGTCTGATTTTGCATGTGTGTGTATGTCTGATTTTGCATGTGTGTGTCTGATTTTGCATGTGTGTGTGTGTCTGATTTTGCATGTGTGTGTGTGTCTGATTTTGCATGTGTGTGTATGTATGATTTTGCATGTGTGTGTATGTCTGATTTTGCATGTGTGTGTATGTCTGATTTTGCATGTGTGTGTATGTCTGATTTTGCATGTGTGTGTGTGTGTGTGTCTGATTTTGCATGTGTGTGTGTGTCTGATTTTGCATGTGTGTGTATGTCTGATTTTGCATGTGTGTGTATGTCTGATTTTGCATGTGTGTGTATGTCTGATTTTGCATGTGTGTATGTATAGTGTCTGCGCGTGTGTATAGTGTCTGATGTCTGATTGTGTGTATGTATAGTGTCTGCGCGTGTGTATAGTGTCTGATGTCTGATTGTGTGTATGTATAGTGTCTGTGTGTGTGTGTGTATATAGTGTCTGATGTCTGATTGTGTGTATATATAGGGTCTGCGCGTGTGTATAGTGTCTGATGTCTGATTGTGTGTATGTATAGTGTCTGTGTGTGTGTGTGTATATAGTGTCTGATGTCTGATTGTGTGTATATATAGTGTCTGTGTGTGTATATAGTGTCTGATGTCTGATTGTGTGTATATATAGTGTCTGCGCGTGTGTATATAGTGTCTGATGTCTGATTGTGTGTGTATATATAGTGTCTGCGCGTGTGTATAGTGTCTGATGTCTGATTGTGTGTATATATAGTGTCTGATGTCTGATTGTGTGTGTATAGTGTCTGATTGTGTGTATGTATAGTGTCTGTGTGTGTGTGTATATAGTGTCTGATGTCTGATTGTGTGTATGTATAGTGTCTGTGTGTGTATGTATAGTGTCTGATGTCTGATTGTGTGTATGTATAGTGTCTGTGTGTGTGTGTATAGTGTCTGATGTCTGATTGTGTGTATGTATAGTGTCTGTGTGTGTGTATAGTGTCTGATGTCTGATTGTGTGTATGTATAGTGTGTGTGTGTGTGTATATAGTGTCTGATGTCTGATTGTGTGTATATATAGTGTGTGTGTGTGTGTATATAGTGTCTGATTGTGTGTATATAGTGTCTGCGCGTGTGTGTGTGTATATATAGTGTCTGCGTGTGTGTGTGTGTATATATAGTGTCTGCGCGTGTGTATAGTGTCTGCGCGTGTGTATAGTGTCTGCGCGTGTGTGTGTATATAGTGTCTGCGCGTGTGTATAGTGTGTGTGTGTGTATATATAGTGTCTGCGCGTGTGTGTATAGTGTCTGATTGTGTGTATATATAGTGTCTGTGTGTGTGTGTATATAGTGTCTGCGCGCGTGTGTGTGTATATATAGTGTCTGCGCGTGTGTATAGTGTCTGTGTGTGTGTGTGTATATAGTGTCTGATTGTGTGTATATATAGTGTCTGCGCGTGTGTGTATAGTGTCTGTGTCTGTGTGTGTGTGTGTATAGTGTCTGATGTCTGATTGTGTGTATATATAGTGTCTGCGCGTGTGTATAGTGTCTGATGTCTGATTGTGTGTATGTATAGTGTCTGATGTCTGATTGTGTGTATATATAGTGTCTGCGCGTGTGTGTGTATATATAGTGTCTGCGCGTGTGTGTGTATATATAGTGTCTGCGCGTGTGTGTGTATATATAGTGTCTGCGCGTGTGTGTGTATATATAGTGTCTGCGTGTGTGTGTGTATATAGTGTCTGCGTGTGTGTGTGTGTATATAGTGTCTGTGTGTGTGTGTATATAGTGTCTGCGCGTGTGTGTATAGTGTCTGATGTCTGATTGTGTGTATGTATAGTGTCTGTGTGTGTATAGTGTCTGATGTCTGATTGTGTGTATGTATAGTGTCTGTGTGTGTGTATATAGTGTCTGATGTCTGTGTGTATATATAGTGTGTGTGTGTGTATATATAGTGTCTGATTGTGTGTATATAGTGTCTGCGCGTGTGTGTGTGTGTATATATAGTGTCTGCGTGTGTGTGTGTGTATATATAGTGTCTGCGCGTGTGTATAGTGTCTGCGCGTGTGTATAGTGTCTGCGCGTGTGTGTGTATATAGTGTCTGCGCGTGTGTATAGTGTCTGTGTGTGTGTGTGTATATAGTGTCTGATTGTGTGTATATATAGTGTCTGATTGTGTGTATATATAGTGTCTGCGCGTGTGTGTATAGTGTCTGATGTCTGATTGTGTGTATATATAGTGTCTGCGCGTGTGTATAGTGTCTGTGTGTGTGTGTGTATATAGTGTCTGCGCGTGTGTGTGTATATATAGTGTCTGCGTGTGTGTATATAGTGTCTGATTGTGTGTATATATAGTGTCTGCGCGTGTGTATAGTGTCTAATGTCTGTGTGTATGTATAGTGTCTCTGTGTGTGTGTATATAGTGTCTGATGTCTGATTGTGTGTATATATAGTGTCTGCGCGTGTGTGTGTATATATAGTGTCTGCGCGTGTGTGTGTATATATAGTGTCTGCGTGTGTGTGTGTGTATATAGTGTCTGCGCGTGTGTGTGTGTGTATATAGTGTCTGCGCGTGTGTGTGTGTATATAGTGTCTGCGTGTGTGTATAGTGTCTGATGTCTGATATTGTGTGTGTATAGTGTCTGCGCGTGTGTGTGTGTATATATAGTGTCTGCGCGTGTGTGTGTATATATAGTGTCTGCGCGTGTGTATAGTGTCTGATGTCTGATTGCTTTGCACTGATGGTAATGGATGTTTTCCTGCAGGATTACAGCAAGGTTCAACACTTGGCTCTCCACGCGTTTCACAATACAGAAGTGGAAGCCATGCAGGCTGAAAGCTGCTACCAACTGGCCCGATCCTTCCATGTTCAGGTAAGAGACTGGTATGTCACAATCTACATGAACAGACAGACATCACGCTTACTGGGAATGTGACATGGAAGTTCCAGGACTCTGTCTGCTACCTGATATTTAACAAATGTTGTCGTGTGATATCCGTGCATAGCTGTAGAGGAGCTCAGATTGCAGGGTTTATAATCTGTGTATCTTGGTTCCAGGAGGATTATGACCAGGCTTTCCAGTATTATTACCAGGCCACTCAGTTTGCTGCTGCCTCCTTTGTCCTCCCCTTCTTTGGCTTGGGGCAGATGTACATCTACAGAGGTGACAAGGAGAATGCTGCCCAGTGCTTTGAGAAGGTGCTGAAGGCTTATCCCAACAACTACGAAACCATGAAAATCCTGGGCTCTCTCTACGCTGCGTCAGACGACCAAGAGAAACGAGACATTGCCAAGGTACCGCTGCGTGCTAGAACCCGGGAGACTGTGCAGTTTACACTGCGCCGGCTCTGGAGCGTGTGTACTGCCGCGCCGGCTCTGGAGCGTGTGTACTGCCGCGCCGGCTCTGGAGCGTGTGTACTGCCGCGCCGGCTCTGGAGTGTGCGCGCCGCCTGTGGAGCGTGTGCGCCGCCTGTGGAGCGTGTGCACCGCCGCGCCGCCTGTCGAGCGTGTGCACCGCCGCGCCGCCTGTGGAGCGTGTGCGCCGCCTGTGGAGCGTGTGCACCGCCGCGCCGCCTGTGGAGCGTGTGCACTGCCTGGAGATACATTTAGGGCTTTATTTATGAAAGGTGTTAAAAGATAGTGTCCCCTTCATGCACACAGGTGTACTCTGCACCTCTCAGCAGAATGTTGGTGCGCACTGACACGTTTTAGCAGATTAGAGTTAGAAACATTCTCTAATTCGGTGTATTTCTGTCTGTAGGGAAATGTGACCGTATCTGCTTCTATATTAATGTTATAAAACACTATCTTTCTCCCCTGATGGTGGTGTAGTCTCACCTGAAGAAGGTGACAGAGCAGTATCCGGATGACGTCGAGGCCTGGATTGAATTGGCCCAGATCTTGGAGCAGACAGACATTCAGGTACAGCTGCTCTCTGTATTATCTCACTAATGGCGTTTGCTGTCGAGTCCTGCTCACCATGCTTTGTGTCTCTGCAGAATGCATTGTCTGCCTATGGCACAGCTACCCGCATCCTGCAGGAGAAAGTCCAGGCGGACGTTCCCCCCGAGATCCTTAATAATGTGGGGGCTCTTCACTTCCGACTGGGAAACTTGGGAGAGGCGAAGGTAATGTTCTCCGGCACTGCATTAGATACATCCTCGCTAATTTCTCCATTTAAAGGACAAACAAACATTTTATTTTTTTGGAACCCTTGTAAACCCAACGTGTATCTTCACAGAGACACACAGGTTTACTCTCGTCTCTGCCTCAGAGATGAGGCAGAGCCACCTGGGAGGCTGATTCACGCTGGCAGTATCAGCACGTGCACAGCCAATCAGAATGAGGGCTCAGGTGATTGGGGTCTGAATGGAGGAATGGTCTCTGTAGTGCAGAGAGAGACCCTCTTATTTACATGGGATCAGCAGAGAGGTCACACTGGAGACCCTGGATGTTTAATGTATTAGAAGAACAAGTGAAAAGTTTTGTTTTTATTCAATGGTTTACAGAAATATTTCCTGGCTTCACTGGACCGTGCCAAGGCCGAGGGGGAACACGACGAGCATTATTATAACGCCATCTCAGTCACCACCACCTATAACCTGGCGCGACTCTATGAATCGCTGTGTGAATACCACGAATCGGAGAAACTGTATAAGAACATTCTGCGTGAGCATCCGAACTACGTGGACTGTAAGTCCTGCTCATCACACAGTCACAACGTACGCTTGGTCACAATCTAGGACATACACAGTCACAGTATGAGCAGTGTTTGGGTGATACAGTCACAGTATAAGCAGTGTTTAGGTGATACAGTCACAGTATGAGCAGTGTTTGGGTGATAAAGTCACAGTATAAGCAGTGTTTGGGTGATACAGTCACAGTATAAGCAGTGTTTGGGTGATACAGTCACAGTATAAGCAGTGTTTAGCTGATACAGTCACAGTATAAGCAGTGTTTAGGTGATACAGTCACAGTATAAGCAGTGTTTAGGGGATACAGTCACAGTATAAGCAGTGTTTGGGTGATACAGTCACAGTATAAGCAGTGTTTAGGTGATACAGTCACAGTATAAGCAGTGTTTAGGTGATACAGTCACAGTATAAGCAGTGTTTAGGTGATACAGTCACAGTATAAGCAGTGTTTGGGTGATACAGTCACAGTATAAGCAGTGTTTGGGTGATACAGTCACAGTATAAGCAGTGTTTGGGTGATACAGTTACAGTATGAGCAGTGTTTGGGTGATACAGTCACAGTATAAGCAGTGTTTGGGTGATACAGTCACAGTATGAGCAGTGTTTGGGTGATACAGTCACAGTATGAGCAGTGTTTGGGTGATACAGTCACAGTATAAGCAGTGTTTGGGTGATACAGTCACAGTATAAGCAGTGTTTGGGTGATACAGTCACGGTATAAGCAGTGTTTGGGTGATACAGTCACAGTATAAGCAGTGTTTGGCTGATACAGTCACAGTATAAGCAGTGTTTGGCTGATGCAGTCACAGAATAAGCAGTGTTTGGGTGATATAGTCACAGTATAAGCAGTGTTTAGGTGATACAGTCACAGTATTAGCAGTGTTTGGGTGACACACTCACAGTATAAGCAGTGTTTAGGTGACACAGTCACAGTATAAGCAGTGTTTGGGTGATACAGTCACAATATAAGCAGTGTTTAGGTGATACAGTCACAGTATAAGCAGTGTTTAGGTTATACAGTCACAGTATAAGCAGTGTTTAGGTTATACAGTCACAGTATAAGCAGTGTTTAGGTTATACAGTCACAGTAAAAGCAGTGTTTAGGTGACACACTCACAGTATAAGCAGTGTTTAGGTGATACAGTCACAGTATAAGCAGTGATTAGGTGATACAGTCACAGTATACGCAGTGTTTGGGTGATACAGTCACAGTATAAGCAGTGTTTGGGTGATACAGTCACAGTATAAGCAGTGTTTGGGTGATACAGTAACAGTATAAGCAGTGTTTGGGTGATACAGTCACAGTATAAGCAGTGTTTGGGTGATACAGTCACAGTATAAGCTGTGTTTGGGTTATACAGTCACAGTAGAAGCAGTGTTTGGGCGATACAGTCACAGTATAAGCAGTGTTTAGGTCACAGTCACAGTATAAGCAGTGTTTAGGTCACAGTCACAGTATAAGCAGTGTTTGGGTGATCCAGTCACAGTATAAGCAGTGTTTGGGTGATACAGTCACAGTATAAGCAGTGTTTGGGTTATACAGTCACAGTATAAGCAGTGTTTGGGTTATACAGTCACAGTATAAGCAGTGTTTAGGTGATACAGTCACAGTATAAGCAGTGTTTGGGTGATACAGTCACAGTATAAGGGGTGTCTCGCCAGTGTATCTTGCAAAACGTTTCTGACTCTATTTCCTTGTCTTTTTGGTTTTCCAGGCTATTTACGTCTTGGAGCGATGGCGAGAGACAAAGGGAATTTCTATGAGGCCTCAGACTGGTTTAAAGAAGCTCTTCAGATTAATCAGGTGAGAGAGAAAGTCGTGGATATGTCTGTCTGCTTTGTACTGGAGACCGTATCTCCAGAAGGGTATAGATACTCTGGAGAGAGTTCAGAGAAGGGCTACTAAACTGGTTCATGGGATGAAGGATAAAACATACCAGGAAAGGGTTAAAGCATCTTAACATGTATAGCTTGGGGGAAAGACGTAACAGGGGGGATATGATAGAAACATTTATATACATAAAGGGAATCAGCACAGTAACGGAAGAGAGTATATTTAAAGGATGCAAAACTACCACAACTAGAGGACATAGTCTTAAATTAGAGGGGCAACGATTTAAACGTAATATCAGGAAGTATTACTTTACTGAGAGGGTAGTGGATGCATGGAATAGTCTTCCAGTAGAAGTGGTAGAGGTTAATACAGTGAAGGAGTTTAAGCATGCGTGGGATAGGTATAAGGCTATCCTAGATATAAGATAAGACCAGGGACTAATGAAAGTATTACATTACTGAGAGGGTAGTGGATGTATGGAATAGTCTTCCAGTAGAAGTGGTAGAGGTTAATACAGTGAAGGAGTTTAAGCATGCATGGGATAGGTATAATGCTATCCTAGATATAAGGTAAGGCCAGGGACTAATGCAAGTATTACATTACTGAGAGGGTAGTGGATGTATGGAATAGTCTTCCAGTAGAAGTGGTAGAGGTTAATACAGTGAAGGAGTTTAAGCATGCATGGGATAGGTATAAGGCTATCCTAGATATAAGGTAAGGCCAGGGACTAATGAAAGTATTACATTACTGAGAGGGTAGTGGATGTATGGAATAGTCTTCCAGTAGAAGTGGTAGAGGTTAATACAGTGAAGGAGTTTAAGCATGCATGGGATAGGTATAAGGCTATCCTAGATATAAGGTAAGGCCAGGGACTAATGATAGTATTACATTACTGACTAATTCCCCTGCAATTAACTCATTATTTAAAATGAGTGTGTTTGAAGCATATTACTGATTTAGTTGGTTTATTGGCAGTGTTCTCCGGCTCATGTACCCCCTCTATGTTTGTGTCTTTCAGGATCACCCCGATGCCTGGTCTCTGATTGGGAATCTGCACTTGGCGAAGCAGGAATGGGGGCCGGGGCAGAAGAAGTTTGAGAGAATTTTAAAGCAGCCATCAACCCAAAATGATACGTACTCCATGCTGGCTCTGGGCAACGTGTGGCTGCAGACGCTGCACCAGCCAACCAGGGACCGCGAGAAGGTACGTGCATTAACTTCCTGGAGTGCAATCTGTTACACCCGTGTAATGTGCCATCTGTCTTTAGCCTGGATATGATGTAATAATAAAACCTGAGACCCACCTGTTACTGCGTCGTTCTCTTTCTGTCACTGGACACGCCTTGCACCAATGCTTTGATGCATCTTATGGTTGTCCACTGTAACAGAGATCAGGTTCAAGCAGGTAAAATCCGCCTTTATTAATTGTAGTGTTCATTCTTTGCAGGAAAAACGTCACCAGGACAGGGCTCTGGCCATTTATAAGCAAGTGCTGAGGAATGACTCCAAGAATCTGTACGCAGCGAATGGCATCGGTAATTGTGAATTATCTACAAACACCAATTACACCCCTATCTGCTCATTATCCTCGGGACAATTAAAGTCTGTTCTGGACAGATAGCTAGTCTGGGGGATTTTATTCAGCCCATACATGTGGATCATGGTTAAAATGTCTTTAGTATAGTGAGATGTTACTTGAAATTGAGAAAGTGGCATAAACTGAGCAGTATTTACTCCATGGTTCTCTGGCAGAGATGATGTATGCTGCCCCCTCTGGATGTAAAGGGGAATTGCTAATGGCAGATCTGAATTATCTGGATTAGGGTTAGGGAGTGTCCTGACCTTTCTGTCCTTTTTGCTGTTGATTTCAGGGGCCGTCCTGGCCCATAAAGGGTACGTGAGAGAAGCCAGAGATGTGTTTGCCCAGGTCAGAGAGGCGACGGCTGATATCAGCGATGTCTGGCTGAACCTGGCCCATATATATGTGGAGCAGAAACAATACATCAGCGCAGTACAGATGGTAAGCACGCCAGCTAGCGTCACTCGCCGTGTCTGTCGTCTCTTTACTGAGCGCTTAATTGAAATCAGTAACTTCCATCTTTACTCCGAGGCACAAACCGCTTTCCCTAAATAACAGGATCAGGGTGAGAACTGCAGTATCCTCAGTCTTTCCTCAACGTGTCACCTATAGAAACAAACATTCCCAAAATCCTGGCATCCATCTCTGCGGGTCTACTCTGCCTCTCAGCTGAGGCAGAGCGCGTGGGATGTGCGCTGCTTTGAAGTGTCACGTGTCTGATCAGGATGAAGGTTACCTGGAGGTGGGCTAGCAGTGACAGCCAGCAGGGCCGTCCGGTGAAGAGTAGCTGTCACTTTAACCTCACTTTTCTATATCAGAAGCACAGTAATTTCAGTGGCTCTTTAATCTCTGCCTAAATGTGTTATTCGCAACAGAGGGAAATGCAGAGAATTGACAAGGGAATTCCAAACATAAAGCCAGCTGAATGGGAGATTTGTCCAACTCTGCTACTTTGGCCTTCAGTTTGAAATCCTGAGTAAAGTTCTTATTTGCTGATCTTGGGAGAAACGATGGACGTGGACGCCTGCAGATCAGTGGCGCTCTCAGTGGGGGTCTGTTTAGCATTCAGTGGGCTTCACAGATTAATTCATATTTTCTTTCTTTCCAGTATGAAAACTGTCTTCGCAAGTTCTACAAACACCAGAATACCGAGGTGCTGCTGTACCTCTCACGAGCACTCTTCAAATGCGGCAAAATGCAGGAGTGCAAACAGATTCTGCTCAAGGTAACGGAACTGTCACGGGTGAGAGACCACGCGTCTCTAGAATAACAGTCACGGGTAAGAGACCACGCGTCTCTAGAATAACTGTCACGGGTGAGAGACCACGCGTCTCTCGAATAACTGTCACGGGTGAGAGACCACGCGTCTCTCGAATAACTGTCACGGGTGAGAGACCACGCGTCTCTCGAATAACAGTCACGGGTGAGAGACCACGCGTCTCTCGAATAACAGTCACGGGTGAGAGACCACGTGTCTCTCGAATAACTGTCACGGGTGAGAGACCACGCGTCTCTCGAATAACAGTCACGGGTGAGAGACCACGTGTCTCTCGAATAACTGTCACGGGTGAGAGACCACGCGTCTCTCGAATAACAGTCACGGGTGAGAGACCACGCGTCTCTCGAATAACTGTCACGGGTGAGAGACCACGCGTCTCTCGAATAACTGTCACGGGTAAGAGACCACGCGTCTCTAGAATAACAGTCACGGGTAAGAGACCACGCGTCTCTAGAATAACTGTCACGGGTGAGAGACCACGCGTCTCTAGAATAACTGTCACGGGTGAGAGACCACGCGTCTCTCGAATAACTGTCACGGGTGAGAGACCACGCGTCTCTAGAATAACTGTCACGGGTAAGAGAGCACGCGTCTCTCGAATAACTGTCACGGGTGAGAGACCACGCGTCTCTCGAATAACTGTCACGGGTGAGAGACCACGCGTCTCTAGAATAACTGTCACGGGTGAGAGACCACGTGTCTCTCGAATAACTGTCACGGGTGAGAGACCACGCGTCTCTCGAATAACAGTCACGGGTAAGAGACCACGCGTCTCTAGAATAACAGTCACGGGTGAGAGACCACGCGTCTCTCGAATAACTGTCACGGGTGAGAGACCACGCGTCTCTCGAATAACTGTCACGGGTGAGAGACCACGCGTCTCTCGAATAACTGTCACGGGTGAGAGACCACGCGTCTCTCGAATAACTGTCACGGGTGAGAGACCACGCGTCTCTCGAATAACTGTCACGGGTAAGAGACCACGCGTCTCTCGAATAACTGTCACGGGTAAGAGACCACGCGTCTCTCGAATAACTGTCACGGGTAAGAGACCACGCGTCTCTCGAATAACTGTCACGGGTAAGAGACCACGCGTCTCTCGAATAACTGTCACGGGTAAGAGACCACGCGTCTCTCGAATAACAGTCACGGGTAAGAGACCACGCGTCTCTAGAATAACAGTCACGGGTAAGAGACCACGCGTCTCTCGAATAACTGTCACGGGTAAGAGACCACGCGTCTCTCGAATAACTGTCACGGGTAAGAGACCACGCGTCTCTCGAATAACTCACGGGTAAGAGACCACGCGTCTCTCGAATAACTGTCACGGGTAAGAGACAACGCGTCTCTCGAATAACTGTCACGGGTAAGAGACCACGCGTCTCACGAATAACTCATGGGTAAGAGATACCACGCTTCTCACGAATAACTGTCGTGGGTAAGAGAGACCACGGGTAAGAGAGACCACGGGTAAGAGTGACCACGTATCTCACAAATAACTGTCACGGGTAAGAGAGACCACACGTGCCACACATTTCTGGTGATTCTGTTACAGGCCAGACACGTTGCCCCCAATGACACGGTCCTGATGTTTAACGTGGCCTTAGTCCTGCAGCGTCTGGCGACCTCTGTCTTGAAAGACGAGAAGAGTAACCTGAAGGAAGTACTAAACGCCGTGAAGGAGCTGGAGCTTGCCCATAGGTGAGACGTCTGGGAATGTGTCAGATCTATTCAGGTAGCTGATCATACAGCTGTATGCGTGGAATGAGAAGTAGGAGGAGTTAATGTCAGATCTATTCAGGTAGCCGATCATACAGCTGTATGTGTGGAATGAGAAGTAGGAGGAGTTAGTGTCAGATCTATTCAGGTAGCCGATCATACAGCTGTATGCGTGGAATGAGAAGTAGGAGGAGTTAATATCAGATCTATTCAGGTAGCTGATCATACAGCTGTATGTGTGGAATGAGAAGTAGGAGGAGTTAATGTCAGATCTATTCAGGTAGCTGATCATACAGCTGTATGCGTGGAATGAGAAGTAGGAGGAGTTAATGTCAGATCTATTCAGGTAGCTGATCATACAGCTGTATGCGTGGAATGAGAAGTAGGAGGAGTTAATATCAGATCTATTGAGGTAGCTGATCATACAGCTGTATGCGTGGAATGAGAAGTAGGAGGAGTTAATGTCAGATCTATTCAGGTAGCCGATCATACAGCTGTATGCGTGGAATGAGAAGTAGGAGGAGTTAATGTCAGATCTATTCAGGTAGCTGATCATACAGCTGTATGCGTGGAATGAGAAGTAGGAGGAGTTAATGTCAGATCTATTCAGGTAGCCGATCATACAGCTGTATGCGTGGAATGAGAAGTAGGAGGAGTTAATGTCAGATCTATTCAGGTAGCTGATCATACAGCTGTATGCGTGGAATGAGAAGTAGGAGGAGTTAATGTCAGATCTATTCAGGTAGCCGATTATACAGCTGTATGCGTGGAATGAGAAGTAGGAGGAGTTAGTGTCAGATCTATTCAGGTAGCCGATCATACAGCTGTATGCGTGGAATGAGAAGTAGGAGGAGTTAATGTCAGATCTATTCAGGAAGCCGATCATACAGCTGTATGCGTGGAATGAGAAGTAGGAGGAGTTAATGTCAGATCTATTCAGGAAGCCGATCATACAGCTGTATGCGTGGAAGGAGAAGTAGGAGGAGTTAATGTCAGATCTATTCAGGTAGCTGATCATACAGCTGTATGTGTGCAATGAGAAGTAGGAGGAGTTAATGTCAGATCTATTCAGGTAGCCGATCATACAGCTGTATGCGTGGAATGAGAAGTAGGAGGAGTTAATGTCAGATCTATTCAGGTAGCCGATCATACAGCTGTATGCGTGGAATGAGAAGTAGGAGGAGTTAATGTCAGATCTATTCATGTAGCTGATCATACAGCTGTATGCGTGGAATGAGAAGTAGGAGGAGTTAATGTCAGATCTATTCAGGTAGCCGATCATACAGCTGTATGCGTGGAATGAGAAGTAGGAGGAGTTAATGTCAGGTCTATTCAGGTAGCCGATCATACAGCTGTATGCGTGGAATGAGAAGTAGGAGGAGTTAATGTCAGATCTATTCAGGTAGCTGATCATACAGCTGTATGCGTGGAATGAGAAGTAGGAGGAGTTAATGTCAGATCTATTCAGGTAGCTGATCATACAGCTGTATGCGTGGAATGAGAAGTAGGAGGAGTTAATGTCAGATCTATTCAGGTAGCTGATCATACAGCTGTATGCGTGGAATGCGAAGTAGGAGGAGTTAATGTCAGATCTATTCAGGTAGCTGATCATACAGCTGTATGCGTGGAATGAGAAGTAGGAGGAGTTAATGTCAGATCTATTCAGGTAGCTGATCATACAGCTGTATGCGTGGAATGAGAAGTAGGAGGAGTTAATGTCAGATCTATTCAGGTAGCTGATCATACAGCTGTACGCGTGGAATGAGAAGTAGGAGGAGTTAGTCAGATCTATTCAGGTAGCTGATCATACAGCTGTATGCGTGGAATGAGAAGTAGGAGGAGTTAATGTCAGATCTAATCAGGTATCTGATCGTACAGCTGTATGTGTGGAATGAGAAGTAGGAGGAGTTAATGTCAGATATATTCAGGTAGCCGATCATACAGCTGTATGCGTGGAATGAGAAGTAGGAGGAGTTAGTGTCAGATCTATTCAGGTAGCCGATCATACAGCTGTATGCGTGGAATGAGAAGTAGGAGGAGTTAATGTCAGATCTATTCAGGTAGCTGATCATACAGCTGTATGCGTGGAATGAGAAGTAGGAGGAGTTAATGTCAGATCTATTCAGGTAGCCGATCATACAGCTGTATGCATGGAATGAGAAGTAGGAGGAGTTAGTGTCAGATCTATTCAGGTAGCCGATCATACAGCTGTATGCGTGGAATGAGAAGTAGGAGGAGTTAGTGTCAGATCTATTCAGGTAGCCGATCATACAGCTGTATGCGTGGAATGAGAAGTAGGAGGAGTTAATGTCAGATCTATTCAGGTAGCCGATCATACAGCTGTATGCATGGAATGAGAAGTAGGAGGAGTTAATGTCAGATCTATTCAGGTAGCTGATCATACAGCTGTATGCGTGGAATGAGAAGTAGGAGGAGTTAGTGTCAGATCTATTCAGGTAGCTGATCATACAGCTGTATGTGTGGAATGAGAAGTAGGAGGAGTTAATGTCAGATCTATTCAGGTAGCCGATCATACAGCTGTATGCATGGAATGAGAAGTAGGAGGAGTTAGTGTCAGATCTATTCAGGTATCTGATCATACAGCTGTATGCGTGGAATGAGAAGTAGGAGGAGTTAATGTCAGATGTATTCAGGTAGCTGATCATACAGCTGTATGTGTGGAATGAGAAGTAGGAGGAGTTAATGTCAGATCTATTCAGGTAGCTGATCATACAGCTGTATGCGTGGAATGAGAAGTAGGAGGAGTTAATGTCAGATCTATTCAGGTAGCCGATCATACAGCTGTATGCGTGGAATGAGAAGTAGGAGGAGTTAGTGTCAGATCTATTCAGGTAGCTGATCATACAGCTGTATGCGTGGAATGAGAAGTAGGAGGAGTTAATGTCAGATCTATTCAGGTAGCTGATCATACAGCTGTATGCGTGGAATGAGAAGTAGGAGGAGTTAATGTCAGATCTATTCAGGTAGCTGATCATACAGCTGTATGCGTGGAATGAGAAGTAGGAGGAGTTAATGTCAGATCTATTCAGGTAGCCGATCATACAGCTGTATGCGTGGAATGAGAAGTAGGAGGAGTTAGTGTCAGATCTATTCAGGTAGCTGATCATACAGCTGTATGTGTGGAATGAGAAGTAGGAGGAGTTAGTGTCAGATCTATTCAGGTAGCTGATCATACAGCTGTATGCGTGGAATGAGAAGTAGGAGGAGTTAATGTCAGATCTATTCAGGTAGCCGATCATACAGCTGTATGCGTGGAATGAGAAGTAGGAGGAGTTAATGTCAGATCTATTCAGGTAGCTGATCATACAGCTGTATGTGTGCAATGAGAAGTAGGAGGAGTTAATGTCAGATCTATTCAGGTAACTGATCATACAGCTGTATGCGTGGAATGAGAAGTAGGAGGAGTTAATGTCAGATCTATTCAGGTAGCTGATCATACAGCTGTATGTGTGGAATGAGAAGTAGGAGGAGTTAGTGTCAGATCTATTCAGCCAGCAGATCATACAGCTGTATGCATGGAATGAGAAGTAGGAGGAGTTAATGTCAGATCTATTCAGGTAGCTGATCATACAGCTGTATGTGTGGAATGAGAAGTAGGAGGAGTTAATGTCAGATCTATTCAGGTAGCTGATCATACAGCTGTATGCGTGGAATGAGAAGTAGGAGGAGTTAATGTCAGATCTATTCAGCCAGCAGATCATACAGCTGTATGTGTGGAATGAGAAGTATGATGAGGGTGATGATAACCAGTGTGAGTTTTGACCTTTCCTTTCCCTAATTTATTTCCAGGTATTTCAATTACTTGAGCAAAGTGGGTGACAAGATGAGGTTTGATTTGGCTCTGGCAGCGACAGAAGCCAGGTGAGATGCATGTTTTTTCCTGTTTCTTTGTTGGGATTCTCTGATGTTTAATGCTTTGTTGGTGACTGTCTCTCTCTCTCTCGTTACCTTCCCGTCCAGGCAATGCTCTGACCTGCTGAGCCAAGCACAGTACCACGTGGCCCGCGCACGCAAGCAGGATGAGGAGGAGAAGGAGCTTCGCGCCAAGCAAGAGCAGGAGAAGGAAGTCCTACGGCAGAAGCTGCTGAAGCAGCAGGTAAGTGTTTATCCAGCCTCATCGGTAACACGACGGGGGGCTGCCAGACCCCCAAATACTTGGTCTGACATGACTAATCTGTCTTCCAGGAGGAGAAACGTCTGAAGGAAATCGAAGAGCAGAAGAAGCTCTTGGAGCAGAGAGCGCAGTATGTGGAGAAAACCAAGGGCCTCCTGTCATTTACTGGCGAGAGCGAGGGACCCAAAGAGAAAAAGCGCGGCGGTGGGCGGGTATGTCACCTGAGAGACTGGCATCGCGGGCCGTTCTTCTAATCTAGCGAGTGTAGAGGAAACCCGGATAGATCTATAACGATGCAAATCAGGTTTAGGTGGGAGAAGGGGGGATACTATATTATTTAACCTCTGCTTTCTCCAAGAAAATAAAAAAGGTCATTTTAACAGAAATATATTCATGAAAGAATCCAGGGGCATGCACCTTAATCCAACCCAACATGCCTGCCCTGTGTTAGAGGTACACGGATCAAAGAGGGTCAGTTAGGAACAAATGACATATTAAGAGAGTGTTCGGTTTCAGGATTTAGTTAATAGTCAGTGAGCTGATAATGGGGAATAAACTGATTATTTATTGACAGACCACACATGTTCCATAACAGCTGATTTAATTGGCATGTTACTCCTGGTCGGTTATGTGTTTATTGCAGGCTGATATTAACATGTTTGTTTTTATTACAGAGATCTAGAAAAACTGGGGAGTTTGAGGAGTTTGTAAACGATAACTCTGATGAGGAACTGGCTCCCAGGAAGAAAAAGCGGAAGAAGGTGAGCAGCAGCGAGCAGGAGGGAGGAGAGGAGAACGATGGAGAGAAGAAGAAGAAGAAGAGAAAGCGCAGGTAACGTGTACTGGAGTAGCGCCCCCTACAGTCTTCCTGTAGTAATGTCCTTTACTCCTTATATTATCTAAACCCTGCCTCGGTAATGTCCTATACATTGGGGGCCCAATATACACCACAACTCTGGGGCAAAGTTCTAAAAGAGGAGCAGCCACCGTGGAAACCGGTGGAATGTTCTGCAGCCACCACGGAAACCGGTGGAATGTTCTGCAGCCACCGCGGAAACCGGTGGAATGTTCTGCAGCCACCACGGAAACCGGTGGAATGTTCTGCAGCCACCGCGGAAACCGGTGGAATGTTCTGCAGCCACCGCGGAAACCGGTGGAATGTTCTGCAGCCACCGCGGAAACCGGTGGAATGTTCTGCAGCCACCGCGGAAACCGGTGGAATGTTCTGCAGCCACCGCGGAAACCGGTGGAATGTTCTGCAGCCACCGCGGAAACCGGTGGAATGTTCTGCAGCCACCGCGGAAACCGGTGGAATGTTCTGCACCCAACGCGGAAACCGGTGGAATGTTCTGCACCCAACGCGGAAACCGGTGGAATTTACCCCAGCAATTACTTTTATACAGACCCGCATTATGACGGGCTTGTTTAGTTCATTTAGTTTGACCCCATAATGTGTCAACTCTGTAATTTTCTCTCCTCAGACCACAGAAAGGCGAGGGCTCTGATGATGATGAGGATCAAGGACCTCGACCTAAAAAGCGCCCCCCGAAGAAGAAGGAAAAGGTGCATTTATAACATTTTATTACAAATAGATTGCAAGCTCCTCTGGTTACCTGATACTATGTATGATATATCTCATTAGATTGGGTAATAGTAATATCCCCAGAACTCACTGGAAAGCGTGACATTATCTATACGGACCCTTCCTGGGTAAACACGGGGATATTAACGTTTATTGTTTCTTTTCAGCCAATGAAAGTCGATCGCACTCCTCCTTCTATGAGAGGGAAAATAAAGTCCAAGGCTATTATCTCCTCCAGCGATGATTCCTCAGATGAAGATAAGCTGAAGATCGCCGATGAGGGGTAAGAACGCACTGTCCGGGTTTGTACAGCTCGGCGTGCTCTTTGGCTGCATGTAATATGGTTTATTCCAGCGTTAAGATCACATATTACCTGATAGACGTAGAAATCTCTAATCTTCATGAAGACCTAACCCACTGGCACATCGAACATGAATGGATGTGTCCTGTGTTAAAACAAGAGGTGAAAACAATGATCACATCCACCGCTCAATGGAGTGATCGCAGGATGCTCCTCCAATATGGCGCTGCCCTGTATCCGGCAAGAGCATTGTAAGTGATCACAATTCACTTCCATCGCTCTGTTTGTGGATTACCCCTAGAGACGGCACCATTACATGATCGGAAGGACAACACTAATCCTAGATCTAGGGTTAGGGTTCCACTTCAGGTTACAGATGAGTTAGTGCCAGGGTTAAATTTAGGGTTAGAGTTGGGGGCGGGGGCAAGAGGTCACTGGGAGAAAATGGTTAGGAAACAAACAACCCCATTACTTTTGGTTATTGCCCTATAACTTGCAACAAAACCGAAAACCAAGTAAATATGGCATATTTCTAAACTTAAGACAAATATTAGAAACTATTTTTTTTTTTTATATAGTAAATTTATATGATGGGGGGGGGGGGAGGAAGTATCTTAAGAATTCCATTGATGCTCTGGTTTGGAGCATTCCACGGATGCCCTGGCTCGTAGCATTCCACGGATGCCCTGGCTCGGGGCATTCCACGGATGCCCTGGCTCGGGGCATTCCACGGATGCCCTGGCTCGGGGCATTCCACCGATGCCCTGGCTCGGGGCATTCCACCGATGCCCTGGCTCGGGGCATTCCACCGATGCCCTGGCCTGCTGATATGCTTGTTAATGTTTTTTTTTTCTCTTTAGAAATGCCCGGCACAGCAACAGTGATTCAGACGACGCTCCAAAGAAATCTAAGAAAAAAATCGCCTCCGACAGCGATTCCGATAACGCAAACAAATCGGGCAGTGACAGGGGCAGCCCCCGAAGATCCCAGCAGTCTGCAGATTCAGACGATAACACCTGGGCGAGAAAAAGGCAGAGATCGGTCTCTGGATCTGACAACGGTTCCGTGCAGTCCAGGAGGAGCCATTCCGGGTCGGACAACGAATCTCAACGCGGATCAGACAAAGAGTCGGATCGAGGCTCTGACCACGAGGGCTCAGTGAGAGTCTCCGGGAACGAATCCGAGCAGGAAATGTCACATAACGAGAAGTCAGATCATGGATCCGACGACAGCGACTGAGAGTAATCTGGCCACAGCTGGGTTTTGTACTTAATGTAAATATAGATTTTTCACCAATGATAAAAGGAGCGTTTTCTAAGCTTCCTGTCTGTAGAAAAGATTGCTCCCGTTTCTGTTCCGAATAAACACAGAGGGAGTTTCAGGAGAATAAGATGCGGTCACACAAAGTAATTATACCTGAAAGAGGGAATTTAAACTTAAAGGAACTGTATCACCCAAACACTGCTCATACTGTGACTGTATCACCCAAACACTGCTTATACTGTGACTGTATCACCCAAACACTGCTTATACTGTGACTGTATCACCTAAACACTGCTTATACTGTGACTGTATCACCTAAACACTGCTTATACTGTGACTGTATCACCCAAACACTGCTTATACTGTGACTGTATCACCCAAACACTGCTTATACTGTGACTGTATCACCCAAACACTGCTTATACTGTGACAAAAAGTGTTTGTGTGATACAGTCACAGTATAAGCAGTGTTTAGGTGATAGTCACAGTATAAGTAGTGTTTAGCTGAAACAGTCACAGTATAAGCAGTGTTTAGCTGATACAGTCACAGTATAAGCAGTGTTTAGCTGATACAGTCACAGTATAAGCAGTGTTTAGCTGATACAGTCACAGTATAAGCAGTGTTTAGCTGATACAGTCACAGTATAAGCAGTGTTTAGCTGATACAGTCACAGTATAAGCAGTGTTTGGGTGATACAGTCACAGTATAAGCAGTGTTTGGGTGATACAGTCACAGTATAAGCAGTGTTTGGGTGATACAGTCACAGTATAAGCAGTGTTTGGGTGATACAGCCCTTTAAGGCCACAATAGCTGGAAAGCTTCTCCTATTCAGCTGAAATTCCTTCTTTCATTAATACAGCTCTTAGGTTTTCAAAAGTGGACTCGTAATTTTGCTGGTAGATCCTGGAACTTGCTTAGAGGCCGTCCTATGAGTTTAAAAGTCCGTACTGCTGTGGGTAACACACAAGGGAATGTAATTAAACTGCTAGTACAGTGGAGTATTAAAGAACTGCCGTCAAAATACAGAATTCTGTTTAATTAAAAGATTGCATGAAGAGCTGGCATTTTGAATAGAAAAATGCTTTAATGAAAGATACAAATAAAGCAGGTTATGGGAGCTGTCTCTGCTCTATTAGGGTGGGGGACATGTTGTTTACAATCTAGGGTGAGATCTTCTTTCATCTGACCCAATATGTCCGTCCGTGACAGAGTGTGTCCTTTAACGTACACAGGGCGTGAATTGGATTATTTGGCAGATTATTGTTTATCAATAGAGCTGCACAGATTGGTCACTGGTGCGTCCACCCATATATTCTCTTGTGTAACTAGCAAGCCCCACTTGTGCTGTGACGACTGTATAGAGCCTCAAGACGAGGTACAGAGTGTTATTACTTTCTGATAGTTTTTGTTTTGTAGCCGGCAGGCTTTGTTCTCTGGTCAAGTAATCGGTTACTTTCTTGCTCTGACGCGAGGGCTCATTAGAAATATTAAAGTCCTTTGTCTTCTCTCGATTACATTTTCTACCTGCTGCATAATAATACAATGTGTTGTGCAATAACCTGCTTATCATTTAATAAATACGATACAATAAATGAATTGTGAGCAGGTGTGATATTTGAATGTTTTTAGCAGAGTATATTGGGAGTTAAGTCCTGGGAAGGTTGGATTTGGTGACTGTCACACTGGCCGTACATTGCCAAGTCACCTTATTGAGATGTCCTAGGATCTGGTCAGTGCAATATTATATAGATTAGCAATATGTATCGCAAACCTGCATATTCTCTTCATAACTTAAACATATAATATCCACACATTGATAGCATGCTCTCTCCATATAATAATATCCACGCATTGATAGCATGCTCTCTCCATATAATAATATCCACGCATTGATAGCACGCTCTCTCCATATAATAACATCCACGCATTGATAGCACGCTCTCTCCATATAATAATATCCACGCATTGATAGCATGCTCTCTCCATATAACATCCACGCATTGATAGCACGCTCTCTCCATATAATAACATCCACGCATTGATAGCACGCTCTCTCCATATAATAATATCCACGCATTGATAGCACGCTCTATCCATATAATAACATCTACGCATTGATAGCATGCTCTCCATATAATATCCACGCATTGATAGCATGCTCTCTTCATATAATAATATCCACACATTGATAGCACGCTCTCTCCATATAATAACATCCACGCATTGATAGCACGCTCTCTCCATATAATAATATCCACGCATTGATAGCATGCTCTCTCCATATAATAATATCCACGCATTGATAGCACGCTCTCTCCATATAATAATATCCACGCATTGATAGCACGCTCTATCCATATAATAACATCTACGCATTGATAGCATGCTCTCTTCATATAATAATATCCACACATTGATAGCATATTTTTGAAAACTAGACAACTCAGGGCAGTTTGACACGTTTCATGTAGCCATTTTACCATCAACCTTTGCAGCAAAAAATATGCTGATGTGAAAGATCACTACTTACACAATATGAATGGCAGGGAAGGGGTTAAACACAGGCAATGGCTTTTATATATAAAAAAAAAAATTTAAATTTGTATTATTGTATGTATATTATGTTATTGTACTTTAACTTTTACTCCTGTAAAATGTGAGGAGAGGGAGGCAGATCAATATTGGGTTAATATTGATCTGACCAGGCAGTGGGGATGCGGTCAGTGACAGACTGCTACTTCCTGTCTCCTGTGCTCTTGCCCTTAGAAGGGCAGCACCATCTTGGTCACTCAGTTAGCTTGCTATGCTTTTTACATGCCTGGCATTTTAAAGGCACTGCTGCTTTACCAGCATTTCAATTGGTCTCCGGAGTGATTGAAATGCCGACAGGCATTTTTTCCCAGTATTGCACGATGCTTCCATACAGAAGCACTGAAAGCAGTATTAAAAATAAAAAAACCTTTCCGTGCTCATTTTGGTGCAGGACGGATACAGAGTATGGAGTACAGGCATTAATATTTAGTGCTTGTTGATCCAGGAGAAATCCAATTTGGAGTAGAGGATATTTTTTTTCCCCCCCCCCACGGAAAGCCAAATTACTGAAGGGGTTTTTATAGCTTCTTTTGGATCAACATCGGTAACATGGGATCGGAAAAGGGGTGAACTGGACGCAAGTCTTTAGTCAGCCTAAACTGCTATGTAATATCCACACATTGATAGCATGCTCTCTCCAAATAATATCCACACATTGCTAGCACACTTTAATGAAGGTGTGTATTTTTGTATTACTGTTGTAGCATGGTCTGGTTCAGTGCACATTAGGCTGAGATATCCAGGATATAAATCAGATACTGTATTACAGGGTATTAGTCACAAGGCTGCTGTGTTGAAATATGAGTGGAAACTGCACAAGTAAAAGCCAAGTCTTGTTTCACAATGAATAAAATGCTTTCACCAGACCATGCCGCTTCATTTACACATGGATTTTTAGTTTGTGGATCCTTTGAGAGGCTGTGCTTCCACAGAACGGCCACCAGCTTTTAGTCCGGGAAATGCAAAGATAAATGTCATAATCTGGTGCTTTTCAGATTGTTGCTTAGTCACCACGATGATTAGTAGGGTACAATTACACCGACTAGCCCAAAAACAGCTTTAATAGGACAACTAACCTGTTTAACCCTTGTTTACTTGGAGGAAGCATCCTGAGCAAACCAGACTTGTACCTTGCATGGGGTCCGTGGAGGGTGGGTTACTGACTTGCTTAGGGGCTCTCTGCATTAGTACAGAGAGTCAGTTTATCCTCACACCAGGGACAACTAACATTTCACTTGTGCTTCCATATTAGAGGCACAAGTGAAAATGAAATGTATAGGGTTCCCTTAATAACCAAAAACTCAGAGGTCAAAGGCCCACCTCATGTGCACACAGATCTTTTCCCCCGGATGGGAACAGGGGGCAATATGAGGAATCACACAGGTCAAGTATCACAATGTTTATTGATAGATACAAGTATATAAAATCAGGGCATGAAAATGACTTGATAAATTAAGTAGACTTAATTTCAATACTATAATAAGGACCAATTTCATTTCTTAGTCTGAAGCCTCACACAAAACTATTCCATTCCAAGGGCATCTCTCTCTCTCTCAACGGATCGGTTCTTGTGCAAGTAAACTGCCCAGGCTCAAAGATATTACAATCTAGCACAAAAAGCCCATTACTAGAGGTAGAAATACAGGCAATATACTATTACGGTAACAACCAAATGGATAGTCAAATATTGCAACAATTTGGAGAATTACACTGAGCAAAGTGAGGCTCTACAGTATTCAGTGTTGCTATTCAGGTCTCTTTTCTTCCCCCTCCCCTTAACAGCCTTAAAAAAAAGAAAAAAAAAAAAGTAACCGGCAGCAAAGAAAGTCCTTGCAATACACCACTTGTGTGAACGTATGATGTAGTTATTGCATGCTGCTAATACACTGTTTCTAAACATTAAAGATACTCTAAAATATTTTGATGGCAGACTATGATTAAGACATTACACTAAAAACCTTATGCAGAAGGGATCCTACCGACATGCCTCTGCACTACATATTGCAAAAACGTTACAGCGGAATGAAATCTTCGCAGTGGTTGGGTCAAATGCAGTTACATCATAGCAACAGTATGTTTGCACAACGGAAGGCTTTGGCTGCTTGTTCATTAGTCTGTTTCCTCCTCAGATTCTTCCTCTTCAGCGGTTTCCAGCCAGGTTAGCCATTGGTTTACCTGAAAGGAGAGGGGACACCGGTCAATATTTAATTTACAAAAAAGGTTTTAAAAAGAATCCATTAAGATCTCATTTTCAAATATGTCCTAGTGACCAAGCCCAGACCAGTATTACAGAGATTCACATTTAACAGTGATACAAACATAAGCCAAAATCAGCCATAACATTATGACCATCTGCCACCAAAACAGCCCTGATCCATCGAGGCATGGACTCCACTAGACCTCTGGAGGTGTGCTGGGGTAAATGGCACCAAGACGTTAGCAGCAGATCCTTTAAGTCCTGTAAGTTGTGAGGTGAGGCCTCCATGGATCAGACTTGTTGGTCCAGCACATCCCACAGATGCTCGATTGGATTGAGATCTGGAGAATTTGGAGGCCAAGTCAACACCTTGAACTCGTGGTTGTGTTCCTCAAACCATTCCTGCTTTGTGGCACGGAGCATTATGCTTCTGAAAGAGCCTAATGCCATCAGGGAATACCGTTTCCATGAAAGGGTGTACATAGTCTGTAACAATGCTTAGGTAGGTGGTACGTGTCAAAGTAACATCCACATGAATGGCAGGACCCAAGGTTTCCCAGCAGAACATTACCCAAAGCATCACACTGCCTACGCCGGATTGCACCTGTCAGCGCGGATAATGTTATCGCTGATCAATGTATATGCACATAAAACGTTGTGCAACGAACAATACAGGCAGCAGATGTTTATAGGCAAAATGTACTCTTTACATGAAGCACTTAAAAACTAAACCATAAAGGGGCATAATGGTATTTATTTTTTAGAGCTACATTCTATTTTCAGAGAAAAGACCCTTTAGTTCCTCAGACAATCTGCAACAGGATCACGCAGGCAATTAGTCATCAAGTGGCATGCGTTAAGATATAAAAATCTTTAATCTTCCTCAGTCTGTGCTAAAGCACACAAACCCCTACCTGGAATAAAGCTTTTCCTTTCCCTGGAAACTCTTGAGAAATATCTTCCTTCCAGGCCAAGAAGGCTTCTTCCTCAAGGATTTCCATGTCGTAGAAGTGGACAAAGAAGCGTAGTAACATGCCTGTTAGACAAGAGGAGACAGGTCAGCGACTGGGGGTGCAAACTAACCAAACCCCTCCCAGCAGGTAGTAAAGCATACTGGGAACTCACCTTTAGGGAAGGATTTACCATAGCAGTGCACCTGCAGGGCATACAGTGCACTGATCTGCAGATCTGCATGGTCATGAAGGAATTTCTGCATTACTGGCTTGAAGGAGAGAAGGAGCTGCTTTTCTTGCTCCAGCTGCTCTTTGGAAGGGGCAGCTGACAGTTCAGGGTCTTCTGATGGGCAAACCTCATTTGAAATATACTGCAAAAAACTGAGGGGGGGGGGGGTGAAAATTAGAGTGCACGTTAGACTTGAATGAAAGCTGTGGACAGGTTTGAATAGTAACACAGCCGCACTTCTCTTACCTGGTCATCAAAATATTCACAAATCCTTTGTCGACATGAAGTTTTGGAGAGATGTTATCCTTAATCCACTTGTAGATGGTTTGAGGTGATGGATCCATTTTTATTTGTTTCAGTAATTCCTTCTCGAGCTTCATAAGAGGAAACAAGAAACTAAGCCCCTTCCCTTCCAAGATCTCCAGCATCCGATCTTTGTTCTGATCAATTTCTTTAATAATAAAAAAAAAAATGATTTTTTATTATCTTGTTAAAGGACAGATATCTGCATGAACACAAAATACTTCTTTAAAGACACACTTCCATTTAAAGCAAGATGCTTCCAGAATTACACATGGTGCAATGTATCCCCCTGTGACACCATCAATGCTAGTTAATGCACTTCGCAACAATGGATGTGCCAGGCTCTCCGAAGCGATAACATTCGCCATATTGAAAGGCAGCATGCCTTTCCAATATGGCTGCCCAGTTGTGGGCAAGAGCTTTGAAAGTGATCACCTCTGCCACTCAGGGAGTGTTGCTAGACTGCCTTGAAAGCCAGGTCAGCAACATAGCCCAAATTAGCCTTAGATCTATGGTTCGGGCCAAGGTCAAAAAGGTCACTGTAGTATAATGATTAGTAAAAAGCAATGCACTTCTTCCGGGTATTGCGCTATAACCGTGGTCAAACTACAGCTCACTAGCCATATGCAGCACTTTTAAACATTAAACACAGCTCGCAGGATTAAGTTGGTTGAGCTTTTCAGATTGCATAAAAAAAAAAAAAAAAAAAAAAAAAAAAAAAAAAATTGTACAGGTTAAAAACAGGGGACTATAGGGCCACCACAGGATAAAAGAATACATTTAGCACCTTTTTTTTGGATGCCTTAATTTACTGTAATAAAACCAAAGTCCCTATAATGCTGAAATCTCATAAAAGTAACCAATAACCCATGCCTGGTATTCATACACATAATTGGGTTTATTTTGTATCCGTTTGCCAGTGTATTATGTACCCCGTTGTCCATCACTTTCTATCCCTTTCATGAAGTAGTAACTCCAATATAGGAGGTGGTGGTTACACATCCTGCCAGGCTCTTAACTAAATACCCCGACGGATCATTACACCTCTACATGTGGTAAAAGGGGGGTCAATAGCTCCTCCTAATTCACATCTCTAGTCAGGAAGCAGGATTTAAGTCCCAATGGTAAATCCAAGAAGCCAATGTAAATTAACCATTTCCTGTGCTTGATTTAATTGCAGTTCAGCGATTCTATAGCAAGTAATTTGGTGCAGGGAAATGTTAGCGACTGCTCCTCACCTGGTAGCATTTTCTGCATGTTCACTTTGCTTTGCTGGAAGAGATCAGTCAGCCAGTCGCGGTCTTGCAGCTTGGCCAGTTGCTGGAGGCAGAGTAGGAAGAGGGGGAAGTGTGTACCATTCTCGAGTGGCTGAGCCAGTTCGGAAATGCTCACCAGATCAGCGATTATGGCACGAGCTGCAAACTGTGCCAGGTAGGATTTCACCAGAGGTATGTCAACCTCCAACTTCGGGCACTGATCCAGCACGGTCAACAAAGCCTGGAAAGAGAAAGAGTAAACCGTGGTTATCCCAGGGACAGGCTGACCGCAACCTGGGTCACTAGATACAAAGAGGCCACAAAGCCCCCCCAAAAAATGTTTTAATGAAAAAAAACACGTGTATTTGCTTCAGTCACATTTTTTGGTTAGCGTAACCAAATATACTTACAATGGATAACTAAAGTATTTTCTGAATAGTATTTATAGGAAGTGGAAGGGTAAACCAAAAAAACAAACAAAAAAAACAAAACATGGGTCAGAGGAAGCATTGAAAGTTATATTCGTAAAATACACCTCTGGATAAAGAGAGTTGAAATGTCGGGTCTGTTTGCATTGCTTTGTAATGGTCATTTTCATGACATGCCAACTGCCTCACGCTATGGGTGCGTACCCATAGGCTATATGGTTAAGAGTCTCTACCTTATGGTCAAGCACATCAGTGTGAGGCAGTTGGTGTGTCATTAACTCCACCTGCTAGGTGACATCCATATTTTTTTCCACTTTTGGGAAGTACTAAAATCGGCCTGTTAGATTCCTGTACCAGTGAAGGTCTTTGGAAGGTGGCAGCCCTGTGGAATGGGAGGTATGAGCAAGCTAATGGTGCCTGTGATTTCCAGTTCTGTATATGCTGGTTTGACATTTTTATGGTGTCTAGTACTAGGATGTAGCAGACTCTCCTGCCTGTACAGTTACCTGCATGAAATTATCACTGGTGGCAATTCCCTCCAGACGCAGTACACCGATCAGAGCACTGGCTCTCTCCTTGTCTTCATCCGAGCGATCCAGTGACTGCAGGACAATCTTGCTGATCATTTCTGGAATATAGTGTTTGGGAGCGCGCATTTCTTTCACACTGTTTATGGCATCAGCAGCATTCCCATTATTCAAGTAGTCCGTCACAAATGCTTCCTGAAATGGAAAGACACAATAAGTTCGCAGAGTTGGGATCCAGTTTCATGATGTGGATTGGCAAAGTTTTTTTTTTTTTTTTTAAAGCAAAGATGGGGACCGTCACTCAATATTACGTATACTAACTGAAAAAGATCTATACATTGCGCTACCAGAAATACAGCAAATGCATAAAATAGGTTTAAAAAAAAAAAAAAAAAAAAAAATCAAGCCACTCCAATGTCATAGGCCGGACACACCAGGTATTTAAAAACACGTTATTCATGCATGCAATATTGCCAATGCACTGTAGATTTTTTTTATCCTCTACATTCAAAGTAATGTTTAGGGCGACAGAGGCCCTTTAAGTTTTAAAACACTCACAGTAAGTTTAATAAGTTCTTCTTTCGAGGGTGGAGGCTTCTTAACACTTTTTGCAGGCTTCTCTTGAATTGGTGGAGGGTTGGTTTTCAGGCCAAGCTGTGGGGTCTGTGAAAGGAAAAGGTAGTTAGTAGCCTGCCACACCCTAAAAGACAGCCAAACCTTCTTCACAGTATATCTGGAGAGTGCCCTTACCTGCCCCATGGGTGGAGTTTGTGTGCGAGGCGGTATCATGATCTGAGGCTGAAGCTTTGGCACTTGGTTCTTATTCATCAGGAAAGACTGAGCGGGTCTCAGGCTGATCTGCAGAGTGAATAAAACCCAGGACACATTTACATTTTATTATAACTGCAGAAGTGTGCAAAGATTAAACCACCACATTAGCTGAGCCCTCATATCTCATAATCTTGCTCAAAGGACACTGGGTACCCCAAGGAAGATAGACATGATTTGGGGGGGGGGAGAGGAGAGAGAAGGGGAGAAAAAGAGGTGAAAGGGTTTCCAGCATTAGTCCTCGTAATAACGCGTCTTTTCTTAATCATTGGGCCAGCAAGATTGGGAGATCATTTCTGGTTACATACCTCATCTGCATTAAGTTGCCCTTTTTTAATAAACCGAGGTGGCATATCTTTAGACTGGCCTTGCTGAGATAAGAGACCTTGACTCTGGTAAAGTTGGCCTTGTCCCTAAGAGAGAAATATAATATTAGAAAGACATCAGTGGTCCATCCAGACTCCATACAAGGAGAACTGTGTAAAGAGGAGAGCAGCACTCATGCTTTAACTGCAAGTATTCTTACCTGGCTTTTCATAAATGGTTTGCCTCCAATTTCAAACTGAGACTGTACTGGGGGTATGATGTGCCCCCCATGACCGTTGAAGAGCTGGTTTGTACGGTGGCGTCCCATGGTGGGGGAAAATCTATCCTGTATGACCCCTGGACCAGTACCAATCCCACTACCTGTACAGATGAGGCATAGTTAATGTTTGTAGAAAAGCAAGAAACCCTTCGCGGAGAGTCCTAAGCTACATATCACCAAGCTGTAGTTCACTTACCAGGCATTTGTCGGAACATATCAGCAAGTCCTCCTAGTGGGTCCCGGTCAAGCTTCATTTTTGGTGGCATGAACGGTCCCTCCAAAAAGAAGTCTGTTCGCATTCCTTGAGACATAGTAGGAGGAATAAAGACTCCTAGATCCTAGGAAAGAAGGAACATGTATGTTCACTGACCTGCTGTGGGAGGCCTGCCAATGCACTCACACACAGGACCAGACCCTGTGTAAGATAAGACGGTACTTACTTTCACTGCATCTTGGCGGATTTGATTGATAGTCTTTGGTCCATTGTCATTGAAAGCTTTGCGAGGAGCCCAATGGTTATTGCGCAACTCCACAGTATCCTTAAAAAATAAAGTTACAATATTACCAACTAGACAAGCAGTAAAACATGCAAGTTTCAGTCATTGATTTTATAGCGTTTAAGAGGTGCAGTCTTGGTTCCAAAAATACTTACTTGCAGCAGGAAACGAATCCTTGCTGGCAAATCCTTACTAGTCTTCAAGGCGCACATACGAGCAAAGTACTGATCCATTAAGGACTAAAGATAAAAAAAAAAAAGTTAGCTGCATGTTACCCAGCTAGCCCAGAAGTATTGACAAGCTGGATGTGACTAAACAGTTAAGTGATTAAAGGGGGAGTCTGGTTAGTTCTCAAAATGCATCCAACATTAAGCCATATTTTACTCCCTCTTCTCCATAAGTAATTCACAGGCACAGCTGGAGAGGTATGTACCAAAATGTAGCTACATTGAGGGGGAGGTAGAAAATGAGGGAAGGCGTATGTAAAATCCATCATACATTTGGAAAAAAGCTTGCACCAAAGTGACCAAGTTTTACTAGTCATACCCAGGCAGCATTTCCAGTGTTTAGGAGGAATCTGCGTTCACTAAAATCACCCCCCCCCCCCTCTCAAGTGTTAACACTCATACATGACTTTGTAAAAAAAGATGCCAATATTACACAACCAGAACCTATTTGCGCGCGCACACACGATTGTTGGTTTCAGGGAGGGTGTATTCATGGAGATGGAGTTGCGAAGGGAATTTCAGAAGATAAACAGCATGAAAGATGTAAAATAAAACGTGACAGAAAGCAATACATACCTTGGCTTTTTCATGGTCTAACCTAGGCCCCACTGTTCTCATTATCTGACAGAGACACTCCAAATCTTCCCCCATGTCTTTAAGCTGAACTCTCTTCTTCTTTTCCAAAAGCTAGATTGAAATGACAATGATCAGAGCAGCAGGACCTTATAGACAAAGGGAGTTAAGACAAACTGAGAAAACATGAACTTCTGTTCAATGTAAAGATTGCATCAAGGGAAGGCATTAAAAAAAAAAAATGTTTTAATGAAATTAAAGTCCACTCCGCATAGCTCTATCAGGAGGTTACCATGTTGTGTCAGATCTCCCTTCTAAACAGATCTATACAGCTCCGTCAGCGGGTGACCAAGAGGGCTCAAGGAAATTTGTATGGTTTCATTACGGCATATTTAATAAATGTCTACACTAGATGCAATCCATACGTTAAACACAGCGTCATTTCGGTCACTTATAATTTTAGATGGACCTTCGGGATACGTACTGTTTTGATGCACTTATGAAGGATAGATTCATGAATAAGGTCAAGTTTGCCAAGCTCCCCAATAAATTTGATGTTTCCCAGCATCTTAATCTTGGCAATGGCTCTCTGTTCTTCTTCCTCAGGAAGGAGGGGACCATCCCGCTTGTCGTAAACTAAAAAAAAAGATAAAAACATGGAAATATTCAATTTACATTGCAGTATTCTCCACACCCCAAAGATCTTCCAAATTGGACAAATAATTTACCATCAACATTTCTGGATCTATTCTCAAATTCATCTTGAAGTTTTGAAATTAAGAGGCGCCTAAACGTCTGGGGATAAATAAAAAAAAAAAAAGACAAAAAAGTAATGTTAGTGCAACATTAGACATGGACTGCTATTTTAGAACAAAAACTGCACAAAGAGCTAATGCCATAAGATAGGACTAAGCCACAGGTTTCAGCAAAGAAAGAAAAATTTTAAAATTACAATCCCTATAGAAAAATATTTGTGAATTAAAAAAAAAAAAAAAAAAAACTATCGATAAATGAACACTTACTGTGCTTTGTTTCTGTCCTGGGGGACCCTCTGTGCACGGGCCGTCAAAGTTTGGTGCATCTTCTGCTAATCGCAGACATAGCTGAGCATAGAGTGAGCTGTACTTGGGCTCTTCAAGGGCTTTGTCTACAATCTGAAGAGAGCAATGTGTTACTTTTGCTGATCAGACCATTTAGCATTGTAATTAAATCTGCATGCTGGAAAACTACAGTAGGAATCTCAAGTATACCGCACAGTGACCAAGCACATCCCCATGGACTGAGTGCCACCCACAAAGTACTGGAGTCCGAAAACACGGAGTAGGCACTAGTGCACAGAGCACTAGCATCCTGTGACAAGCCCCTCCCCCACATCATGTGACCTCAGAAAGGTCTAGCACTAGCCAAGCAGACACGTTTGGCAAATAAGGTTACTTACAAGCAGTATGACTCCTTTGAGGATGAGTTTGGAATCTACACCCGCATTGAGGAGCTCAAGGCATAGTTTATCAAACTTCTCTGGTGCAAGCTTGTTTAGGATGCTAGAAAGAAATAGATATTGCAGTTAGACAAACCGGGCAATGATACAGTCAGGAAATCTCAAGACATCCACAGAGAATAAATGAGACCATGATCCTGCAGAGAGCAGTGTATTCATAATAATGAATTTCACACGTTTCCATGAAGTCAAAACCTACAAAGCCATGAGAGGGACAGAGCCTTCCATCAAAGGGACACAGTGTTTGTTCTTGGAGATAAAAGAACTTGGAGATTTGTTCACTTAATGCACTTTTTCTGCTGATTACCTCAAGCTTTTTTCCTTCTACCACCAAATCAGACAACATGGCCGTCAAAACAGATGCACATAATGCAGCGGGAAGGGAGTTAGGTTTATTTCATATACATTTGTCAGCAGTTTGGTCAACTCATGGCAGGTTAACTTTACATTTTTAGTAATCCCTAAATATCAGTGACTAGTAGCCAGTAACCAACCTGATGTGACCAACACGTCATTTATACAGTGGGAATGACTTGCTAATGTGCACCAAGGTGGAAGTAGATTTGCTTTTACTTTACGAGGAATTATTTCAGGGTATGTACCTCAAAAAACAAAAAAAAAAAACCACACTTCACAAAAACGGTTACGTAGTAGTAATTTTAATTTATCCGGTGCTTTTGGGGTTTCCATTCATTTTAAGGGTTCATCAGATCAGAGAATGCCGACACTTACCCCCTTACTTTCCTAAAGATTGCGTCATGGCGTTCTTTTTCACTCGCGGAGGTGTGCGCAGTGTTGTTTGTGGAGTTATTTGTGGAGTTAACATCTCGTCTAGTGCTTCGTGAAGGAATCCATCTTTGAACGCCAGGCCCTGGGGTTTTCCCCAGGTACTCGCTGCAGAAAAAAAGAGAGGCAGCTTTAGGATGGGCTCGAATCCTACTCCCCCAAAGTCTCACACAAAAGGAAAGAATGTTTAACACGAGACCCTCCTTGCCAACCCGCATGCTTCTATAAACCATATCCCAACAGTTATCAATGAGCGACAGGATGCAAAGTAACGCTTCTATCTGAAGCAGCATCAAATTCTGAGGTTTGTCAGTGAATTAAAGCTCGCAGGATAAGCGAGTACTAGAGGTAAAGTCTCCGTTTGGTAGTCCATCTAGATTACCACCATTCAAAGACCCAGGACAGTCCCTTATTGCTAACGAAATAGAACAATGCACAGCAGACAGAGGGATTTGAAAAACTTTATCTCCCCTGTGAAGTATACACACCAGCGTTTCCGCGTAGCTGGGTTACTGTGCGATACAGGCGCACAACCCGCGGAGTCCGCTCCCCCTAATGCACGCTGCATGCAACTGCACGGCGCGCAGATGTATTTAAAAAATACAACCGGGCGTCAGCAAGTGGGGGGGAGTGGGAGGGGGGTGTTTGGGTCTCTCAGACGGTCTTCTCCGGGCGGGTAATTCCACCCAGTCAAAATCCTGGCAAAACACTGCAGATCACAGCTTTCAACCTGCCAACGAGCAAATGTGGGACAAAGAGCCAGAGTGAGGGACAGAAGCAGATGTAGAAAACTTTTAAAAATAAAAATTGGGAGAAAAATAAAACAAAAACAGACACCCCATTTCAATTTTATTGGGCAGGGTTTTTGCAAGTAACCTAGCATCAAACAAACAAAAAAAAAAATATATGGCGGATTCCTACTGACTTAAACAAGGGTACGATTGTTGCAGGAAGATGCTGACATATATATATAAATAATCACTCAGAAGGCATGTTACATGAAGCATCTTCCAGTGCATTGTGACCTTGTCCAATTCAGCAGAAGTGCTATACAATGCTTTCTTACCAAATAAAGTATTCAGGCATGACGTGCACATATATAGGAACATACAGCGATTAGTTAAAAAAACAAAACAAAAAAAACACCAAATAGATATAGCAGGCCATATTTATAAAACTACCTTTACGTTAGTGAGAAATCAGGTGTGGTTCATTTTCTACACTAAAAATTTTAAAACATTAGCCAAGTATTGCAGATACTAGCAATAGGCTAGTCACAAAACTTGTCTATAGAAGTAAAACAAAACACACAGCTATATTGAAAGTAAATGGCCACTTCTCAGGAACACCAACTGTCTTAGATTGTAATTGGGAAAGCTAATATAGTATTTTGAGTGTAAAAATAGCCAAGACCAAGTCAGACTAATGAATATGGCCAAATGTCTGAGCCAACAAGCTTCATATTCAGAATGATGCACACAGGAGCCATATGATAATGGAGCAGGCACCTCCCAGGTCCAAGCTAATCTTGACCCTAGTTACAAGATGCCATGACATTTAGTGCGTCACAGGAACAGTATAAAGCAGTCAGTTGGGTTCTTGAGTTCAGTGACCAAACCCGTCTAGATTCAGAATAAAGGGTACCTGTTGCCGACACTCTTGGGATAGTGCTGAGAGGCACCCCTACCTCCTCCACTTGACGAAGCACTGTGAAATGAGAGCACATTTAGTGACTGTCCCCCACAGAACGACCCAAATCATACCCAACATGTCTTACAACCAAGCCAGCACCCACACCAAGGGCAGCCACTGCTGGGTTGGAATAGGTAATGGTGACCACTGGGGGGCGGGCGGTGAGTGTCCTTAATAGGATGGCAGCCCCTTACGTGTATTTTGCAGGATGATACCAAATGTGTATGTCAAACTTTACTCCCTCAAATAAGGGGCAAATGGTCTTCAGGGCAAGAAAACCAAACACCCATCCCAGGAAGCTGTCCAAGGGAGTAAGATAAGGGTTACCTGAAACGAGAAGCACCCCCTTCTGCAATCGCACTCTCCACTTTGGCGGCTTGATAACAAAGAATGTTCAAAAAAAAAAATGAATATATATTCACACAATGGGCAGGGCACACGAGCTGCAAGAAAAAGAGGGGAAAAATGAATACCAGAGAAACAGGGCTATCCGGTTACATGTAAAACAAAATAAACAGCCATGACATGAAATGGGGCAATCATCTTACGATTAGACAGATGTATGTTTTATACAGCAACCTACATGCCAAGAATTAGTCTAATACTTTGGAAATCATGATAGACAAATATATAACAAAGTACCAGCATGTATACACAACAAATACATAATCTGTTACAATCTAGCAATGGAGGAATGGGATACTTAGTAAACAAACCAAATATACAGTAAAAGCTTGACAAAGAAATGCCCTCCAGTGCTTTAATAATTAGGAAAATGACAGTATCCAATAAAATATGGCTGCCGAGTGGGGAATGGCAACAAACGTATTCATTATGACGGACTAGAGGCCACAGCAAATGTATGTATAAACATCCACGATCGCAGCATCTCCAGAGATTGCATTATAAACAGCAAGTAAGAAAGGCTGGGGGGTTAATGCAATGTAAGCAGGCCGCAGTAACAATGAAGGAGGGGGTGCAGGCCGCACAGGCCCACACTGAAGCCAGCCAAAGCCTTTGTTCTCCTGGAGAGGCCTTAAAGCCAAGGAAAGAGGCAGGAATCCCCGGATAATCAGCCAGTACCAAATGAATACAGGAATTAAACCAATCTGGCTTCACACAGACCAAGAGATAAATCACGACTTCTGACTTAGCAAATTAACACCAGGACTTCGTAATGTCACTGGCATGCTGGGAAACATACATAAACTGGGCTTTTATCTTACAAGAGGTTATTTACCATCACCGAGCTGGGAGACACATCTAAGGGAGAGGGGGCAAGCCTGGTTACTGGTAGGCAGCCAAGGAGGATGAGGAGGCAAAAAAATGGCACTGCGTTAGAGAATGGAAAGGGGGGGCACCACATCTCACCCGGGCCGCAGGGAAAGGAGGGGGGCACCCCATCTCCCCGGGGCAGCAGGGAAAGGGGGGGGGGGCACCCCATCTCCCCGGGGCAGCAGGGAAAGGGGGGGGGGGGCACCCCATCTCCCCGGGGCAGCAGGGAAAGGGGGGGGGGGCACCCCATCTCCCCGGGGCAGTAGGGAAAGGGGGGGGGGGCACCTCATCTCCCCAGGACAGCAGGGAAAGGGGGGGGGGGGGGGGCACCCCATCTCCCCAGGACAGCAGGGAAAGGGGGGGGGCACCCCATCTCCTCGGGGCAGCAGGGAAAGGGGGGGGCACCCCATCTCCACTCGATGGGTAACACTGGAAAGGGCACCTAGCAAGGAAGAGACAGGCGTCAGCTGGAATAGACAGGGAAATCAGGAGGCACCAGACCTACACTGGTTGGGTAACAAGTGGGGGTAAAGGCAGGTCAGTATGACTGGCAGACCTCCAGATAAAAGGCATTAGTCATGGCAGTAACCCTATAATAAAGCATTATATAAAACGAATATTGCATGGCTGCCATTATGAAAACACAAAGGATTTATAGTACAGTGAGCTATACCCAGCCACATCCCCGGGACTGGTCTCCCCAAATAACCTACAGTACCGGGTGCCACATACCAAATTGTCCCCCCTCATATCAGACTTCAAATGACCATCAAAAGCACTATATAGACACCCCTCCTATTACCCCAGATCCCCTCCATCACTCGCTGGTTACAGTATATATCTACCCACCAAATTATCCCCAATATCCCTCCCAAAGCCCCCCCCGCCCCAGTACTCCCCTCTGTAGCTCTCCCTAAGCCCCCCATACTCCCCTCTGTAGCTCTCCCTACTCCCCTCTGTAGCTCTCCCTAAGCCCCCCATACTCCCCTCTGTAACTCTCCCTACTCCCCTCTGTAGCTCTCCCTAAGCCCCCCAGTACTCCCCTCTGTAGCTCTCCCTAAGCCCCCCAGTACTCCCCTCTGTAGCTCTCCCTAAGCCCCCCATACTCCCCTCTGTAGCTCTCCCTAAGCCCCCCATACTCCCCTCTGTATGAAATCAGTACACCAGTGTCCATCCCCCAGATCATCCCTGTGATCCCTCATTTACTCCAATTACCTTCCGCAGACCCCTCAATTAATGTTTCCCCTCTGGAAGCGGCTTGAATGCCCCCCAGATACCGGTGTACACCCAGGCGCCGCCATTTTCTCCCCGCCGCAGTCAGTTGGTCAGGGAGGCGGCCATTTTAGGCAGCGTTCAGGCGGCGGCGGTTACACGATGCGGCGGCTTACCTGTGCTAGTGCCCAGGCAGCTTCCCGTAGCTTCGCTGAGCAGCTCAGGGAAGGAAGGGAAGAGAGGGAGCGGCCAGGCCCGGGTCTGTGTGTCGGGCTTCAACCTCCTCCTGGTCCGAGTTCACACCGCCGACTGCACGCAAAGACTACAGACTACACCCTAACCTCGCAACGAGGAGGGATAAAATGGCAACGAAGCCAATCAGCGGCCGTACCTCACCTGATTGACGCGCCGAACCGCGCCACCAGACCAATAGGCGGCGAGGGGGCGTGTCAGGCAAGAGCAAGGTTTGTTTGAGAGCAGCACAGCCGCAGTGCAGCAGCGCAATTCACTAAGCCGGTTAGGCCTGAAGGATTGCGTAACGCGGGGTGCGTGGGCGGCGGGTGCGCAGTTGGCGTAGTGAAGAATGTGGATGATATTGGGGGGTTGGCATGCCGGGCACGGCTGTGGGGGGGTTGGCATGCCGGGCACGGCTGGGGGGTCCACTGTGGGACCCCAAGGGGTGAGAGGAATGGAGCGGCGAGAGCCCACCCCCCGGAGTAACCGCCTGTTTCCGGGATCCTTTGTCTGCTGCCCACCGGGTGTGACACAATATAGCACACACCGTATATACTGTATATAGCACACACCGTATATACTGTATATAGCACACACCGTATATACTGTATATAGCACACACCGTATATACTGTATATAGCACACACCGTATATACTGTATATAGCACACACCATATATACTGTATATAGCACACACCGTATATACTGTATATAGCACACACCGTATATACTGTATATAGCACACACCATATATACTGTATATAGCACACACCATATATACTGTATATAGCACACACCGTATATACTGTATATAGCACACACCATATATACTGTATATAGCACACACCATATATACTGTATATAGCACACACCGTATATACTGTATATAGCACACACCGTATATACTGTATATAGCACACACCATATATACTGTATATAGCACACACCGTATATACTGTATATAGCACACACCGTATATACTGTATATAGCACACACCGTATATACTGTATATCGCACACACCGTATATACTGTATATAGCACACACGTATATACTGTATATAGCACACACCATATATACTGTATATAGCACACACCGTATATACCACACACCGTATATACTGTATATAGAACACACCGTATATACTGTATATAGCACACACCGTATATACTGTATATACCACACACCGTATATAGCACACACCGTATATACTGTATATAGCACACACCGTATATACTGTATATAGCACACATGTATATACTGTATATAGAACACACCGTATATACTGTATATAGCACACACCTTATATACTGTATATACTGTATATAGCACACACCGTATATACTGTATATAGCACACACTGTATATACCACACACCGTATATACTGTATATAGCACACACCGTATATACCACACACCGTATATACTGTATATAGCACACACCGTATATACCACACACCGTATATACTGTATATAGCACACACCGTATATACTGTATATAGCACACACCGTATATAGCACACACCGTATATACTGTATATAGCACACACCGTATATACTGTATATAGCACACACCGTATATACTGTATATAGCACACACCGTATATACTGTATATAGCACACACCATATATACTGTATATAGCACACACCGTATATACTGTATATAGCACACACTGTATATACTGTATATAGCACACACCGTATATACCACACACCGTATATAGCACACACTGTATATACTGTATATAGCACACACCATATATACTGTATATAGCACACACCGTATATACTGTATATAGCACACACCATATATACTGTATATAGCACACACCGTATATACTGTATATAGCACACACCGTATATACCGTATATAGCACACACCGTATATACTGTATATAGCACACATCGTATATACTGTATATAGCACACACCGTATATACCGTATATAGCACACACCGTATATACCGTATATAGCACACACCGTATATACTGTATATAGCACACACCGTATATACTGTATATAGCACACACCGTATATACTGTATATAGCACACACTGTATATACTGTATATAGCACACACCGTATATAGCACACACCGTATATAGCACACACTGTATATACTGTATATAGCACACACCGTATATACTGTATATAGCACACACCGTATATACTGTATATAGCACACACCGTATATACTGTATATAGCAAACACCGTATATACTGTATATAGCACACACTGTATATACTGTATATACCACACACCGTATATAACACACACCGTATATAGCACACACTGTATATACTGTATATACCACACACCGTATATAGCACACACCGTATATACTGTATATAGCACACACCGTATATACCGTATATAGCACACACCGTATATAGCACACACCGTATATACTGTATATAGCACACACCGTATATACCGTATATAGCACACACCGTATATACTGTATATAGCACACACCGTATATACTGTATATAGCACACCCCGTATATACTGTATATAGCACACACCATATATACTGTATATAGCACACACCGTATATACTGTATATACTGTATATAGCACACACCGTATATACTGTATATAGCACACACCGTATATACTGTATATAGCACACACCGTATATACTGTATATAGCACACACCATATATACTGTATATAGCACACACCGTATATACTGTATATAGCACACACCGTATATACTGTATATAGCACACACCATATATACTGTATATAGCACACACCGTATATACTGTATATAGCACACACCATATATACTGTATATAGCACACACCGTATGTACTGTATATAGCACACACCGTATATACTGTATATACTGTATATAGCACACACCGTATATACTGTATATAGCACACACCATATATACTGTATATAGCACACACCGTATATACTGTATATAGCACACACTGTATATACTGTATATAGCACACACTGTATACACCGTATATACCACACACTGTATATACTGTATATGCCACACACCATATATACTGTATATAGCACACACCGTATATACCGTATATACCACACACTGTATATACTGTATATGCCACACACCATATATACTGTATATAGCACACACCGTATATACTGTATATAGCACACACCGTATATACTGTATATAGCACACACCGTATATACTGTATATAGCACACACCGTATATACTGTATATAGCACACACTGTATACACCGTATATACCACACACTGTATATACTGTATATGCCACACACCATATATACTGTATAGAGCACACACCGTATATACTGTATATAGCACACACCGTATATACTGTATATACTGTATATAGCACACACCATATATACTGTATATAGCACACACCGTATATACTGTATATAGCACACACTGTATATACTGTATATAGCACACACTGTATACACCGTATATACCACACACTGTATATACTGTATATAGCACACACTGTATACACCGTATATACCACACACCATATATACTGTATATAGCACACACTGTATACACCGTATATACCACACACTGTATATACTGTATATAGCACACACTGTATACACCGTATATACCACACACTGTATATACTGTATATAGCACACACTGTATACACCGTATATACCACACACTGTATATACTGTATATAGCACACACTGTATACACCGTATATACCACACACTGTATATACTGTATATGCCACACACCATATATACTGTATATAGCACACACCGTATATACCGTATATACCACACACTGTATATACTGTATATGCCACACACCATATATACTGTATATAGCACACACCGTATATACTGTATATAGCACACACCGTATATACTGTATATAGCACACACCGTATATACTGTATATAGCACACACCGTATATACTGTATATAGCACACACTGTATACACCGTATATACCACACACTGTATATACTGTATATGCCACACACCATATATACTGTATAGAGCACACACCGTATATACTGTATATAGCACACACCGTATATACTGTATATACTGTATATAGCACACACCATATATACTGTATATAGCACACACCATATATACTGTATATAGCACACACCGTATATACTGTATATAGCACACACTGTATATACTGTATATAGCACACACTGTATACACCGTATATACCACACACTGTATATACTGTATATAGCACACACTGTATACACCGTATATACCACACACCATATATACTGTATATAGCACACACTGTATACACCGTATATACCACACACTGTATATACTGTATATAGCACACACTGTATACACCGTATATACCACACACTGTATATACTGTATATAGCACACACTGTATACACCGTATATACCACACACTGTATATACTGTATATAGCACACACTGTATACACCGTATATACCACACACTGTATATACTGTATATAGCACACACTGTATACACCGTATATACCACACACCATATATACTGTATATAGCACACACCATATATACTGTATATAGCACACACCATATATACCGTATATAGCACACACGTATATACTGTATATAGCACACACCATATATACCGTATATAGCACACACCGTATATACCGTATATAGCACACACGTGTATACCGTATATAGCACACACCGTATATACCGTATATAGCACACACCGTGTATACCGTATATACCACACACCGTATATACCGTATATAGCACACACCGTATATACCGTATATAGCACACACCGTATATACCGTATATAGCTCACACCGTATATACCATATATAGCACACAACGTATATACCGTATATAGCACACACCTTATATACCGTATATAGCACACACCGTATATACTGTATATAGCACACACTGTATACACTGTATATACCACACACCGTATATAGCACACACCGTATATACTGTATATAGCACACACTGTATATACTGTATATACCACACACCGTATATACTGTATATACCACACACCGTATATAGCACACACCGTATATACTGTATATAGCACACACTGTATATACTGTATATACCACACACCGTATATACTGTATATAGCACACACCGTATATAGCACACACCGTATATACTGTATATAGCACACACCGTATATACTGTATATAGCATACACCGTATATACTGTATATAGCACACACCGTATATACTGTATATAGCACACACTGTATATAGCACACACCGTATATACTGTATATAGCACACACTGTATACACCGTATATACCACACACTGTATATACTGTATATAGCACACACTGTATACACCGTATATAGCACACACCGTATATACTGTATATAGCACACACTGTATACACCGTATATGCCACACACTGTATATACTGTATATAGCACACACTGTATACACCGTATAAACCACACACTGTATATACTGTATATAGCACACACTGTATACACCGTATATACCACACACTATATACTGTATATAGCACACACTGTGTACACCGTATATACCACACACTGTATATACTGTATATAGCACACACTGTATACACCGTATATACCACACACTGTATATACTGTATATAGCACACACTGTATACACCGTATATACCACACACTGTATATACTGTATATAGCACACACTGTATACACCGTATATACCACACACCATATATACTGTATATAGCACACACCATATATACTGTATATAGCACACACCATATATACCGTATATAGCACACACGTATATACTGTATATAGCACACACCATATATACCGTATATAGCACACACCGTATATACCGTATATAGCACACACGTATATACCGTATATAGCACACACCGTATATACCGTATATACCACACACCGTATATACCGTATATACCACATACCGTATATAGCACACACCGTATATAGCTCACACCGTATATAGCTCACACCGTATATACTGTATATAGCACACACCTTATATACCGTATATAGCACACACCGTATATACTGTATATAGCACACACTGTATACACTGTATATACCACACACCGTATATAGCACACACCGTATATACTGTATATAGCACACACCGTATATAGCACACACCGTATATACTGTATATAGCACACACTGTATATACTGTATATACCACACACCGTATATACTGTATATACCACACACCGTATATAGCACACACCGTATATACTGTATATAGCACACACTGTATATACTGTATATACCACACACTGTATATACTGTATATAGCACACACCGTATATACTGTTTATACCACACACCGTATATACTGTATATAGCACACACCGTATATACTGTATATAGCATACACCGTATATACTGTATATAGCACACACTGTATATACTGTATATAGCACACACCGTATATACTGTATATAGCACACACCGTATATACTGTATATAGCACACACTGTATATAGCACACACCGTATATACTGTATATAGCACACACCGTATATACCGTATATACCACACACCGTATATACCGTATATAGCACACACCGTATATACCGTATATAGCACACACCGTATATACCGTATATAGCACACACCTTATATACCGTATATAGCACACACCGTATATACTGTATATAGCACACACTGTATACACTGTATATACCACACACCGTATATAGCACACACCGTATATACTGTATATACCACACACCGTATATAGCACACACCGTATATACTGTATATAGCACACACTGTATATACTGTATATACCACACACCGTATATACTGTATATACCACACACCGTATATAGCACACACCGTATATACTGTATATAGCACACACTGTATATACTGTATATACCACACACTGTATATACTGTATATAGCACACACCGTATATACTGTATATACCACACACCGTATATACTGTATATAGCACACACCGTATATACTGTATATAGCATACACCGTATATACTGTATATAGCACACACTGTATATACTGTATATAGCACACACCGTATATACTGTATATAGCACACACCGCATATACTGTATATAGCACACACTGTATATAGCACACACCGTATATAGCACATACCGTATATACCGTATATAGCACACACTGTATATAGCACACACCGTATATAGAACATACCGTATATACCATATATAGCACACACTGTATATAGCACACACGTATATACCGTATATAGCACACACCGTATATACTGTATATAGCACACACCGTATATACTATATATAGCACACACCATATATACTGTATATAGCACACACCGTATATACTGTATATAGCACACACTTTATATGCTGTATATACCACACACTATATACCACACACCGTATATACTGTATATAGCACACACCATATATACTGTATATAGCACACACCGTATATACCGTATATAGCACACACTGTATATACCACACACCATATATACTGTATATAGCACACACCGTATATACTGTATATAGCACACACTGTATATACCACACACCATATATACTGTATATAGCACACACCGTATATACTGTATATAGCACACACTGTATATACCACACACCATATATACTGCATATAGCACACACTGTATATAGCACACACCGTATATACTGTATATAGCACACACTGTATATACCGTATATAGCACACACTGTATATGCCACACACCGTATATACTGTATATAGCACACACCGTATATACCGTATATAGCACACACTGTATATACCACACACCATATATACTGTATATAGCACACACCGTATATACTGTATATAGCAAATACCGTATATACCACACACTGTATATACCACACACCGTATATACCACACACCGTATATACCACACACTGTATATACCACACACCGTATATACCACACACTGACACAATATACCACACACCGTATATACCACACACTGACACAATATACCACACACCGTATATACCACACACTGTATATACCACACACCGGATATACTACACACTGTATATACCGTATATACCACACACTGTATATACCACACACTGACACAACATACCACACACCTTATATACCACACTGACACAATATACCACACACCATATACACCACACACCTTATATACCACACTGACACAATATACCACACACTATATATACCACACTGACACAATATACCACACACTGACACAATATACCACACACTGACACACCATATACCACACACCGTATATACCACACACTGACACACCACATATACCACACACAATATACCACACACTGACACACCACATATACCACACACAATATACCACACACTGACACAATATACCACACACCGTAGATACCACACACTGACACAACATACCACACACCTTATATACCACTCTGACACAATATACCACACACCATATACACCACACACCTTATATACCACACTGACACAATATACCACACACTATATATACCACACTGACACAATATACCACACACTATATATACCACACTGACACAATATACCACACACTGACACAATATACCACACACCGTGTATACCACACACTGACACAATATACCACACACTGACACAATATACCACACACTGACACAATATACCACACACTGACACAATATACCACACACTGACACAATATACCACACACTGACACACCACATATACCACACACAATATACCACACACTGACACAATATACCACACACCGTAGATACCACACACTGACACACCACATATACCACACACAATATACCACACACTGACACAATATACCACACACCGTAGATACCACACACTGACACACCACATATACCACACACAATATACCACACACCGTAGATACCACACACTGACACACCACATATACCACACACAATATACCACACACTGACACAATATACCACACACCGTAGATACCACACACTGACACACCGTATGTATGCAGGTATATCACCTTTGTAAATCCCACATCTCCAAGAAACATTACTTGGACCTGGAAACATCTTAGCCGTTCGAGTGGGGACCAGATACCACTGATTCAGTAGCTTATAAAGGATTTCCCTTAAATGTAAACAATGAACAGCCCCCCGCAGCTGTTTTCAATCTGCCCCTCATTTCGTCATAGCCGGGATTATTATTATTTTTTAGCAGCTCCTCCCAAGGTTTGACCCCTGAGGACCTGTATACACGAATTCCTCAATATATCCTTTATATACCCGTAAAGATCTCCTTAGTGTGGAGATTTCACCTTATTACCCTCCACCATATCCTCTCTTTTGTTTAATCCACGTTCTATCCATTTTTTTAATTTCAAATCAGCCACATTTGCTGCAAATACCCCAACTGACCCACTCTATTACAGAATTTGTTCCATGAACAGATGAGGTCATTGAAGTCCAAGGGTAAGTCTATTTTAAGTGTATACTGTCTCCTATCCTTAGTGGTCCAGAACAGATCGCCTAAATTTACATTTCAAGTAATAAACTGCTCAATGTGGTACCAGCCTTCGTGTTGTGTGTGACATCAAACAAGCTTGGTGATAACCTTCAATATTGGGAATCCCTAGCCCTCCCTTGGTTAGGTCTAGATAGAATACAAGGCCGTTTCCCCAGCCATATGAATGTTAGGATTGCTGACTGAGCCAAATCTAACCAGGGCTTCGGGACTTTCAAAGGGATCATATTAAACATATGGGTTAATTTTGGTAGCATATATGCCCTTACTACATTAATCCGGCCCATCCGAGATACATTTATTGGTTTCCATTCTATATTGATTGGGAAAAGTAGGGGCAAAAAAATCAGTTCAGGAATTGCGTTGTCTGCATACATGTTCAACTTCAGGTTCACTTTATTGGATTTTAGGCCACTTGTTTTTTTATTCGCTCGGTTTAGCTCGGCAAGAGGTTCCACAGATGGAATATACAATCGAGGGGACAAAGGACATCCCTGCCACGCTCCGTTAGATACCCTAAACCACCTGAAGGTGAAACCGCTGCTACACTCCCTAGCCATAGTGTATAATACCATTATATTTTCCAAAACCAAACTTTAATAACATCTGATGCAAATAAACCCAGTTGACCCTGTCAAAAGCCTTTTTTTCAGTGTCAACTGACAGGGCCAACAGGGGTAGTACTATGATGTACAGAATCAATCGCGGTTATTAACCCTCTGATATTATTTGAGCAGAGTCTACCTGGAACAAAGCCCGTTTGATCCCGGTGGGCCAATGAGAGAATTACATTTGTAAGCCTTTCGGCCAGTAAGGAGGTGTATATTTTGATGTCAACATTTAAAAGTGTAATTGTCCTATAATTAGCAGTTCTGTCCAAATCTTTATTTGGTTTAGGGATTGGGGCGATATGAGTTTAGAATAGTTCCCTTGGGATCTTTCATAATTATAAAAATCGTTTATTGAACCCATCAGGGCCAGGAATTTTGTTATTTTTTGTTTAAATTCTCTTTCCGAGACAGGTAAATTGAGGTCATCTAGTTTTGAGTCTGCAATTCTAGGTATTTTTAGGCCTGCAAGGAACTTTTCCACTCCTTTTGCCCCCCCCCGGGGATATTATACAGTGAGTAGTAAAACATTTTGAAGACTTCTCCTATCTTCTCTGGGTACTAATTGTATTTTCAACGTGGAAATCATTTTTTGGGGGGGATTTCTCTTTTTTTTAATCTATTTGTTAGCTCCCCTATCGGCTTTATTTCTGTGATTGTACCAATTACGTTTGAAATATTCTAGGTTCTTGTTTGCTTTATTTATCAATCTTTCATTAATAAGTTTCTGTTTTGTTTTATTGTTTTGTTCCAACTGATCCAACGTCGGGTATAGTTCAGTTAGAGGGGCTCCTCTTGCTTCTCTTTTCTCAAATTGATTAGGTAGCCCCTCATCACGCACTTGTAGGTGCATCATGACAGACACTGTAGATTGTGTTCTTAGTATGCATCTATAGACCAATATATCAGCATACTGTCACTTTGCAGATATACATTGTGAGATCCTTGGGTCGCTCACCATCTTCCAGTTATAACCAGGGAACCATAGGACAGTAGGTGAATTAGGCCTCGTCTGGACTATGTAGACAGTTAATCACAAGGTGACTCGGTTTTGGTGGAAAATGGCTCATGGCTCATGAGATATATAATATAGGCAGGTTCAGACAGTATATAAAGGATCAAACTAACATCCCAGGAGGCATGCTGGTGGCCACGGTGGGACAGATCCTGAATGTGGGCTGAACAGATTTAATCCAGGGCTGAATGAATGAGTATCCAGCAAAGGCCCACCCTCTATTCACACAGGTACCAGAGTCATTTGCATCTCAGGGGGTCTCTGCATTGGATTTAGCATGATTAACAGCTGACAATGCAGAGAGCAGACCACAGGAAACCAATCTGCACAATAGAGGATAGACACTTACATGGGGGAAGAGCAGGCAAACTAATGTCTTCATTCACTTATTACGCACTCCTAGCTTCCCCCATAGAGGTATGCATTCTGAAAGGATGACTCCTTCCTTAGAGGCTTTCAGTCTATCTGCTAATACAGAGAGACCTTCCTTGAAAGAGAGAACTGTCAGCGACAGTCGCAGCCCTGATACTTCCTAGGAACACACTTTTGGCTGCCGGTCACACGGTAAGCTGATGTGAACCTTAAAGAGTTTGTTTAATATTAGAAAGTTTAGCGGCACTTTAAAAGCTGTGGGGATTCTGGGATTTATAGTTGATCAGGAACAGGAGAAGCGCAGTTAGGCAGGAAGTTCTATGATGGCAACAGAATGCCTAGAAATCTTAGCTGCAGTTGGATGCCTAGAAATCTTAGCTGCAGTTGGATGCCTAGAAATCTTAGCTGCAGTTGGATGCCTAGAAATCTTAGCTGCAGTTGGATGCCTTAGACCCTGGTATAAAGTGTGTTGATTCGTATGCAGATGCCATTATCATTCAGAAGGTCTGAAAGCTGAAAAGAATTGGCCACAATTAGATGTAGCATTATCCTCAGGTTTCCCAAAAACTGCACACCTTCCTCATGGAAAGCAGTCAGAGCTTGTGAGATTTTGGGGTGTGAACCTTTGTAAATGAGGTTGTGAGGAAGGAGATCTCACAGATCAATACAACTATACAGAGAAAAGATTCTAAACAACATGTCCGCCCCTGATAGAGCTATACAGAGCAAAGATTCTAAACAACATGTCCACCCCCTGATAGAGCTATACAGAGCAAAGATTCTAAACAACATGTCCTCCCCCTGATAGAGCTATACAGAGCAAAGATTCTAAACAACATGTCCGCCCCCTGATAGAGCTATACAGAGCAAAGATTCTAAACAACATGTCCACCCCCTGATAGAGCTATACAGAGCAAAGATTCTAAACAACATGTCCGCCCCCTGATAGAGCTATACAGGGCAAAGATTCTAAACAACATGTCCTCCCCCTGATAGAGCTATACAGAGCAAAGATTCTAAACAACATGTCCACCCCCTGATAGAGCTATACAGAGCAAAGATTCTAAACAACATGTTCGCCCCTGATAGAGCTATACAGAGAAAAGATGCTAACCAACATGTCCGCCCCTGATAGAGCTATACAGAGCAAAGATTCTAACCAACATGTCTGCCCCCTGATAGAGCTATACAGAGCAAAGATTCTAAACAACATGTCCGCCCCTGATAGAGCTATACAGAGCAAAGATTCTAAACAACATGTCCGCCCCTGATAGAGCTATACAGAGCAAAGATTCTTAACAACATGTCCGCCCCCGGATAGAGCTATACAGAGCAAAGATTCTAAACAACATGTCCGCCTCTTGATAGAGCTGTACAGAACAAGGATTCTAAACAACATGTCTGCCCCTGATAGAGCTAAACAGAGCAAAGATTCTAACCAACATGTCCGCCCCTGATAGAGCTATACAGAGCAAAGATTCTAACCAACATGTCTGCCCCCTGATAGAGCTATACAGAGCAAAGATTCTAACCAACATGTCTGCCCCCTGATAGAGCTATACAGAGCAAAGATTCTAAACAACATGTCCGCCCCTGATAGAGCTATACAGAGCAAAGATTCTAAACAACATGTCCGCCCCTGATAGAGCTATACAGAGCAAAGATTCTTAACAACATGTCCGCCCCCGGATAGAGCTATACAGAGCAAAGATTCTAAACAACATGTCCGCCTCTTGATAGAGCTGTACAGAACAAGGATTCTAAACAACATGTCTGCCCCTGATAGAGCTAAACAGAGCAAAGATTCTAAACGACATGTCCGCCCCTGATAGAGCTATACAGAGCAAAGATTCTAAACAACATGTCCGCCCCTGATAGAGCTATACAGAGCAAAGATTCTAAATAACATGTCCTCCCCCTGATAGAGCTATACAGAGCAAAGATTCTAAACAACATGTCCGCCCCTGATAGAGCTATACAGAGCAAAGATTCTTAACAACATGTCCGCCCCCGGATAGAGCTATACAGAGCAAAGATTCTAAACAACATGTCCGCCTCTTGATAGAGCTGTACAAAACAAGGATTCTAAACAACATGTCTGCCCCTGATAGAGCTAAACAGAGCAAAGATTCTAAACAACATGTCTGCCCCCTGATAGAGCTATACAGAGCAAAGATTCTAAACAACATGTCTGCCCCTGATAGAGCTATACAGAGCAAAGATTCTAAACAACATGTCTGCCCCTGATAGAGCTATACAACATGTCTACCCCTGATAGATCAATACAGAGCAAAGATTCTAAACAACATGTCCTCCCCCGATAGAGCTATACAGAGCAAAGATTCTAAACAACATGTCCGCCCCCTGATAGAGCTATACAGAGCAAAGATTCTAAACAACATGTCCTCCCCCGATAGAGCTATACAGAGCAAAGATTCTAAACACCATGTCCTCCCCTGATAGAACTATACAGAGCAAAGATTCTAAACAACATGTCCTCCCCCGATAGAGCTATACAGAGCAAAGATTCTAAACAACATGTCCTCCCCTGATAGAGCTATACAGAGCAAAGATTCTAAACAACATGTCCTCCCCCTGATAGAGCTATACTGAGCAAAGATTCTAAACAACATGTCCTCCCCCGATAGAGCTATACAGAGCAAAGATTCTAAACAACATGTCCGCCCCCTGATAGAGCTATACAGAGCAAAGATTCTAAACAACATGTCCGCCCCCTGATAGAGCTATACAGAGCAAAGATTCTAATCAACATGTCCGCCCCCTGATAGAGCTATATGGAGCAAAGATTCTAAACACCATGTCCTCCCCCTGATAGAGCTATACAGAGCAAAGATTCTAAACAACATGTTCTCCCCCTGATAGAGCTATACAGAGCAAAGATTCTAAACAACATGTCCACCCCTGGTATAATGATGAGTTATATGGAGCAAAGAGGACTCAATAAGGTGATTTATTTCTATTCTTTCATTAAAGCATTTCTGTACCCACACTTCATGCAGTCTTTCTATTAGATGGAACTCTTTTGCAGACAGTTTTCCTTTAAGGTAGGGGAGTCATCTAGGGATTGCCAGGGACAGTCTTGCTATGTGAATTCATGTCTCAGGTTCTGGACTATACAGAGTGCCAGCCTAATAAGGAGTGAACCCCTGGAGTGCCAAAGGTTAGCTAATTATCCAAAGGCCAAAAGTCGGCAGAAGCCACAAACCTGATATTTGGGATTTCAATACTAGGACCGCGGTGAACTCTTCAAGACCCAACTCCCCCTTTCTCATGATCCTCAGCCATCCATCTCATTTTGATCCAAGCCTTTACCTCTCTGTTTATTTAATGCCTTGAAATGATTCTTGTACATCCCAGAGCCACACTAAACAACATTAACTATTGTTCACTGCAACTCCCATGATGCTGAGCTCACATTGGTTGCTGATTTGTTATGGGAATGGTAGCTGACTGTTATTGGTTTAAGGGGGGCTACATTACAAACACTTTATTTTGTGAAATAGAGTATTTCAGGCAATTGGGATGGGAATCGTAAACTTCAGGCAAAAGTAATCAAGTTAGAAGAATTCTCACATTCATGGGCTTTGGCCTGACGTTTGAAATTTCCATCACAATTCCCTGCATTTCCCTCTTTCATCGTTGACTGCAGCAGTCCTGGCTGAACTCCATGGGAGTTGTAGTAATAGGCTGGGGTTGTGATCCACAGGTACACACCGGTCTGTATATACTAATACCCCAGCTGTGGGGAGGAGGGGAGCAAGTACTGGGATGGGAGAGGGGAAAGGTGGGGACGATTGCGTCTTCCTAATGATTTGTATGATATAAGATGTATTTATATATATATTAAGCCCGTGTGTATTTTTATCGGCTCCATACAGGACCCCAGTAATCTAGTTGCCGTGTCTAGACATTTGCACACTTTGTGCCGGATCCGTTTGACGTCTGTGTTGCCAGGACACGGCAATGAGAGGATTACTGACGATTGCTGAGGGGGGAGATTAACCCATACATGCCAGAACAGCACGGCCCATGCAGAACCATCAGAGTACATATAAAAGTGATACAGAGGCTCTGTATTAAAGTGATTACTGGGGCAACATTCTAAAAGTGATGTAATCAGCAGGAACATTCCATTGGTTTCCATGGTGACTGCGGAACATTCCATTGGTTTCCATGGTGACTGCGGAACATTCCATTGGTTTCCATGGTGACTGCGGAACATTCCATTGGTTTCCATGGTGACTGCGGAACATTCCATTAGAAACATAGAATGTGTCGGCAGATAAGAACCATTCGGTCCATCTAGTCTGCCCAATTTTTTTTAGTACTTTTATTAGTCCCCCGTTCCCGGTCTTATAGCTAGGATAGCCTTGAGTCTATCCCACGCATGCTTAAACTCCTTGACTGTGTTTACCTCTACCACTTCTACTAGAAGACTATTCCATACATCCACTACCCTCTCAGTAATGTAATACTTTCATTAGTCCCTGGCCTTATCTTATATCTAGGATAGCCTTGTACCTATCCCATGCATGCTTAAACTCCTTCACTGTATTAACCTCTACCACTTCTACTGGAAGACTATTCCATGCATCCACTACCCTCTCAGTATAGTAATACTTTCATTAGTCCCTGGCCTTATCTTATATCTAGGATAGCCTTATACCCATCCCACGCATGCTTAAACTCCTTCACTGTATTAAACTCTACCACTTCTACTGGAAGACTATCCCATGCATCCACTACCCTCTTAGTAAAGTAATACTTTCATTGGTCCCTGGCCTTATCTTATATCTAGGATAGCCTTATACCTATCCCATGCATGCTTAAACTCCTTCACTGTATTAACCTCTACCACTTCTACTGGAAGGCTATTCCATACATCCACTACCCTCTCAGTAATGTAATACTTCCATTAGTCCCTGACCTTATCTTATATCTAGGATAGCCTTATACCCATCCCACGCATACTTAAACTCCTTCACTGTATTAACCTCTACCACTTGTACTGGAAGACTATTCCATGCATCCAAATCCCTCTCAGTAATGTAATACTCTCATTATTCCCTGACCTTATCTTATATCTAGGATAGCCTTATACCCATCCCACGCATACTTAAACTCCGTCACTGTATTAACCTCTACCACTTGTACTGGAAGACTATTCCATACATCCACTACCCTCTCAGTAATGTAATACTTTCATTAGTCCCTGGCCTTATCTTATATCTAGGATAGCCTTATACCTATCCCTTGCATGCTTAAACTCCTTCACTGTATTAACCTCTACCACTTGTACTGGAAGACTATTCCATGCATCCACTACCCTCTCAGTAATGTAATACTTTCATTAGTCCCTGGCCTTATCTTATATCTAGAATAGCCTTATACCTATCCCACGCATGCTTAAACTCCGTCACTGTATTAACCTCTACCACTTCTACTGGAAGACTATTCCATGCATCCACTACCCTCTCAGTAAAGTAATACTTTCATTGGTCCCTGGCCTTATCTTATATGTAGGATAGCCTTATACCCATCCCACGCATTCTTAAACTCCTTCACTGTATTAACCTCTACCACTTGTACTGGAAGACTATTCCATGCATCCACTACCCTCTCAGTAATGTAATACTTTCATTAGTCCCTGACCTTATCTTATATTTAGGATAGCCTTATACCTATCGCACGCATGCTTAAACTCCTTCACTGTATTAACCTCTACCACTTGTACTGGAAGACTATTCCATGCATCCACTACCCTCTCAGTAATGTAATACTTTCATTAGTCCCTGACCTTATCTTATATTTAGGATAGCCTTATACCTATCGCACGCATGCTTAAACTCCTTCACTGTATTAACCTCTACCACTTCTACTGGAAGACTATTCCATGCATCCACTACCCTCTCAGTAATGTAATACTTTCATTAGTCCCTGGCCTTATCTTATATCTAGGATAGCCTTATACCTATCCCATGCATGCTTAAACTCCTTCACTGTATTAACCTCTACCACTTCTACTGGAAGACAATTCCATGCATCCACTACCCTCTCAGTAATGTAATACTTTCATTAGTCCCTGGCCTTATCTTATATCTAGGATAGCCTTATACCTATCCCATGCATGCTTAAATTCCTTCACTGTATTAACCTCTACCACTTCTACTGGAAGACTATTCCATGCATCCACTACCCTCTCAGTATAGTAATACTTTCATTAGTCCCTGGCCTTATCTTATATCTAGGATAGCCTTATACCCATCCCACGCATGCTTAAACTCCTTCACTGTATTAAACTCTACCACTTCTACTGGAAGACTATCCCATGCATCCACTACCCTCTCAGTAAAGTAATACTTTCATTGGTCCCTGGCCTTATCTTATATCTAGGATAGCCTTATACCCATCCCACGCATACTTAAACTCCTTCACTGTATTAACCTCTACCACTTGTACTGGAAGACTATTCCATGCATCCACTACCCTCTCAGTAATGTAATACTTTCATTAGTCCCTGGCCTTATCTTATATCTAGGATAGCCTTATACCTATCCCTTGCATGCTTAAACTCCTTCACTGTATTAACCTCTACCACTTGTACTGGAAGACTATTCCATGCATCCACTACCCTCTCAGTAATGTAATACTTTCATTAGTCCCTGGCCTTATCTTATATCTAGAATACCCTTATACCTATCCCACGCATGCTTAAACTCCGTCACTGTATTAACCTCTACCACTTCTACTGGAAGACTATTCCATGCATCCACTACCCTCTCAGTAAAGTAATACTTTCATTGGTCCCTGGCCTTATCTTATATGTAGGATAGCCTTATACCTATCCCACGCATGCTTAAACTCCCTCACTGTATTAACCTCTACCACTTCTACTGGAAGACTATTCCATACATCCACTACCCTCTCAGTAATGTAATACTTTCATTAGTCCCTGGCCTTATCTTATATCTAGAATAGCCTTATACCTATCGCACGCATGCTTAAACTCCTTCACTGTATTAACCTCTACCACTTCTACTGGAAGACTATTCCATACATCCACTACCCTCTCAGTACAGTAATACTTTCATTGGTCCCTGGCCTTATCTTATATCTAGGATAGCCTTATACCTATCGCACGTATGCTTAAACTCCTTCACTGTATTAACCTCTACCACTTCTATTGGAAGACTATTCCATGCATCCACTACCCTCTCAGTAATGTAATACTTTCATTAGTCCCTGGCCTTATCTTATATCTAGAATAGCCTTATACCTATCCCATGCATGCTTAAACTCCTTCACTGTATTAACCTCTACCACTTCTACTGGATGACTATTCCATGCATCCACTACCCTCTCAGTAATGTAATACTTTCATTAGTCCCCGACCTTATCTTATATCTAGGATAGCCTTATACCTATCCCACGCATGCATAAACTCCTTCACTGTATTAACCTCTACCACTTCTATTGGAAGACTATTCCATGCATCCACTACCCTCTCAGTAAAGTAATACTTTCATTAGTCCCTGGCCTTATCTTATATCTAGGATAGCCTTATACCTATCCCACGCATGCTTAAACTCCTTCACTGTATTAACCTCTACCACTTCTACTGGAAGACTATTCCATACATCCACTACCCTCTCAGTAATGTAATACTTTCATTAGTCCCTGGCCTTATCTAATATCTAGAATAGCCTTATACCTATCCCATGCATGCTTAAACTCCTTCACTGTATTAACCTCTACCACTTCTACTGGAAGACTATTCCATACATCCACTACCCTCTCAGTAATGTAATACATTCATTAGTCCCTGGCCTTATCTTATATCTAGGATAGCCTTATACCCATCCCACGCATGCTTAAACTCCTTCACTGTATTAAACTCTACCACTTCTACTGGAAGACTATCCCATGCATCCACTACCCTCTCAGTAAAGTAATACTTTCATTGGTCCCTGGCCTTATCTTATATCTAGGATAGCCTTATACCCATCCCACGCATACTTAAACTCCTTCACTGTATTAACCTCTACCACTTGTACTGGAAGACTATTCCATGCATCCACTACCCTCTCAGTAATGTAATACTTTCATTAGTCCCTGGCCTTATCTTATATCTAGGATAGCCTTATACCTATCCCTTGCATGCTTAAACTCCTTCACTGTATTAACCTCTACCACTTGTACTGGAAGACTATTCCATGCATCCACTACCCTCTCAGTAATGTAATACTTTCATTAGTCCCTGGCCTTATCTTATATCTAGAATACCCTTATACCTATCCCACGCATGCTTAAACTCCGTCACTGTATTAACCTCTACCACTTCTACTGGAAGACTATTCCATGCATCCACTACCCTCTCAGTAAAGTAATACTTTCATTGGTCCCTGGCCTTATCTTATATGTAGGATAGCCTTATACCTATCCCACGCATGCTTAAACTCCCTCACTGTATTAACCTCTACCACTTCTACTGGAAGACTATTCCATACATCCACTACCCTCTCAGTAATGTAATACTTTCATTAGTCCCTGGCCTTATCTTATATCTAGAATAGCCTTATACCTATCGCACGCATGCTTAAACTCCTTCACTGTATTAACCTCTACCACTTCTACTGGAAGACTATTCCATGTATCCACTACCCTCTCAGTAATGTAATACTTTCATTAGTCCCTGGCCTTATCTTATATCTAGGATAGCCTTATACCTATCCCATGTATGCTTAAACTCCTTCACTGTATTAACCTCTACCACTTCTACTGGAAGGCTATTCCATACATCCACTACCCTCTCAGTAAAGTAATACTTCCTGATATTACTTTTAAATCGTTGCCCCTCTAATTTAATAAGGTTGTTATCCTCTCATTAAAGCATTTATTTAGCCCATTATTGACACATATTTTAGTTAAACAATCAGTTGCAAGTTAAGTACATGAGGGTGATGGGAATTGAACCTGTAGTTCAGGATAATTGAATTTGGTGCCTGGTCTCTGAGCACCATGAGTACAGGTCTGAGCGACCAATCTATGTCGAGTAGGAGTGGTTCCTTGTTTGAAAAAGGCCCTTTAAACTAAGAGCCGTTGGGGAGGCGAGCGACGGGGTCCTCCAGCCAATCGAGTGAGGAGCAACCCGACCTCACATGTATGGATATCGCAAGTGGTGAACGTATCGACCAATGACAATAGAAGCTACATTCCCATCCATACGTGGGCTGGGAGATCTGTTTACTTTGAAGGCCATTTAGCTGAAAGGAGCAGGCGGATACCGAGCCATGTCCGTCCCCTGATAGAGCTATACAGAGCAAAGATTCTAAACAACATGTCTGCCCCCTGATAGAGCTATACAGAGCAAAGATTCTAAACAACATGTCTGCCCCCTGATAGAGCTATACAGAGCAAAGATTCTAAACAACATGTCCACCCCTGATAGAGCTATACAGAGCAAAGATTCTAAACAACATGTCCGTCCCCTGATAGAGCTATACAGAGCAAAGATTCTAAACAACATGTCCGTCCCCTGATAGAGCTGTGGCCGGTAAAAAAATGGCCAAGGTGGCAACCCTACAGGGACAAGAGTGGAATGCAGTGTGGTGAGAGGAAGTCACATGAGTTGGAAAACAAATTCTCCAATTCATCTGAATGGGAGAATTATTCTGACTTAGCTAGTTTGAAATTCCCTTCTCAATTCCCTCTAGTTTAATGTTTTCATTCCTATATACACAGCATGAGCAATGTTTAGGTGAAGGAGTCTCTTTACAGTAAAGGACATGACACTTGGTTTCCATGTGGTGGAAATGATTCTGTGGCGTAATAATTATATCCATCTCCAAGGTGATTTAATACATGTTTCTTTCTTTGCAGCGATTCTGCTAATACACAATGTATAGATGATACACAATGTATAGATAATACACAATGTATGGATAATACACAATGTATAGATGATACACAATTTATAGATAATACACAATGTATGGATAATACACAATGTATAGATAATACACAATGTATAGATAATACACAATGTATGGATAATACACAATGTATAGATAATACACAATGTATAGATCATACACAATGTATAGATCATACACAATGTATAGATCATACACAATGTATGGATGATACACAATGTATAGATCATACACAATGTATAGATAATACACAATGTATAGATAATACACAATGTATGGATAATACACAATGTATGGATGATACACAATGTATAGATAATACACAATGTATAGATAATACACAATGTATAGATCATACACAATGTATGGATCATACACAATGTATAGATAATACACAATGTACGGATAATACACAATGTACAGATAATACACAATGTATAGATAATACACAATGTATAGATCATACACAATGTATAGATGATACACAATGTATAGATGATACACAATGTATGGATAATACACAATGTATGGATAATACACAATGTATAGATAATACACAATGTATAGATCATACACAATGTATAGATGATACACAATGTATAGATAATACACAATGTATAGATGATACACAATGTATAGATAATACACAATATGATGATACACAATGTATAGATCATACACAATGTATAGATAATACACAATGTATAGATAATACACAATGTATGGATGATACACAATGTATGGATGATACACAATGTATGGATGATACACAATGTATAGATAATACACAATGTATGGATAATACACAATGTATAGATAATACACAATGTATAGATCATACACAATGTATAGATAATACACAATGTATGGATGATACACAATGTATGGATGATACACAATGTATAGATAATACACAATGTATGGATAATACACAATGTATAGATAATACACAATGTATGGATGATACACAATGTATGGATAATACACAATGTATAGATAATACACAATGTATGGATAATACACAATGTATAGATCATACACAATGTATAGATAATACACAATGTATAGATCATACACAATGTATAGATAATACACAATATATAGATAATACACAATGTATGGATAATACACAATGTATAGATAATACACAATGTATGGATAATACACAATGTATAGATAATACACAATGTATAGATCATACACAATGTATAGATAATACACAATGTATAGATAATACACAATGTATGGATAATACACAATGTATGGATGATACACAATGTATAGATAATACACAATGTATAGATAATACACAATGTATAGATCATACACAATGTACGGATCATACACAATGTACAGATAATACACAATGTACGGATAATACACAATGTACGGATAATACACAATGTATAGATAATACACAATGTATAGATCATACACAATGTATAGATGATACACAATGTATAGATGATACACAATGTATAGATAATACACAATGTATGGATAATACACAATGTATAGATAATACACAATGTATAGATCATACACAATGTATAGATAATACACAATGTATAGATCATACACAATGTATAGATGATACACAATGTATAGATAATACACAATGTATAGATGATACACAATGTATAGATAATACACAATATGATGATACACAATGTATAGATCATACACAATGTATAGATGATACACAATGTATAGATAATACACAATGTATAGATAATACACAATGTATGGATGATACACAATGTATGGATGATACACAATGTATAGATAATACACAATGTATGGATAATACACAATGTATAGATAATACACAATGTATAGATAATACACAATGTATGGATGATACACAATGTATGGATGATACACAATGTATAGATAATACACAATGTATGGATAATACACAATGTATAGATAATACACAATGTATGGATGATACACAATGTATGGATGATACACAATGTATAGATAATACACAATGTATGGATAATACACAATGTATAGATCATACACAATGTATAGATAATACACAATGTATAGATCATACACAATGTATAGATAATACACAATATATAGATAATACACAATGTATGGATAATACACAATGTATAGATAATACACAATGTATAGATGATACACAATGTATAGATGATACACAATGTATAGATAATACACAATGTATGGATAATACACAATGTATAGATCATACACAATGTATAGATAATACACAATGTATAGATAATACACAATGTATGGATAATACACAATGTATAGATAATACACAATGTATGGATAATACACAATGTATAGATGATACACAATGTATAGATGATACACAATGTATAGATGATACACAATGTATAGATAATACACAATGTATGGATAATACACAATGTATGGATGATACACAATGTATAGATAATACACAATGTATGGATAATACACAATGTATAGATAATACACAATGTATAGATGATACACAATGTATAGATAATACACAATGTATAGATCATACACAATGTATAGATCATACACAATGTATGGATGATACACAATGTATAGATCATACACAATGTATAGATCATACACAATGTATAGATGATACACAATGTATAGATCATACACAATGTATGGATGATACACAATGTATAGATCATACACAATGTATAGATCATACACAATGTATAGATAATACACAATGTATGGATAATACACAATGTATAGATCATACACAATGTATAGATAATACACAATGTATAGATGATACACAATGTATAGATAATACACAATGTATAGATCATACACAATGTATAGATAATACACAATGTATAGATAATACACAATGTATAGATGATACACAATGTATAGATAATACACAATGTATAGATCATACACAATGTATAGATAATACACAATGTATAGATAATACACAATGTATGGATAATACACAATGTATGGATGATACACAATGTATAGATAATACACAATGTATAGATCATACACAATGTATGGATCATACACAATGTATAGATAATACACAATGTACGGATAATACACAATGTACAGATAATACACAATGTATAGATAATACACAATGTATAGATCATACACAATGTATAGATGATACACAATGTATAGATGATACACAATGTATAGATAATACACAATGTATGGATAATACACAATGTATAGATAATACACAATGTATAGATCATACACAATGTATAGATAATACACAATGTATAGATCATACACAATGTATAGATGATACACAATGTATAGATAATACACAATGTATAGATGATACACAATGTATAGATAATACACAATATGATGATACACAATGTATAGATCATACACAATGTATAGATGATACACAATGTATAGATAATACACAATGTATAGATAATACACAATGTATGGATGATACACAATGTATAGATAATACACAATGTATGGATAATACACAATGTATAGATAATACACAATGTATAGATCATACACAATGTATAGATAATACACAATGTATGGATGATACACAATGTATGGATGATACACAATGTATAGATAATACACAATGTATGGATAATACACAATGTATAGATAATACACAATGTATGGATGATACACAATGTATGGATAATACACAATGTATAGATAATACACAATGTATGGATAATACACAATGTATAGATCATACACAATGTATAGATAATACACAATGTATAGATCATACACAATGTATAGATAATACACAATATATAGATAATACACAATGTATGGATAATACACAATGTATAGATAATACACAATGTATGGATAATACACAATGTATAGATAATACACAATGTATAGATCATACACAATGTATAGATAATACACAATGTATAGATAATACACAATGTATGGATAATACACAATGTATGGATGATACACAATGTATAGATAATACACAATGTATAGATAATACACAATGTATAGATCATACACAATGTATGGATCATACACAATGTATAGATAATACACAATGTACGGATAATACACAATGTACGGATAATACACAATGTATAGATCATACACAATGTATAGATGATACACAATGTATAGATAATACACAATGTATGGATAATACACAATGTATAGATAATACACAATGTATAGATAATATGAAAGGGACCGAGTCTAGCTGAGGGGTCTTCTCAGCAACGTCTCTGCTTACACGGCAATGTATCTTTAATGGTTAACTTCTCGTGGTGGGAGTTGTTCTCAACAACACGCGTGGAGAGCCAAAGAAAGCAGACACAAGTTCTTTATCCTTTAACTCTGAGTCTTTATTGGTTTAACACTCATATATATACCCCAAATTAAGGAGGTGGCTACTTCAATCTCATTGGTTATAATGTATGTGCACATATGAATATATAGGCGTATAGGGGTGTGTTAATGGTATATATGCTAAATAACTGTTACACAACACTGTTACACAACAATCTAGAAATGAGTGGAAAGTACCAGAATAAGAAATGGAAGGTACTGATAATTAAAAAGACATAGTGGTTCCAATCACGGGGTAAGACATAGATAAGAGCATTCTGGTATCATCTTCTGGTAACTTCTCCTTTCCCTAATCAGTAGGATTAATTGGAGATGGCAAGAACCTGAGATTCCAGGCCTCTGCCACCTTCTCTCCCACAAGTACTCCTAGTATCATTTCCAAAGTTAGAACATTCAGATAAACAAATGAATACATGAGATAATTATATGAGTATGTGTCTTCTAATTAAACTGAAGCTAAAACTTAAAACAGGCACAAAAGCAAAACTAACTTTTACGGTTAACCCTCACAATGCTAGGTTACTCCAGTTAACCCTTGCAATGCTGGGTTACCCCTTCATAATACACAATGTATAGATCATACACAATGTATAGATGATACACAATGTATAGATAATACACAATGTATAGATGATACACAATGTATAGATAATACACAATATGATGATACACAATGTATAGATCATACACAATGTATAGATGATACACAATGTATAGATAATACACAATGTATAGATAATACACAATGTATGGATGATACACAATGTATGGATGATACACAATGTATAGATAATACACAATGTATGGATAATACACAATGTATAGATAATACACAATGTATAGATCATACACAATGTATTGATAATACACAATGTATGGATGATACACAATGTATGGATGATACACAATGTATAGATGATACACAATGTATGGATAATACACAATGTATAGATAATACACAATGTATGGATGATACACAATGTATGGATGATACACAATGTATAGATAATACACAATGTATGGATAATACACAATGTATAGATCATACACAATGTATAGATAATACACAATGTATAGATCATACACAATGTATAGATAATACACAATATATAGATAATACACAATGTATGGATAATACACAATGTATGGATAATACACAATGTATGGATAATACACAATGTATAGATGATACACAATGTATAGATGATACACAATGTATAGATAATACACAATGTATGGATAATACACAATGTATAGATCATACACAATGTATGGATAATACACAATGTATGGATAATACACAATGTATAGATAATACACAATGTATGGATAATACACAATGTATAGATGATACACAATGTATAGATGATACACAATGTATAGATAATACACAATGTATGGATAATACACAATGTATGGATGATACACAATGTATAGATAATACACAATGTATGGATAATACACAATGTATAGATAATACACAATGTATAGATGATACACAATGTATAGATAATACACAATGTATAGATGATACACAATGTATAGATAATACACAATGTATAGATAATACACAATGTATGGATAATACACAATGTATAGATAATACACAATGTATGGATAATACACAATGTATGGATGATACACAATGTATAGATAATACACAATGTATAGATAATACACAATGTATAGATGATACACAATGTATAGATAATACACAATGTATAGATGATACACAATGTATGGATAATACACAATGTATGGATAATACACAATGTATAGATGATACACAATGTATGGATAATACACAATGTATAGATGATACACAATGTATAGATGATACACAATGTATAGGTCATACACAATGTATAGATGATACACAATGTATGGATGATACACAATGTATGGATGATACACAATGTATAGATGATACACAATGTATGGATGATACACAATGTATAGATAATACACAATGTATAGATCATACACAATGTATGGATAATACACAATGTATGGATAATACACAATGTATAGATCATACACAATGTATGGATAATACACAATATATAGATAATACACAATGTATAGATCATACACAATATATGGATAATACACAATGTATAGATAATACACAATGTATAGATCATACACAATATATGGATAATACACAATGTATAGATAATACACAATGTATGGATAATACACAATGTATAGATAATACACAATGTATGGATAATACACAATATGATAATACACAATGTATAGATCATACACAATGTATGGATAATACACAATATATAGATAATACACAATGTATAGATAATACACAATATATAGATAATACACAATGTATAGATGATACACAATGTATAGATCATACACAATGTATGGATAATACACAATATATAGATAATACACAATGTATAGATAATACACAATATATAGATAATACACAATGTATAGATGATACACAATGTATAGATCATACACAATGTATAGATAATACACAATGTATGGATAATACACAATGTATGGATAATACACAATGTATAGATAATACACAATGTATAGATCATACACAATGTATGGATCATACACAATGTATAGATAATACACAATGTATGGATAATACACAATGTATAGATAATACACAATGTATGGATAATACACAATGTATAGATAATACACAATGTATGGATAATACACAATGTATAGATAATACACAATGTATAGATGATACACAATGTATAGATAATACACAATGTATAGATAATACACAATGTATGGATAATACACAATGTATAGATAATACACAATGTATAGATGATACACAATGTATAGATAATACACAATGTATAGATAATACACAATGTATAGATGATACACAATGTATGGATAATACACAATGTATAGATAATACACAATGTATAGATGATACACAATGTATGGATAATACACAATGTATAGATAATATACAATGTATAGATGATACACAATGTATAGGTCATACACAATGTATAGATGATACACAATGTATGGATGATACACAATGTATGGATGATACACAATGTATAGATGATACACAATGTATGGATAATACACAATGTATAGATAATACACAATGTATGGATAATACACAATGTATAGATAATACACAATGTATAGATCATACACAATGTATGGATCATACACAATGTATATATATAATACACAATATATAGATAATACACAATGTATGGATAATACACAATATATAGATAATACACAATGTACAGATAATACACAATGTATGGATAATACACAATGTACAGATAATACACAATATGATAATACACAATGTATGGATAATACACAATGTACAGATAATACACAATATGATAATACACAATGTATAGATAATACACAATGTATGGATAATACACAATGCATAGATAATACACAATGTATAGATAATACACAATGTATAGCTCATACACAATGTATAGATAATACACAATGTACAGATAATACACAATATGATGATACACAATGTATAGATCATACACAATGTATAGATAATACACAATGTATAGATCATACACAATGTATAGATAATACACAATGTATAGATCATACACAATGTATAGATAATACACAATGTATAGATAATACACAATATGATGATACACAATGTATAGATAATACACAATGTATAGATCATACACAATGTATAGATAATACACAATGTATAGATAATACACAATATGATGATACACAATGTATAGATAATACACAATGTATAGATCATACACAATGTATAGATAATACACAATGTATAGATCATACACAATGTATAGATAATACACAATGTATAGATCATACACAATGTATAGATCATACACAATGTATAGATAATACACAATGTATGGATCATACACAATGTATAGATAATACACAATGTATAGATCATACACAATGTATAGATAATACACAATGTATAGATCATACACAATGTATAGATCATACACAATGTATAGATAATACACAATGTATAGATCATACACAATGTATAGATAATACACAATGTATAGATAATACACAATATGATGATACACAATGTATAGATAATACACAATGTATAGATCATACACAATGTATAGATAATACACAATGTATAGATCATACACAATGTATAGATCATTTGTCAGTGTTTAGTATTCTCTGCATCATAATAAAAGCAGTGTTCAGGTTTGCAGGATTGCTGCCCTCTAGTGATCAGAAGGTGTAGTGCCAGTTCTGTCCTGCAGTTGTGTGATTGAGCGCCTCCCAGTGGCTGGATCCAGGTACTCCAACAGGAGAACAAGGAACTTTTCTGATGATTTCTGCAAAATGTATATTACAGAAAGTGTAAGAACACCGGGGGTAAAGATCATTCCATTGGTTCACTTGGTGACTGCTAGGAATAAGTAACCTCTGCCTCTCCATTCTGTTTCCTGGTAAAAGTTGTGGCATGTGACCTTTTCCTCCCCATTATAAAGCAGTGTGTATATTTAATTTCAGCCACCAGGTGTCCTCGTGGTACAGATTAAAGCGCACTATTAGCTGCTGTGCCTGGGTATCTCTGTCAGTAATATCACACCTGCTTCTCAAACACATCCTGGGAATTTACTTTCACCCAACAAAAAACTATTGGCACTTGTTTTATCGACCTTGGGTTGCCAAAAGTCCCATTTTTTCTGGGGTCCTGTCCTGTTAAATTCAAGGTACTGGATGCTTAGCACTGTGAACAGGCAGCATTGTGTTTAATGGTCCAATTATCGGAAAGATTATAGAAAGTGTGCACATTTTAAATAGAAATGCTTTAATGAAAAAATGCAAATAAAGCAACTTATTGAGACCTCTTTGCTCTGTATAGCTCTATCAGGGGGCAGACATGTTGTTTTGAATCTTTGCTCTGTATAGCTATCAGGAGGCGGACATGTTGTTTAGAATCTTTGCTCTGTATAGCTCTATCACGGGGCTGATATGTTGTTTAGAATCTTTTCTCTGTATAACCCTATCAGGGGCGGACATGTTGTTTAGAATCTTTGCTCTGTATAGCTCTATCAGGGGCGGACATGTTTAGAATCTTTGTTCTGTATAGCTCTATCAGGGGGAGGACATGTTTAGAATCTTTGCTCTGTATAGCTCTATCAGGGGGCAGACATGTTGTTTAGAATCTTTGCTCTGTATAGCTCTATCAGGGGGTAGACATGTTGTTTAGAATCTTTGCTCTGTATAGCTCTATCAGGGGCGGACATGGTGTTTAGAATCTTTGCTCTGTATAGCTTTATCAGGGGGTGGACATGTTGTTTAGAATCTTTGCTCTGTATAGCTCTATCAGGGGGTAGACATGTTGTTTTGAATCTTTGCTCTGTATAGCTCTATCAGGGGGCGGACATGTTGTTTAGAATCTTTGCTCTGTATAGCTCTAACAAGGGGCGGACATGTTGTTTAGAATCTTTGCTCTGTATAGCTCTATCAGGGGCGGACATGTTGTTTAGAATCTTTGCTCTGTATAGCTCTATCAGGGGGCAGACATGTTGTTTTGAATCTTTGCTCTGTATAGCTATCAGGAGGCGGACATGTTGTTTAGAATCTTTGCTCTGTATAGCTCTATCACGGGGCTGATATGTTGTTTAGAATCTTTTCTCTGTATAACCCTATCAGGGGCGGACATGTTGTTTAGAATCTTTGCTCTGTATAGCTCTATCAGGGGCGGACATGTTTAGAATCTTTGTTCTGTATAGCTCTATCAGGGGGAGGACATGTTTAGAATCTTTGCTCTGTATAGCTCTATCAGGGGGCAGACATGTTGTTTAGAATCTTTGCTCTGTATAGCTCTATCAGGGGGTAGACATGTTGTTTAGAATCTTTGCTCTGTATAGCTCTATCAGGGGCGCACATGGTGTTTAGAATCTTTGCTCTGTATAGCTTTATCAGGGGGTGGACATGTTGTTTAGAATCTTTGCTCTGTATAGCTCTATCAGGGGGTAGACATGTTGTTTTGAATCTTTGCTCTGTATAGCTCTATCAGGGGGCGGACATGTTGTTTAGAATCTTTGCTCTGTATAGCTCTAACAAGGGGCGGACATGTTGTTTAGAATCTTTGCTCTGTATAGTTCTATCAGGGGGTGGACATGTTGTTTAGAATCTTTGGTCTGTATAGCTCTATCAGGGGGCAGACAAGTTGATTAGAATCTTTTGCTCTGTATAGCTCTATCAGGAGGCAGACATGTTGTTTAGAATCTTTGCTCTGTATAGCTCTATCAGGGGGCAGACATGTTGTTTTGAATCTTTGCTCTGTATAGCTATCAGGAGGCGGACATGTTGTTTAGAATCTTTGCTCTGTATAGCTCTATCAGGGGGCGGACATGTTGTTTAGAATCTTTGCTCTGTATCGCTCTCTCAGGAGGCGGACATGTTGTTTAGAATCTTTGCTCTGTATAGCTCTATCAGGGGTGGACATGTTGTTTAGAATCTTTGCTCTGTATAGCTCTATCAGGGGGCGGACATGCTGTTTAGAATCTTTGTTCTGTAAAGCTCTATCAGGGGGTGGACATGCTGTTTAGAATCTTTGTTCTGTATAGCTCTATCAGGGGGCGGACATGTTGTTTAGAATCTTTGCTCTGTATAGCTCTATCAGGGGGAGGACATGTTGTTTAGAATCTTTGCTATGTATAGGTCTATCAGGGGGCGGACATGTTGTTTAGAATCTTTGCTCTGTATAGGTCTATCAGGGGAGGACATGTTGTTTAGAATCTTTGCTCTGTATATCTCTATCAGGGGGTGGACATGTTGTTTAGAATCTTTGCTCTGTATAGCTCTATCAGGGGGCGGACATGTTGTTTAGAATCTTTGCTCTGTATTGCTCTATCAGGGGGCGGACATGTTGTTTTGAATCTTTGCTCTGTATAGCTCTATCAGGGGGCAGACATTTTGTTTTGAATCTTTGTAAAGACAGGCGCTGTCCAGCGAGCTCTGATTCGCTCCAGAGAATGATGCTTTAAACACATTACACACATTTCTAACGCCTGCAGAGCTTGAGATTTGGCAATAAAAATGTTGAATTCTGGGAAATATTATCAGCGTAACAAATTGGACCATTTTTTCTCTCCTATTATATGTCTGTAGAAACCAGTGCCTGAGCTTAATGAATAATTTAACTTCCCAAACTCTGACGCTCCGGCATTGTTATGCTAATTAGCGGCGATATTCTAGCCTAGTCTGGGAGGTGATTTAATCCTTATTTTAGGATAATAGATTTCAGTGGGATCACTTTAATCAGATTTACTGGAAGGAAAGCCAGGGATTACAGTATATCATTAAGTGGGTTTGTTTACTTGTGGGGAAGATGATATTTTTGTCTGAATATGGAGCGCAGTGGGTATCCCCCATGTAATGTCATTAAACGATGGCATCTAATTCCTGCTGATTGATTAGCGAGTGATATTAATGGAAAAATAAACTTTTTTGCCACTAGTTCTTCTAAAGATGCTCGTTGGCTTTCGTAAGGAGAAGAGCTTTTAAAACAATAAGCTTTAATTGACCTTTTAGCCATCGATAGGAAGATTTAAGGTGCATGTTGAATAATCAGAGAAGGATGATAATGGTAAATAACATGGAGGTAGATACACATCCAGTAATGTACAGAGTGGAGAGATTGCCCACATCAGGGATTTAAAACATGTTGTGTGTCGGTTCCCTCACAAAAACTATACAGAGGGGAGAGGGGACACAGGAGAGGTGGTGTGGGAGAGGGGACACGAGAGGCGCTGGGGGAGAGGGGACACGAGAGGCGCTGGGGGAGAGGGGACACGAGAGGCGCTGGGGGAGAGGGGACACAGGAGAGGTGTTGGGGGAGAGGGGACACAGGAGAGGCACTGGGGGAGAGGGGACAACAGAGGTGGTGTGGGAGAGGGGACACGAGAGGCGCTGGGGGAGAAGGGACACGAGAGGTGGTGTGGGAGAGGGGACACGAGAGGCGCTGGGGGAGAGGGGACACGAGAGGCGCTGGGGGAGAGGGGACACAGGAGAGATGGTGGGGGAGAGGGGACACAGGAGAGGCGCTGGGGGAGAGGGGACACGAGAGGCGCTGGGGGAGAGGGGACACAGGAGAGATGGTGGGGGAGAGGGGACACAGGAGAGGTGCTGGGGGAGAGGGGACAACAGAGGTGGTGTGGGAGAGGGGACACGAGAGGCGCTGGGGGAGAAGGGACACGAGAGGTGGTGTGGGAGAGGGGACACGAGAGGCGCTGGGGGAGAGGGGACACGAGAGGCGCTGGGGGAGAGGGGACACAGGAGAGATGGTGGGGGAGAGGGGACACAGGAGAGGCGCTGGGGGAGAGGGGACACGAGAGCCGCTGGGGAGAGGGGACACAGGAGAGGCACTGGGGGAGAAGGGACACGAGAGGTGGTGTGGGAGAGGGGACACGAGAGGCGCTGGGGAGAGGGGACATGAGAGGCGCTGGGGAGAGGGGACACAGGAGAGGCGCTGGGGAGAGGGGACACAGGAGAGGCGCTGGGGAGAGGGGACACGAGAGGTGGTGTGGGAGAGGGGACACAGGAGAGGTGCTGGGGAGAGGGGACACAGGAGAGGCGCTGGGGAGAGGGGACACGAGAGGTGGTGTGGGAGAGGGGACACAGGAGAGGTGCTGGGGAGAGGGGACACAGGAGAGGCGCTGGGGAGAGGGGACACAGGAGAGGCGCTGGGGGAGAGGGGACACAGGAGAGGCGCTGGGGAGAGGGGACACAGGAGAGGTGTTGGGGGAGAGGGGACACAGGAGAGATGGTGGGGGAGAGGGGACACAGGAGAGGTGCTGGGGAGAGGGGACACAGGAGAGGCGCTGGGGAGAGGGGACACAGGAGAGGCGCTGGGGAGAGGGGACACGAGAGGTGGTGTGGGAGAGGGGACACAGGAGAGGTGCTGGGGAGAGGGGACACAGGAGAGGCGCTGGGGAGAGGGGACACGAGAGGTGGTGTGGGAGAGGGGACACAGGAGAGGTGCTGGGGAGAGGGGACACAGGAGAGGCGCTGGGGAGAGGGGACACAGGAGAGGCGCTGGGGGAGAGGGGACACAGGAGAGGCGCTGGGGAGAGGGGACACAGGAGAGGTGTTGGGGGAGAGGGGACACAGGAGAGATGGTGGGGGAGAGGGGACACAGGAGAGGCGCTGGGGGAGAGGGGACACGAGAGCCGCTGGGGAGAGGGGACACAGGAGAGGCACTGGGGGAGAAGGGACACGAGAGGTGGTGTGGGAGAGGGGACACGAGAGGCGCTGGGGAGAGGGGACATGAGAGGCGCTGGGGAGAGGGGACACAGGAGAGGCGCTGGGGAGAGGGGACACGAGAGGTGGTGTGGGAGAGGGGACACAGGAGATGTGCTGGGGAGAGGGGACACAGGAGAGGCGCTGGGGAGAGGGGACACAGGAGAGGCGCTGGGGGAGAGGGGACACAGGAGAGGCGCTGGGGAGAGGGGACACAGGAGAGGCGGTGGGGGAGAGGGGACACAGGAGAGGCGCTGGGGGAGAGGGAACACAGGAGAGGCGCTGGGGGAGAGGGGACACAGGAGAGGCGCTGGGAAGAGGGGACACAGGAGAGGTGCTGGGGAGAGGGGACACAGGAGAGGTGCTGTGGGAGAGGACACAGGAGAGGTGCTGTGGGAGAGGGGACACAGGAGAGGTGGTGTGGGAGAGGGGACACAGGAGAGGTGGTGTGGGAGAGGGGACACAGGAGAGGCGCTGGGGAGAGGGGACACAGGAGAGGTGGTGGGGGAGAGGGGACACAAGAGAGGCGCTGGGGGAGAGGGGACACGAGAGCCGCTGGGGAGAGGGGACACAGGAGAGGCACTGGGGGAGAGGGGACACGAGAGGCGCTGGGGAGAGGGGACACGAGAGGAGGTGTGGGAGAGGGGACACGAGAGGCGCTGGGGAGAGGGGACAGGAGAGGTGGTGTGGCAGAGGGGACACAGGAGAGGTGCTGTTGCAGAGGGGACACAGGAGAGATGTTGGCTCTATAGTTACATTACCCTCCCATTAAATGCAAGTCTGTGATCAGAATTCTGACTTATATATAGACTGCATTCTGTGTCCCCAGTGCCAGAGTGAGATACTAGTGCTGTAAAGTCACTATGGGAGGCACCAAAAAACACCTCGCACACACATGCAGATTGTGCCAAATACTGGCACCAATGTATAAATCAGACTCACTGGAGTCTGCGTTATCTATGCTAAATGCGTTGGGTCAGCACTCGTTGTGCTAGCACTGCCTATGGATAAAAGAACGCCTGATTTGGGTCGGGGGCTCAGTTTTACACAGGTCCTTCTCTCCCTCACTGCAAAGTGCAATCGCCATTATACATAACATGTGATTTTTTTGTTATAAAACTCCTGACACTTTGCATTGCGCAAGTTTTTATACATATCCCCTTGTATTTCACAAAATGACAGCGTCCAGTCACACTTCTTTATTGAAAATATTTTATTAAATAAACTCCCATAACATAAACAAAACCACTTCGGTAATCAACAATGGAAAATAAAAACAGGTAAATCTTTTCCAGGGGCCTGTCCCTTTAAACAGCTGTAAAAGTCTGAGTGTATCCGTGTTATGTGTCTGGTTCATCTGCAGAGCTTGTTAGCAAGAAAGATAGTGAGATAATCCCTGATCTATGTGATCGATACACTGATCCAGCAGATCAAACAACAGATTACTCCGCATCCTAGTCCTGTTAGTAGATATGAGGGGGTATTAATGTAGTGATCAGTACTGAGGGCCATGGAGACGGTACGAGGATAGACGGCTTCATGGCCTGGTAGAGGGGACTCTGATTAACACAAAAACATAGATTGTGCCACCAGCATTGACCAATATATGAATACTTTCATTAGTCCCTGGCCTTATCTTATATCTAGGATAGCCTTATACCTATCCCATGCATGCTTAAACTCCTTCACTGTATTAACCTCTACCACTTCTACTGGAAGACTATTCCATGTATCCACTACCCTCTCAGTAATGTAAGACTTTCATTAGTCCCTGACTTTATCTTATATCTAGGATAGCCTTATACCTATCCCACGCATGCTTAAACTCCTTCACTGTATTAACCTCTACCACTTCTACTGGAAGACTATTCCATGCATCCACTACCCTCTCAGTAATGTAATACTTTCATTAGTCCCTGGCCTTATCTTATATCTAGGATAGCCTTATACCTATCCCATGCATGCTTAAACTCCTTCACTGTATTAACCTCTACCACTTCTACTGGAAGACTATTCCATACATCCACTACCCTCTCAGTAATGTAATACTTTCATTAGTCCCTGGCCTTATCTTATATCTAGGATAGCCTTATACCTATCCCATGCATGCTTAAACTCCTTCACTGTATTAACCTCTACCACTTCTACTGGAAGACTATTGCATACATCCACTACCCTCTCAGTAATGTAATACTTTCATTAGTCCCTGGCCTTATCTTATATCTAGGATAGCCTTATACCTATCCCATGCATGCTTAAACTCCTTCACTGTATTAACCTCTACCACTTCTACTGGAAGACTATTCCATACATCCACTACCCTCTCAGTAATGTAATACTTTCATTAGTCCCTGGCCTTATCTTATATCTAGGATAGCCTTATACCTATATCATGCATGCTTAAACTCCTTCACTGTATTAACCTCTACCACTTCTACTGGAAGACTATTCCATACATCCACTACCCTCTCAGTAATGTAATACTTTCATTAGTCCCTGACCTTATCTTATATCTAGGATAGCCTTATACCTATCCCATGCATGCTTAAACTCCTTCACTGTATTAACATCTACCACTTCTACTGGAAGACTATTCCATGCATCCACTACCCTCTCAGTAATGTAATACTTTCATTAGTCCCTGGCCTTATCTTATATCTAGGATAGCCTTATACCTATCCCATGCATGCTTAAACTCTTTCACTGTATTAACCTCTACCACTTCTACTGGAAGACTATTCCATACATCCACTACCCTCTCAGTAAAGTAATACTTTTTAGCCCTAATTAGCAGGTGGGGTAATTGCGTTAATGGTGTTAGCGTCGGGTATTCAATCACCATTACCCGTCAATTTACCGGTAACGCCAGTTTTGTGTTAACGGGGGCCATTTATTTGGGCCATTGTCTGAATACCCCGATAAAAATAGTCTGCATTGATAAGATAATTAGAAACTGCACTTCTCTGATCTCCCACTAGATGTCACTGTTGTTGAAGATTTGGCTTCCTATAAATTACCAAGTGACAGAGCAAATAAAAGACAATAATATTTATATTGGATGCAATGTGATGATTGCTCTTTATTTTCCAACAAAAAAGGGCCATGGCAGTACTTTGGGAATATGCTGTTTGGCTCTGGAAATTAAATATTTTCCATGCTTTTTATTATTAGATTTCAATTTAACTTGTGAAATACTTTTTTCCATTTTCTAATTTAATCTTTTCTTTTTTTATCGAGGAAACTAGAAAATACAGTTACTAGGTAGATACAGTTACTAGATACAGTTACTAGATACAGTTACTAGATAGATACAGTTACTATGTACAGTTACTAGATAGATACAGTTACTAGATAGATACAGTTACTAGGTACAGTTACTAGATAGATACAGTTACTAGGTACAGTTACTAGGTACAGTTACTAGATAGATACAGTTACTCGATACAGTCACTAGTTAGATACAATTACTAGGTACAGTTACTAGATAGATACAGTTACTAGATACAGTCACTAGTTAGATACAATTACTAGGTACAGTTACTAGATAGATACAGTCACTAGTTAGATACAATTACTAGAGACAGTTACTAGATACAGTTACTAGAAACAGTCACTAGATAGATACAGTTACTAGGTACAGTTACTAGATAGATACAGTTACTAGGTACAGTTACTAGATACAGTTACTAGATAGATACAGTTACTAGATACAGTTACTAGTTAGATACAGTTACTAGGTACAGTTACTAGATACAGTTACTAGATAGATACAGTTACTAGATAGATACAGTTACTAGATAGATACAGTTACTAGATAGATAGATACAGTTACTAGTTACAGTTACTAGTTAGATACAGTTACTAGATACAGTTACTAGTTAGATACAGTTACTAGATAGATACAGTTACTAGTTACAGTTACTAGATAGATACAGTTACTAGGTACAGTTACTAGATACAGTTACTAGATAGATACAGTTACTAGATAGATACAGTTACTAGGTACAGTTACTAGATACAGTTACTAGATAGATACAGTTACTAGGTACAGTTACTAGATAGATACAGTTACTAGTTAGTTAGATACAGTTACTATATACAGTTACTAGATAGCTACAGTTACTAGGTACAGTTACTAGATAGATACAGTTACTAGGTACAGTTACTAGATACAGTTACTAGATAGATACAGTTACTAGGTACAGTTACTAGATAGATACAGTTACTAGTTACAGTTACTAGTTAGATACAGTTACTAGATAGATACAGTTACTAGTTACAGTTACTAGATAGATAGATACAGTTACTAGGTACAGTTACTAGATACAGTTACTAGATAGATACAGTTACTAGATAGATACAGTTACTAGATAGATACAGTTACTAGGTACAGTTACTAGATACAGTTACTAGATAGATACAGTTACTAGGTACAGTTACTAGATAGATACAGTTACTAGTTACAGTTACTAGTTAGATACAGTTACTAGATACAGTTACTAGATAGATACAGTTACTAGATACAGTTACTAGATAGATACAGTTACTAGATAGATACAGTTACTAGGTACAGTTACTAGATACAGTTACTAGATAGATACAGTTACTAGGTACAGTTACTAGATAGATACAGTTACTAGTTACAGTTACTAGTTAGATACAGTTACTAGATACAGTTACTAGATAGATACAGTTACTATGTACAGTTACTAGATAGATACAGTTACTAGATAGATACAGTTACTAGGTACAGTTACTAGATAGATACAGTTACTAGATAGATACAGTTAATAGTTAGATACAGTTACTAGATACAGTTACTAGATACAGTTGCTGTGCTTCCTCCAGCCCATTACATAGATTAATTTAAGGGTCTACTCAATAATGAGGGACTTGAGATGGGCACTATAGGCCAGTGTAGGCGAGTTGGCCTTAAGTTTGAAATTCCCTTCTCAATTGCCTGCAGTTGTCTGTCTGTTGAGTGGAGCATTGTGTGTTATATGTTATGAAGTAGTGCTGGGAACATCTTGTTGTCCTATAAGTAAAACGCGTCTGGGGTGGGCGGGTAATCCTCTCTATCTCCTGCGGCACGAGGCAGGCCATGCACCTGATGCTCTCACACTGCAGAGCTTTCCTCCGTGAAGGATTCTTTACAGACGTATTATCTGCTGCTGTTTGAATCCTTTGTTGTCCGTCGGCAGAACAGGTTGTTTCATGAAGACACATTTGTAGCATTCAATGCTCTGTATACTGTTACTGTCCGTCCTGCCCGCTCTGATTACACGCAGACTGGCATGAAAAATCAGCATGTCTGACCTGATAACACATCCCTGTACCCCCAAATATTAATCACCAAGCTTTCAATCCATTAACATCAGAGACACAAACCTCCATTATCTTGCAGACCTGACCCAAAACACCCTTAGGAGTGTCAGCCCTTTCCTAGGTCAAGGCAAGGTTCTACAAAGCTACACACCGGAGGAGATCTCATTAGGGGAAGGCAGGCCCGCCATCAAGGTGTGACGGGCGATAGTGGCGTTTCGGGCCCAGGTCACGCCAGTAGAAAAAAATATTCTTCCCTCCTGCATGGAGGAGGGCAACTCCGGGCAGCTTCAATAAAGTAAAAAAAAAAAAAAAATGCGACCAGAGTTTCCCTCCTCTGTGCAAGAGGGAAGACTGCACGGAGGAGACGACCAGAGAGCAACAAGGAGGTAAGTACTGGGGAATGGGGGGGAGGAGGGTGGCATAAAACAAGCAAAATCCTGGCATATTGAGTGGCTAAATCCTGGCATAGTGAATGGCTAAATCCTGCCATATTGAGTGGCTAAATACTGGCATATTGAGTGGCTAAATCCTGGCATATTGAATGGCTAAATCCTGGCATAGAGTGGCTAAATCCTGGCATATTGAGTGGCTAAATACTGGCATATTGAGTGGCTAAATCCTGGCATATTGAATGGCTAAATCCTGGCATAGAGTGGCTAAATCCTGGCATATTGAGTGGCAAAATACTGGCCTATTAAATGGCCAAACACTGGCATATTGAGTGGCTACATCCTGGCATATTGAATGGCTAAATCCTGGTATATTAAGTGGCTAAATCCTGGCATATTGAGTGGCTAAATCCTGGCATATTGAGTGGCTAAATCCTGGCATATTGAATGGCTAAATTCTGGCATATTGAATGGCTAAATCCTGGCATAGAGTGGCTAAATCCTGGCATATTGAGTGGCAAAATACTGGCCTATTAAATGGCCAAACACTGGCATATTGAATGGCTAAATCCTGGTATATTGAGTGGCTAAATCCTGGCATACTGAGTGGCTAAATACTAGCATATTGAATGGCTAAATACTGGCACATGGAGTGGCTAAATCCTGGCATACTGAGCGACTAAATTCTGGCATACTGAGTGGCTAAATACTGGCATACTGACCAACTGCTCCCAACCACCCTCCATATTGCACTAGACCTGGATAACATGCTTGTGAGGGTAGGTGGGCCCAGTGGGAGATAATTTCAGGGGGGGGGAGGTATGGGGCCCAGAAAATTTGTTCAGTAAGGGGCCCTGAAATTCCTTGTGGTGGCTCTGCGGGAAGGTAAATGTGGAGGAGATATCAGTAGGGGAAGGTTGAGGTGGAGGAGATATCAGTAGGGGAAGGTTGAGGTGGACGAGATATCAGTAGGGGAAGGTTGAGGTGGAGTAATCTCAGTAGGGGAAGGTTGAGGTGGACAAGATATCAGTAGGGGAAGGTTGAGGTGGAGGAGATATCAGTAGGGGAAGGTTGAGGTGGAGGAGATATCAGTAGGGGAAGGTTGAGGTGGACAAGATATCAGTAGGGGAAGGTTGAGGTGGAGGAGATATCAGTAGGGGAAGGTTGAGGTGGAGGAGATATCAGTAGGGGAAGGTTGAGGTGGAGGAGATATCAGTAGGGGAAGGTTGAGGTGGAGGAGATATCAGTAGGGGAAGGTTGAGGTGGGGTAATCTCAGTAGGGGAAGGTTGAGGTGGAGGAGATATCAGTAGGGGGAGTTTGAGGTGGAGGAGATATCAGTAGGGGAAGGTTGAGGTGGGGTAATCTCAGTAGGGGAAGGTTGAGGTGGAGGAGATATCAGTAGGGGAAGGTTGAGGTGGAGGAGATATCAGTAGGGGAAGGTTGAGGTGGATGAGATATCAGTAGGGGAAGGTTGAGGTGGAGTAATCTCAGTAGGGGAAGGTTGAGGTGGAGGAGATATCAGTAGGGGAAGGTTGAGGTGGAGGAGATATCAGTAGGGGGAGTTTGAGGTGGAGCCCAGTAGGGGAATGATGAAGTGGATATCTAAGTAGAGGAAGGTTAAGGTGTGGAGAGGTGCGTTTGGACATTAGTGGAGGATTCTTTCTGTGCTTGGTGGGGGTCAGGTCTGGTTTTACAGTAGGAATAAGGAATAAGTAGGAGTAAGGCAATGATTTAGACAATAGGTTAAAAGTAGAGGATCAGTGTTTAAACGGGCACACACTGAGCAAAGATGGGAAATCATGGGACAGATCTAAAAGAGCCCTGCAACTGCAAGTACCGGCTCGGCCACCAAGGAGTTAATGAAATGATCCAGTGCTGCAGAGGATAGTATTTGGGAGTTACCTCGACACACCATCTGCCTGTAGATATTTGCTCCATGGCCTGTGATTGCAATCATCCCCGGAGATGACAATTTTTCACACTTGGGTGACAGTTTGTACAGATTCGCATTCTTTCCCCTCTTCTCTCAGATATAGAGCAGGCTGGGGTGTGGGACTGGCTGCGATATAGGGGACTGCAGCATTATTACGGGTGATGGATACATTCTGTCTTCCAGCTAACTTCCCTTAGGGTCCCCGGCAGATAGCTGGGATTGCTAGAGTGCTAAGTCTTCCCCTAAACAATTTAATGGTGACTGCATCCAACTACCGCTTCGTCTGGATGCGTTACGCGTGTCCCATGGTATCTGAACACGGAGTGGATTTACACATAGATCTAAAAATGTAATGTAAATGAAGCAACCATTACCCAAGGGGGGTGGGGGGGGGGGGGGGAGGGGGGGAGTCGTACAGGTTTAGTAAAAATCTTATATTTACTTTAAATAAAAAAAATTGTTTAAAAAAACTTCTAAACTGATTTCTAAAACGTGCACGGCAAACTGTGTAATAAAATATAAACAAACACGAATAATAATAATACTTCCCTAAATCAAATGCAGCCTCCCAGAACACTCTACAAGGTAAAGGTGCAAATACATAGAGAGAAGCAATGTAGACGTATAGGCTGTGATTTATACAAAGTTTCTCACTGCACAGTGTCTAACTCCTGATACTTTGTATTTCGGGAGAGAGAGACCTCCATCAAACTGTGCTGGCACAACCAAAATCTATGCATTCGGCGTAGGTAGCGCACACTCCGATAATTTGTCTGGATTCTACCTTGGCGCACACGCTGATTCGGCCAGTATATGTTTACACATGAACCCCCCTGGGGTAGTAAGTTTGAAATCATGCGTGAAGTAATATAATCAAACACTAGTGATAAGCAGTGCCTTTCACAAAATACTAGACGTGGGGAAAACTTCACTTTAAATATTTAATGACATCTAGGAATGAAATGAATGTTGAAACACAAGTCTGTCGTCCAAATCAGAGACCGTGAAACGCGTGGGGACGACTTTTTGTTGGATTTTCTGCCAGAGGATTGTGCCTTACAATCTAGAGGACCGGTGACATGCTCCACATACCTCACCTACATTCCCAAAGATACAATATATACATCATGTAAAATCCCAAAGCATAAATGGGGGTCCTGTAACCCTCCAATCATAGTGATTTTGAGGTAAAGCTCTAAAACGTGTCCAGTCACACACACTTATCTGCTTTAGTTTAATGTCTACAGGCATTATCTAGGAAACTCAAAATGGGGGTAAGGTTCTACAAGCGATGGAAGCAGCAGGAACATTCCATTGGTTTCCATGGTGATTCTGGGGTAGAGTTCTAATAAGTGATGGAATCAGCAGGGACATTCCATTGGTTTCCATGGTGATTCTGGGGTAGAGTTCTAATAAGTGATGAAATCAGCAGGGACATTCCATTGGTTTCCATAGTGATTCTGGGGTAGAGTTCTAATAAGCGATGTAATCAGCAGGAACATTCCATTGGTTTCCATGGTGACTCTGGGGTAGAGTTCTAATAAGCGATGGAATCAGCAGGAACATTCCATTGGTTTCCATGGTGATTCTGGGGTAGAGTTCTAATAAGCGATGTAATCAGCAGGACAATTCCATTGGTTTCCATGGTGATTCTGGGGTAGAGTTCTAATAAGCGATGTAATCAGCAGGAACATTCCATTGGTTTCCATGGTGATTCTGGGGGTAAAGTTCTAAAAGTGATGTAATCAGCAGGAACATTCCATTGGTTTCCATGGTGATTCTGGGGGTAAAGTTCTAAAAGTGATGTAATCAGCAGGAACATTCCATTGGTTTTCATGGTGACTGCAGAACATTCCACTGGTTTCCATGGTGACTGCAGAACATTTATTTGGTTTCCATGGTGACTGTAGAACATTCCATTTATTTCCATGCCGACGGCAGAAAATTCTATTGGTTCCCATGGTGACTGCTCCATTTTCAGAATCTTACCCCAGGATTGACTTTTAGCAATAACCCCTGGAGTTTTAATTCCTGATTTCCTTGATTCCCCTCTCTGGTTACTGTGAGTCTAAAGCCCCAAATCCCAACTATAAATGTCCTGAAGGATGAAATGCCGCTTCCTTTATTGACATTGTCTGGACCAGGCTTTACCCTTTCAGAGAATATGGAGTATGTATCTCTTGATCTGTTAATCCATTTATCTCTGTCGGCTACATGATAACTGTTATTCAAGCCCAGGGATTTTAATTAGATGAAGGAAAGCTGGTATTTGTGTTGCAGACCTTTTAACAGATAAATCATGCAGAGATGTATAGTTTGTCCTCCTGTCATTACTCACTCGCTCCACAAAGCAGCCGAGTATCAGAGATTCTGCAATAACAGAGGACAGAGCCAGGAGTGATGGAGACAGAGAGCCATTTACGTGGATTGGAAGCCACGGACAAGATCTCTTGCTGGAAGTTGTGAAAGCAAAGCCCAATGAATCCCAGGATTAACGTAATGACAGATAACAAAAGATTATTGAGGCATTTCAGTATACTTTGATACACAGGAGAATAACAAGGCAAATTGTTTTTAAAATGTGATAATTTAGACATTTTAAATAGAAATGCTTTTAAGGAAGAAAACAAATAAAGCACCAAATTGAGCCCTCTTTGCTCTGTATAGCTCTATCAGGGGCGGACATGTTGTTTAGTATCTTTGCTCTGTATAGCTCTATCAGGGGGCGGACATGTTTAGAATCTTTGCTCTGTATAGCTCTATCAGGGGGCAGACATGTTGGTTAGAATCTTTGCTCTGTATAGTTCTATCAGGGGGTGGACATGTTGTTTAGAATCTTTGCTCTGTCTAGCTCTATCAGGGGGCAGACATGTTGTTTAGAATCTTTGCTCTGTATAGCTCCATCAGGGGGCGGACATGTTGTTTAGAATCTTTGCTCTGTATAGCTCTATCAGGGGGCGGACATGTTGTTTAGTATCTTTGCTCTGTATAGCTCTATCAGGGGGCGGACATGTTGTTTAGAATCTTTGCTCTGTATAGCTCTATCAGGGGGCGGACATGTTGTTTAGAATCTTTGCTCTGTATAGCTCTATCAGGGGGCGGACATGTTGTTTAGAATCTTTGCTCTGTATAGCTCTATCAGGGGGCGGACATGTTGTTTAGAATCTTTGATCTGTATAGCTCTATCAGGGGCAGACATGTTACTTAGAATCTTTGCTCTGTATAGCTCTATCAGGGGGCGGACATGTTGTTTAGAATCTTTGCTCTGTATAGCTCTATCAGGGGGCGGACATGTTGTTTAGAATCTTTGCTCTGTATAGCTCTATCAGGGGGCTGACATGTTGTTTAGAATCTTTGCTCTGTATAGCTCTATCAGGGGCGGACATGTTGTTTAGAATCTTTGCTCTGTATAGCTCTATCAGGGGGCGGACATGTTGTTTAGAATCGTTGCTCTGTATAGCTCTATCAGGGGGCTGACATGTTGTTTAGAATCTTTGCTCTGTATAGTTCTATCAGGGGGTGGACATGTTGTTTAGAATCTTTGCTCTGTATAGCTCTATCAGGGGGAGGACATGTTGTTTAGAACCTTTGCTCTGTATAGCTCTATCAGGGGGCTGACATGTTGTTTAGAATCTTTGCTCTGTATAGTTCTATCAGGGGGCAGACATGTTGGTTAGAATCTTTGCTCTGTATAGCTCTATCAGGGGGAGGACATGTTGTTTAGAACCTTTGCTCTGTATAGCTCTATCAGGGGGAGGACATGTTGGTTCAGATCTTCCTTTAACATATCCGCCCCCTGATAGAGCTATACAGAGCAAAGAGGCTTCAATAAAGTACTTTATTCTTTTCATTTAAGCATTTCTATTTAAAATGCTGCACATAAACCTCTCCCCAAACTCTACACAGGAAGCTGAGTTATAACAGAATGAACTTTATTCATTTTCCATAAAACAATGTTTTGTTCTTCAGATGTCCTTATTTGCATCTCCGCTAAAACAGATTTATGACGGAGATTAAGCCTTTTTTAAGAGCCGGTGCTGTGCTGTGCCTCTATCAATCTCTCTGTTTGGAAGTAAAATACTGCTCGGTGCTTCATTCATTACACTGCTTTTTTTATGTTTTGATATTCAATGTACTGGAGTCGACGCGGGGAGAGAGAGGGGAGAATGGGGGCATTAAATGGGATCAGGGAGCCCAATATGTCGGCTTATATCTCCCCCCCACCAAGGTGCAGACGCAGGTGAGATGCTTTATAGCAGAGAGAAGCAGGGTTTTTGCTGCTAATAGAAGTTCAGTCCGAGATAACAGGTCCTGTAATGTCTGAAAAAATCAGTTTATTCCCAAACACCGGAAATATAGTGTAAAATAGCGATAGCTGCTGATACGGCTCCAGTCCTCGCGCCAGGCCTCGTTGTGTTAAATCCACCAATTCATTTGACTGGGGCTGGAAGTTATGAATCAGATATGTACTAAGACTTCCGCACACGGGAGTTTGATAATGGAAAGATTACATCAAATGGAGACATTGCTCTATCAGGGGGCGGCCATGTTGAGTCAGATGAAAGAAGATCTGACCCAAGATTCTAAACAACATGTCTGCCCCCTGATAGAGCTATACAGAGCAAAGATTCCAAACAACATGTCTGCCCCCTGATAGAGCTATACAGAGCAAAGATTCCAAACAACATGTCTGCCCCCTGATAGAGCTATACAGAGCAAAGATTCCAAACAACATGTCTGCCTCCTGATGGAGCTATACAGAGCAAAGATTCTAAACAACATGTCTGCCCCCTGATAGAGCTATACAGAGCAAAGATTCTAAACAACACGTCCGCCCCCTGATAGAGCTATACAGAGCAAAGATTCTAAACAACAAGTCCGCCCCCTGATAGAGCTATACAGAGCAAAGATTCTAAACAACACGTCCGCCCCCTGATAGAGCTATACAGAGCAAAGATTCTAAACAACGTTTGCCCCCTAATAGAGCTATACAGAGCAAAGATTCTAAACAACATGTCCGCCGCATGATAGAGCTATACAGAACCAAGATTCTAAACAGCATGTGCGTCCCCTGATAGAACTATACAGAGCAAATATTCTAAACATGTCTGTCCCCTGATAGAGCTATACAGAGCAAAGATTCTAAACATGTCTGTCCCCTGATAGAGCTATACAAAGTAAAGATTCTGAACAACATGTCTGCCCCCTGATAGAGATATGCAGAGTAAAGATTCTAAACAACATGTCCGCCCCCTGATAGAGCTATACAGAGCAAAGATTCTAAACAACACGTCCGCCCCCTGATAGAGCTATACAGAACCATGATTCTAAACAACATGTCCATCCCCTGATAGAACTATCTAGCGCAAATATTCTAAACATGTCTGTCCCCTGATAGAGCTATACAGAGCAAAGATTGTAAACAACATGTCCGCCCCCTGATAGAGCTATACAGAGCAAAGATTCTAAACAACATGTCTTCCCCTGATAGAGCTATACAGAGCAAAGATTCTAAACAACATGTCCTCCCCCTGATAGAGCTATCCAGAGCAAAGATTCTAAACATGTCCGTCTCCTGATAGAGCTATACAGAGCAAAGATTCCAAACATGTCCGCCCCCTGATAGAGCTATCCAGAGCAAAGATTCTAAACAACATGTCCGCCCCCTGATAGAGCTATACAGAGCAAAGATTCTAACCAACATGTCCGACCCCTGATAGAGTTATACAGAGCAAATATTCTAAACATGTCCGCCTCCTGATAGAGCTATACAGAGCAAAGATTCTAAACAACATGTCCGCCCCCTGATTGAGCTATACAAAGCAAAGATTCTAAACAACATGTCCGCCCCCTGATAGAGCTATACAGAACCAAGATTCTAAACAGCATGTGCGTCCCCTGATAGAACTATACAGAGCAAATATTCTAAACATGTCTGTCCCCTGATAGAGCTATACAGAGCAAAGATTCTAAACATGTCTGTCCCCTGATAGAGCTATACAAAGTAAAGATTCTGAACAACATGTCTGCCCCCTGATAGAGATATACAGAGTAAAGATTCTAAACAACATGTCCGCCCCCTGATAGAGCTATACAGAGCAAAGATTCTAAACAACACGTCCGCCCCCTGATAGAGCTATACAGAACCAAGATTCTAAACCACATGTCCGTCCCCTGATAGAACTATACAGCGTAAATATTCTAAACATGTCCATTCCCTGATAGTGCTATACAGAGCAAAGATTCTAAACAACATGTCCGCCCCCTGATAGAGCTATACAGAGCAAAGATTCTAAACAACATGTCTGTCCCTTGATAGAGCTATACAGAGCAAAGATTCTAAACAACATGTCCGTCCCCTGATAGAACTATACAGCGTAAACATTCTAAACATGTCCATTCCCTGATAAAACTATACAGCGCAAATACTCTAAACAACATGTCTGTCCCCTGATAGAACTATACAGAGCAAAGATTCTAAACATGTCTGTCCCCTGATAGAGCTATACAGAGCAAAGATTCTAAACATGTCTGTCCCCTGATAGAGCTATACAAAGTAAAGATTCTGAACAACATGTCTGCCCCCTGATAGAGATATACAGAGTAAAGATTCTAAACAACATGTCCGCCCCCTGATAGAGCTATACAGAGCAAAGATTCTAAACAACACGTCCGCCCCCTGATAGAGCTATACAGAACCAAGATTCTAAACCACATGTCCGTCCCCTGATAGAACTATACAGCGTAAATATTCTAAACATGTCCATTCCCTGATAGTGCTATACAGAGCAAAGATTCTAAACAACATGTCCGCCCCCTGATAGAGCTATACAGAGCAAAGATTCTAAACAACATGTCTGTCCCTTGATAGAGCTATACAGAGCAAAGATTCTAAACAACATGTCCGCCCTCTGATAGAACTATACAGCGCAAATACTCTAAACAACATGTCCGTCCCCTGATAGAACTATACAGAGCAAAGATTCTAAACATGTCTGTCCCCTGATAGAGCTATACAGAGCAAAGATTCTAAACATGTCTGTCCCCTGATAGAGTTATACAGAGCAAAGATTCTGAACAACATGTCTGTCCCTTGATAGAGCTATACAGAGCAAAGATTCTAAACAACATGTCCGCCCTCTGAGAGAACTATACAGCGCAAATACTCTAAACAACATGTCCGTCCCCTGATAGAACTATACAGAGCAAAGATTCTAAACATGTCTGTCCCCTGATAGAGCTATACAGAGCAAAGATTCTAAACATGTCTGTCCCCTGATAGAGTTATACAGAGTAAAGATTCTAAACAACATGTCCACCCCTGATAGAGCTATACAGGGCAAAGATTCTAAACAACACTTCCGCCCCCTGATAGAGCTATACAGAACCATGATTCTAAAGAACATGTCCATCCCCTGATAGAACTATATAGCGCAAATATTCTAAACATGTCTGTCCCCTGATAGAGCTATACAGAGCAAAGATTCTAAACAACATGTCCGCCCCCTGATAGAGCTATACAGAGCAAAGATTCTAAACAACATGTCTTCCCCTGATAGAGCTATACAGAGCAAAGATTCTAAACAACATGTCCTCCCCCTGATAGAGCTATACAGAGCAAAGATTCTAAACATGTCTGTCCCCTGATAGAGCTATACAGAGCAAAGATTCTAACCAACATGTCCGACCCCTGATAGAGCTATACAGAGCAAATTTTCTAAACATGTCCGCCTCCTGATAGAGCTATACAGAGCAAAGATTCTAAACAACATGTCCGCCTCTGATAGAGCTATACAGAGCAAAGATTCTAAACAACATGTCCGCCCCCTGATAGAGCTATACAGAGCAAAGATTCTAAACAACATGTCCGCCCCCTGATAGAGCTATACAGAGCAAAGATTCTAAACAACATGTCTGTCCCCTGATAGAGCTATACAGAGCAAAGATTCTAAACAACATGTCCGCCCTCTGATAGAACTATACAGCGCAAATACTCTAAACAACATGTCCGTCCCCTGATAGAACTATACAGAGCAAAGATTCTAAACATGTCTGTCCCCTGATAGAGCTATACAGAGCAAAGATTCTAAACATGTCTGTCCCCTGCTAGAGTTATACAGAGCAAAGATTCTGAACAACACGTCTGCCCCCTGATAGATCTATACAGAGTAAAGATTCTAAACAACACTTCTGCCCCTTGATAGAGCTATACAGAACCATGATTCTAAACAACATGTCCATCCCCTGATAGAACTATATTGCGCAAATATTCTAAACATGTCTGTCCCCTGATAGAGCTATACAGAGCAAAGATTCTAAACAACATGTCCGCCCCCTGATAGAGCTATACAGAGTAAAGATTCTAAACAACACTTCTGCCCCTTGATAGAGCTATACAGAACCATGATTCTAAACAACATGTCCATCCCCTGATAGAACTATATTGCGCAAATATTCTAAACATGTCTGTCCCCTGATAGAGCTATACAGAGCAAAGATTCTAAACAACATGTCCGCCCCCTGATAGAGCTATACAGAGCAAAGATTCTAAACAACATGTCTTCCCCTGATAGAGCTATACAGAGCAAAGATTCTAAACAACATGTCCTCCCCCTGATAGAGCTATACAGAGCAAAGATTCTAAACATGTCCGCCCCCTGATAGAGCTATCCAGAGCAAAGATTCTAAACGACATGTCGGCCCCCTGATAGAGCTATACAGAGCAAAGATTCTAAACATGTTCGTCCACTGATAGAGCTATACAGAGCAGAGAAGGCTCAATAAAGTGCTTTATTTGTATTCTTTCTTTAAAGCATTTCTATTTCTGATGCAATCTTTCAGTTAAACACAACTTCATATAATGTCTTCTAACTCTGTGTAACCTGCTCACAAACCCTTTAGTGCATTTGACCTGTCAGTTTTGGAGAGTGATAAAGGGTCATTAATTCTGGAGGTTCTCTGTAGGGTCTCTGGGGAGGAGAATGTCACTGTTTGTATAATATTCTGCGGATGTTTAAGCTGCCAGGGGGATTGCAGATCTGTTGATGTTTGATATAGTCAGTGCCACCATCTGACAGAAAGGGTTTACCAACCTGGCCTTGTACAGTCTGCTTTCTCCCAGTAACAAGCCACTAGTGACTCATTAAACCTTTAAATAAAGTCTTTATGGTTTGGCGCAGAGCTGACTCTCTTTCCCTGCACAGCACAGACTTCAGGCCGTAGTTTATAAGGTACCAACGGATGTTAGTGAGATTTAATAGGCAGTAAATTCACAGGTACAGAGACCACTTTACTAATTCCCCCCCCGCCGCGTGTCACAAATCATGTCCGGGCTCCTCTCGCGCTGTTCTCTGACTTGCATGGCGGTTGGCACCGGGAAACCTGTGTAATGCCGCTCCAGGCACGAAGCTCGGGGCAGTAATTGGGCTGAAGGGTGATTTCACTGCTCAATAAATCCTTCCAGTTATTTCAGTCATAATCTTGTTATCGCCAGGCTGACCATTGCACTTATTACAGGCAGCGCTTCACGGCAAGTACACTTAATGTGGACTGCGAGATGGTTTAATGAGAGATTTTTATTTTATATCAAGTGTTGACATTTTAATTAGAAATGCTTTAATGAAAGAATATAAATAACGTTGTTTAGAATCTTTGCTCTGTATAGCTCTATCAGGGGGTGGACATGTTGTTTAGAATCTTTGCTCTGTATAGCTCTATCAGGGGGCGGACATGTTGTTTAGAATCTTTGCTCTGTATAGCTCTATCAGGGGGCGGACATGTTGATTAGAATCTTTGCTCTGTATAGCTCTATCAGGGGGAGGACATGTTGTTTAGAATCTTTGCTCTGTATAGCTCTATCAGGGGGCGGACATGTTGATTAGAATCTTTACTCTGTATAGCTCTATCAGGGGGAGGACATGTTGTTTAGAATCTTTGCTCTGTATAGCTCTATCAGGGGGAGAACATGTTGTTTAGAATCTTTGCTCTGTATAGCTCTATCAGGGGGAGAACATGTTGTTTAGAATCTTTGCTCTGTATAGCTCTATCAGGGGGAGGACATGTTGTTTAGAATCTTTGCTCTGTATAGCTCTATCAGGGGGAGGACATGTTGTTTAGAATCTTTGCTCTGTATAGCTCTATCAGGGGGCGGACATGTTGATTAGAATCTTTACTCTGTATAGCTCTATCAGGGGGAGGACATGTTGTTTAGAATCTTTGCTCTGTATAGCTCTATCAGGGGGAGAACATGTTGTTTAGAATCTTTGCTCTGTATAGCTCTATCAGGGGGAGGACATGTTGTTTAGAATCTTTGCTCTATATAGCTCCATCAGGGGTGGACATAGCTGTATATCATGTGATGTCACACTTGGTTGGGGCTCGTTTGCATCATTTGTATCAGATGTAGCTTCATGGATTATCTTATAGGTCAGTAGAGTTAACCTTACTACAGGCAGCACATGCATTGTTGCTGATAGTCTTATTTTGGTCCCGTTACATTCAGATCTGTCCCGGCATTAAAGCTGCCTATGCACAAAGCTTAGACACTGCTGGATGACAATCTGCAATCTGTCACTGCACCGAGCTTTGGTCAGGATTGGAAATTCTGACATTAAATTAGTCCGGACCATGTGTAATATTCCCCTACAGAGGAGTTTGCACTTCATAGAGGCAGCAGCGACATGCCTGCTGTGTGTATGACACGCGTGTATATGGGGTCAGGAGATGGATGTCCCATTAGATTGCATTCAGCCCATGTAATCCAGCCAGAGAAATTGCTTTCTTAATGCAATAACCTGAGAAAGGAGCTTGCAGACCTTCCTTCCAGGGATCAGCACACAATTCACTCAGCCAACCTCATCTACAATGGAAAAAAGACACATCACAATAACAGAAGATCCCTGATAACTGCTGCCGCTCGGAGTTAAAAGGAATAATAGTCCCATTCAGCTCCCCGCTGACGGGAAGAGGGGCTCGCCATATCCTCTGTCCTAAATTACAGAACAAAACCCTTTCCCCAGCTATTTCGTTACAAGGTGTAATAATTACACGACAAGCTATGGGCAACGTGTAACTGCTGAATTACTGCAAAGACTGCACCGCTGCCAAGAAATGCATTCTCTAGAGAACAGAGACTATAAGTGTGCAAAAAAAAAACCACATTTTACTGTGAAACAGAAGAGATATTGGAAGGAACAGTATGTGTGGAGGCCTGCCGACTACGCCACCAATTTTATTTAATGGATAGCTGCCAACAGTCCCCCTTTTTTTGGAGACCTGTTCTGTCTTATTGGGGTCTACCGTAGTATTAGTACTGTATTGCACTGTGCACAGGCAGCATTGCGATTAAACTGTGTATAGCCAAAACACAAGGACACCCAGGAGCCTAGACACAAAGCCCCCCAGGCTCAACCCCATTTCGACAACTATGTTTAATGAGATTTTTGAAAAGACACTTGGGGATAGAATAGAGAATAATTCTTGGGCAAGGATCTGAAAGTAGAGCAGTCACCATGGTAACCAATGGAATGTTCTGCAGTCACCATGGAAACCAATGGAATGTTCTGAATTCGCCATGGAAACCAATGGAATGTTCTGCAGTTAGCATGGAAACCAATGGAATGTTCTGCAGTCACCATGGAAACCAATGGAATGTTCTGCAGTCACCATGGACACCAATGGAATGTTCCTGCTGATTCCTCCACCCTTAGAACTTTACCCCAGACGAGAGTTGGATATTTATTTGCAGGAAATTAATGGCGCCTCCCTGTAGAGATAAGCTGGGTACGGAGCATTATTCTGCACAACATATACATGGTTATAAAAAATGGGTCTGGGTGTGACTTGGTTCCAACAGCCCTGCAGAAAAAAACAAGACATAGTTGTCCCAGTGCGATTTTGGGCCCTGGATGTTCCCATGGAGTTTTATATAGACGTGTTTGTAAGAATTACAGTTCCCGTGGTATGTCAGTCTCTTCGCTTCTCATCAGCAATTAGAATGGCTATTTTTGCTGTTCCTGTAGCCTTTTTTGCTGAATCCTTATTTGAAGGATTTTGTTAAAGGGCCAATGCCTTTCCCCAGAAGACCATTTGAGAAATGAAGAAGGTTTTTATTTCACATCAGATTAATGAGGCACCATTCGAAGAAAAAGTGATAGATGGATCCACACACAAAAAAATAAAGATTTCCAGCAGCCTATTAAGCCAGTGTTATAATATCAGCTCAGTATATATTATTCATTTTCTAAATGTTATTTTTTACTAGCCAGTAATTAACTGGATATTTATCTGTAGGGCCCTGCGGTCTGATAATGAGATGAGATCTTCCTTTAAATCATTGTAATCATTTCTAGAAAATAACCGCGGCTATTGAATATTAATTATCTCCCTTTCAGTTTTCTCCAGATACAGAGGGGATATTCAATAATTATCACATTGTAACCACAACTGATAATCAACTTGCACAAATCTGACCAAAATAGCTGATAGTCGACAACAGTTCACTGATTATATTCATTATTAAATATATAATCACTTTTTCTTAACTTTATTGGTATACCACATTTCTAACGTTTGCATTATTGGCTTCCGGCTTCTATAAAATGCTTGTATGTACGGCTGCATTAGTGTATCTTCCACAAGGCAAACAAGGCACTCGCCTAGGGCGGCACTTTGCCAGAGGGTGTTAAAGTACACTTCTGGTGCTTCAAACATTTTCACCCTCTCCCCCACTGTTCAGCAAGCTTTAGCTCCTTCCAATTAATCAGGGTGATGGGGGCATGTGATGGACGTGGTGGGGGTATGTAATGAGGGTGATGGGGCCATGTAATGGACGTGGTGGGGGTATGTAATGAGGGTGATGGGGGCATGTAATGGACGTGGTGGGAGTATGTAATGAGGGTGATGGGGGCATGTAATGGACGTGGTGGGGGTATGTAATGAGGGTGATGGGGGCATGTAATGGACGTGGTGGGGGTATGTAATGAGGGTGATGGGGGCATGTAATGGACGTGGTGGGGGTATGTAATGAGGGTGATGGGGGCATGTAATGGACGTGGTGGGGGTATGTAATGAGGGTGATGGGGGCATGTAATGGACGTGGTAGGGGTATGTAATGAGGGTGATGGGGGCATGTAATGGACGTGGTGGGGATATGTAATGAGGGTGATGGGGGCAGGTAATGGACGTGGTAGGGGTATGTAATGAGGGTGATGGTGACATGTAATGGGGGTGATAGGGCATTTAGTGTGCATGCAATGTGGGTGATGGTGGCATGTAATGGACGAGGTGGGGGTATGTAATGAGGGTGATGGGGGCATGTAATAGACGTGGTGGGGGTATGTAATGAGGGTGATGGTGGCATGTAATGGGGGTGATGGGGCATTTAGTGTGTGTGCAATGTGGGTGATGGGGGCATGTAATGGACGAGGTGGGGGTATGTAATGAGGGTGATGGGGCATGTAATGTGGGTGATGGGGCATTTAGTGTGTATGCAATGTGGGTGATGGTGGCATGTAATGGACGTGGTAGGGGTATGTAATGAGGGTGATGGTGACATGTAATGGGGGTGATAGGGCATTTAGTGTGCATGTAATGAGGGTGATGGTGGCATGTAATGGACGAGGTGGGGGTATGTAATGAGGGTGATGGGAGCATGCTATGGACATGGTGGGGGTATGTAATGAGGGTGATGGTGGCATGTAATGGACATGATGGGGGTATTTAATGGGGGTGATAGGGCATTTAGTGTGTATGCAATGTGGGTGATGGTGGCATGTAATGGACGAGGTGAGGGTATGTAATGAGGGTGATGGTGACATGTAATGGGGGTGATAGGGCATTTAGTGTGCATGCAATGTGGGTGATGGTGGCATGTAATGGACATGATGGGGGTATTTAATGGGGGTGATAGGGCATTTAGTGTGCATGCAATGTGGGTGATGGTGGCATGTAATGGACGAGGTGGGGGTATGTAATGAGGGTGATGGTGACATGTAATGGGGGTGATGGGGCATTTAGTGTGCATGCAATGTGGGTGATGGTGGCATGTAATGGACGAGGTGGGGGTATGTAATGAGGGTGATGGGAGCATGCTATGGACATGGTGGGGGTATGTAATGAGGGTGATGGTGGCATGTAATGGACATGATGGGGGTATTTAATGGGGGTGATGGAGCATTTAGTGTGTATGCAATGTGGGTGATGGGAGCATGCTATGGACATGGTGGGGGTATGTAATGAGGGTGATGGTGGCATGTAATGGGGTGATGGGGCATTTAGTGTGTATGCAATGTGGGTGATGGGGGATGTAATGAACGAGGTGGGGGTATGTAATGAGGGTGATGGTGGCATGTAATGGGGGTGATGGGGCATTTAGTGTGTATGCAATGTGGGTGATGGGGGCATGTAATGGACGAGGTGGGGGTATGTAATGAGGGTGATGGTGGCATGTAATGGGGGTGATGGGGCATTTAGTGTGTATGCAATGTGGGTGATGGGGGCATGTAATGGACGAGGTGGGGGTATGTAATGAGGGTGATGGTGGCATGTAATGGGGTGATTGGGCATTTAATGTGTGTGCAATGTGGGTGATGGGGCATGTTGTGGGTGTGCAACGTGTGTGTGTGTGTGGGGGGTGCTATAATTTTGTCTGCCTAGGGCAGCAAAAACCAAGATACACCACTGTACGGCTGTACACTTGAAATATAGAGAATTCCAAAAGAGGGTGGAGCTAAGATAAGAACATTCTAATAAAAAAATAAAATGAGACATTATCGAGTGTACAAAAATAGGAGATTCAATAATGCAAACTTTTCTACAAAAAATGTGTAAAAAAAATAAAAAAATTCTGCCTCTAGTTACTCTTTAAAATAAGCTGACGAGATGAGGAAGGAGAACAGGAAACAAATCCAGATTGATTTCTGTGAAAGCAACGTGTATATGGAGTGTATATGGAGTGTATATGGAGTGTATATGGAGTGTATATGGAGTGGATATGGAGTGTATATGGAGTGTATATGGAGTGTATATGGAGTGTATATGGAGTGGATATGGAGTGTATATGGAGTGTATATGGAGTGGATATGGAGTGGATATGGAGTGGATATGGAGTGTATATGGAGTGTATATGGAGTGGATATGGAGTGGATATGGAGTGGGGGAGTGGATATGGAGTGTATATGGAGTGGATATGGAGTGTATATGGAGTGTATATGGAGTGGATATGGAGTGGATATGGAGTGGATATGGAGTGTATATGGAGTGGATATGGAGTGGATATGGAGTGGATATGGAGTGGATATGGAGTGGGGGAGTGTATATGGAGTGGGGGAGTGTATATGGAGTGTATATGGAGTGGATATGGAGTGGATATGGAGTGGATATGGAGTGGGGGAGTGGATATGGAGTGTATATGGAGTGGATATGGAGTGTATATGGAGTGTATATGGAGTGGATATGGAGTGGATATGGAGTGGATATGGAGTGTATATGGAGTGGGGGAGTGTATATGGAGTGGGGGAGTGTATATGGAGTGGATATGGAGTGGGGGAGTGGATATGGAGTGTATATGGAGTGGATATGGAGTGGGGGAGTGGATATGGAGTGGATATGGAGTGGATATGGAGTGGGGGAGTGTATATGGAGTGGATATGGAGTGTATATGGAGTGGATATGGAGTGGATATGGAGTGGATATGGAGTGTATATGGAGTGGGGGAGTGTATATGGAGTGGGGGAGTGTATATGGAGTGGATATGGAGTGGGGGAGTGGATATGGAGTGTATATGGAGTGGATATGGAGTGGGGGAGTGGATATGGAGTGGATATGGAGTGGGGGAGTGGATATGGAGTGGATATGGAGTGGATATGGAGTGTATATGAAGTGGATATGGAGTGGATATGGAGTGGATATGGAGTGGATATGGAGTGGATATGGAGTGTATATGGAGTGGATATGGAGTGGATATGGAGTGGATATGGAGTGGGGGAGTGGATATGGAGTGGATATGGAGTGGATATGGAGTGTATATGGAGTGTATATGGAGTGGATATGGAGTGGATATGGAGTGTATATGGAGTGGGGGAGTGTATATGGAGTGGGGGAGTGTATATGGAGTGGATATGGAGTGGGGGAGTGGATATGGAGTGTATATGGAGTGGATATGGAGTGGGGGAGTGGATATGGAGTGGATATGGAGTGGATATGGAGTGGATATGGAGTGGATATGGAGTGGGGGAGTGTATATGGAGTGTATATGGAGTGGATATGGAGTGTATATGGAGTGGATATGGAGTGGATATGGAGTGGATATGGAGTGTATATGGAGTGGGGGAGTGTATATGGAGTGTATATGGAGTGGGGGAGTGTATATGGAGTATATATGGAGTGTATATGGAGTGGATATGGAGTGTATATGGAGTGGATATGGAGTGGGGGAGTGTATATGGAGTGTATATGGAGTGGATATGGAGTGGATATGGAGTGTATATGGAGTGGATATGGAGTGGATATGGAGTGGATATGGAGTGTATATGGAGTGGGGGAGTGTATATGGAGTGTATATGGAGTGGGGGAGTGTATATGGAGTGTATATGGAGTGTATATGGAGTGGATATGGAGTGTATATGGAGTGTAAATGGAGTGTATATGGAGTGTATATGGAGTGGATATGGAGTGTATATGGAGTGTATATGGAGTGGATATGGAGTGTATATGGAGTGGATATGGAGTGGATATGGAGTGTATATGGAGTGGGGGAGTTCTTGGCGTAATAAAGCTACATGTTGTGGGAGATATAATGGCTGTTTAAACATTACAGAATGGCCAATGTAGAGTCATATCTGTCAGAAGGCTAATAACATTTCCTTTCGCCAATTAATGTGTTTCAGTGGTCCCCAGCTAGTTTTCCTTCTTCCCGATGTTTAAATCCCTGGAGCCAAATAAAACATACATTAAAAGCGCCAAACTCAACACAAATTCCAGCATATGGATGTGAAGAGTCAGCAATCCACGTGTGATATCTGTATGTAAGAGACCACATGGGATAATAGGGCTGGATGGTATTTACGCCGCTCCTTAGAGTGTAAGCTCTTGTGATCAGGAAGCGATACCCTGTAAGTTAAATTAGGCAGTCTTCCAGGTAACAGGGTCTGGTGGGAATGGATGGGGGTTGACCTTTGGGCTGCTCTAGATTTCATGATTCGTTAAATGTTATATTTCAGTCATTCTGCAATCGATTCTGCGTTTTGTTTAAAGCTAGAAGTCTCTTTATATATTAATAATCTGTGTGCGCAGGATGTCTTGCTGCTCGCGGGAAGTGGTTTTACAGCTGCTTGAAGATGATCTCGCTAAACAAACACTCTTAATATCGACTTGGATGAATATTAGGGGGGGCATGAAGAGTCTGCTTCGGAGTGAAGTAGGATTTTTATTATTAGGGGCTTGAGATGCGCGCAGTGCGCAGTCACTGAGACCCCAATACCCCAGACACATTTAATATGAGAGAATCCATCAGCGAAGCTCTGACATCAAATTAAATGAAATATGTAGGAAGGATTGTGTTTTATTTGTGAATTGCACTCCGATCCTATCTAGCTGTCACATTATAACAACTCCACAAAATCTCTCTTTATTGCACTCAAAACTGAAATATAGAAAGTGTTGGCAGAATGTATCAATCTTTATACATAACCCCTATAGAGCATAAAAGATACCCAGGTGCATTCTGGGTGAGATAAACTCATCATGTCACTAATATAACTATACATTGTGCAGGGCCTGGTGAGTTTCTCCTGCTAGAAGAACAGAGTTGGTCCTGTATAATGCATTGTTATAAAGTGACAGTGTGTAAAGATGTAACTCTGCATTATCCATGGCCAGCTGAGCTCTTCTATATATTCTATACATTGTGCAGGGTCTGGTGAGTTTCTCCTGCTAGAAGAACAGAGTTGGCCCTGTATAATGCATTGTTATAAGGTGACAGTGTGTAAAGATGTAACTCTGCATTATCCATGGCCAGCTGAGCTCTTCTATATATTCTTCTATACATTGTGCAGGGTCTGGTGAGTTTCTCCTGCTAGAAGAACAGAGTTGGCCCTGTATAATGCATTGTTATATAGTGACAGTGTGTAAAGATGTAACTCTGCATTATCCATGGCCAGCTGAGCTCTTCTATATATTCTTCTATACATTGCGCAGGGTCTGGTGAGTTTCTCCTGCTAGAAGAACAGAGTTGGTCCTGTATAATGAATTTTTATAAAGTAACAGTGTGTAAAGATGTAACTCTGTATTATCCATGGCCAGCTGAGCTCTTCTATATATTCTTCTATACATTGTGCAGGGTCTGGTGAGTTTCTCCTGCTAGAAGAACAGAGTTGGCTCTGTATAATGCATTGTTATAAAGTGACAGTGTGTAAAGATGTAACTCTGCATTATCCATGGCCAGCTGAGCTCTTCTATATATTCTTCTATACATTGTGCAGGGCCTGGTGAGTTTCTCCTGCTAGAAGAACAGAGTTGGCGCTGTATAATGGATTGTTATATAGTGACAGTGTGTAAAGATGTAACTCTGCATTATCCATGGCCAGCTGAGCTCTTCTATATATTCTTCTATACATTGTGCAGGGTCTGGTGAGTTTCTCCTGCTAGAAGAACAGAGTTGGTCCTGTATAATGCATTGTTATAAAGTGACAGTGTGTAAAGATGTAACTCTGCATTATCCATGGCCAGCAGAGCTCTTCTATATATTCTATACATTGTGCAGGGTCTGGTGAGTTTCTCCTGCTAGAAGAACAGAGTTGGCCCTGTATAATGCATTGTTATAAGGTGACAGTGTGTAAAGATGTAACTCTGCATTATCCATGGCCAGCTGAGCTCTTCTATATATTCTTCTATACATTGCGCAGGGTCTGGTGAGTTTCTCCTGCTAGATGAACAGAGTTGGCCCTGTATAATGCATTGTTATATAGTGACAGTGTGTAAAGATGTAACTCTGCATTATCCATGGCCAGCTGAGCTCTTCTATATATTCTTCTATACATTGTGCAGGGTCTGGTGAGTTTCTCCTGCTAGAAGAACAGAGTTGGTCCTGTATAATGGATTGTTATAAAGTAACAGTGTGTAAAGATGTAACTCTGCATTATCCATGGCCAGCTGAGCTCTTCTATATATTCTTCTATACATTGTGCAGGGTCTGGTGAGTTTCTCCTGCTAGAAGAACAGAGTTGGCTCTGTATAATGCATTGTTATATAGTGACAGTGTGTAAAGATGTAACTCTGCATTATCCATGGCCAGCTGAGCTCTTCTATATATTCTTCTATACATTGTGCAGGGTCTGGTGAGTTTCTCCTGCTAGAAGAACAGAGTTGGTCCTGTATAATGCATTGTTACATAGTGACAGTGTGTAAAGATGTAACTCTGCATTATCCATGGCCAGCTGAGCTCTTCTATATATTCTTCTATACATTGTGCAGGGCCTGGTGAGTTTCTCCTGCTAGAAGAACAGAGTTGGCCCTGTATAATGCATTGTTATAAAGTGACAGTGTGTAAAGATGTAACTCTGCATTATCCATGGCCAGCTGAGCTCTTCTATATATTCTTCTATACATTGTGCAGGGCCTGGTGAGTTTCTCCTGCTAGAAGAACAGAGTTGGCCCTGTATAATGCATTGTTATAAAGTAACAGTGTGTAAAGATGTAACTCTGCATTATCCATGACCAGCTGAGCTCTTCTATATATTCTTCTATACATTGTGCAGGGCCTGGTGAGTTTCTCCTGCTAGAAGAACAGAGTTGGCCCTGTATAATGCATTGTTATAAAGTAACAGTGTGTAAAGATGTAACTCTGCATTATCCATGGCCAGCTGAGCTCTTCTATATATTCTTCTATACATTGTGCAGGGTCTGGTGAGTTTCTCCTGCTAGAAGAACAGAGTTGGCCCTGTATAATGCATTGTTATAAAGTGACAGTATGTAAAGATGTAACTCTGCATTATCCATGGCCAGCTGAGCTCTTCTATATATTCTTCTATACATAGTGCAGGGTCTGGTGAGTTTCTCCTGCTAGAAGAACAGAGTTGGTCCTGTATAATGCATTGTTATAAAGTGACAGTATGTAAAGATGTAACTCTGCATTATCCATGGCCAGCTGAGCTCTTCTATATATTCTTCTATACATAGTGCAGGGTCTGGTGAGTTTCTCCTGCTAGAAGAACAGAGTTGGTCCTGTATAATGCATTGTTATAAAGTGACAGTGTGTAAAGATGTAACTCTGCATTATCCATGGCCAGCTGAGCTCTTCTATATATTCCTCTATACATTGTGCAGGGTCTGGTGAGTTTCTCCTGCTAGAAGAACATAGTTGGTCCTGTATAATGCATTGTTATAAAGTGACAGTGTGTAATGATGTAACTCTGCATTATCCATGGCCAGCTGAGCTCTTCTATATATATTCTATACATTGCGCAGGGCCTGGTGAGTTTCTCCTGCTAGAAGAACAGAGTTGGCCCTGTATAATGCATTGTTATAAAGTGACAGTGTGTAAAGATGTAACTCTGCATTATCCATGGCCAGCTGAGCTCTTCTATATATTCTTCTATACATTGTGCAGGGCCTGGTGAGTTTCTTCTGCTAGAAGAACAGAGTTGGCCCTGTATAATGCATTGTTATAAAGTCACAGTGTGTAAAGATGTAACTCTGCATTATCCATGGCCAGCTGGGCTCTTCTATATATTATTCTATACATTGTGCAGGGTCTGGTGAGTTTCTCCTGCTAGAAGAACAGAGTTGGTCCTGTATAATGCATTGTTATAAAGTGACAGTGTGTAAAGATGTAACTCTGCATTATCCATGGCCAGCTGGACTCTCCTAGGAGGAGAAACTCACCAGACCCTGCACAATAGTTGCTGACATGTTCATCTCACCTCAGCTCACCTTTTAGTGAATAGACCCCGGTGAATAGAGGAGCAGGATTAGTATTCCGTACATGATGCTCCCTTACTAAAGTTTAAATGTGTAAATCTTTATCTCCTACATCTGTTCTGTTGGGAGCTGTCAGTGAATGATTACCCCTCTAATCCCATTAAAATCTGTTCTTTTTACAGTGAGCAATATGTTTCTTCCTATGTAATTAAACGGGAAGCGAAGCCTCTATACATATAATATCTGACAGTTGACTGCTCCTTCCCCTTTGTATAGTATATTAGTTTTCCTAAGCATTGGCCCTGGTAAATATGTTTATTAATAATTTAGAATAATTCTGACAATCTAATGTTTAGCACCTTCTCTGTGTAAAGAGGAATTCTGGGGTAACGTCCAAAAAGTGGAGCAGTCACCATGAATACCAGTGGAATGCCCCAATTTTAGACCCTTAACCCTTTACATTCTGTATGCAGCAGCGCTTTGCACAGTCATTGTTACATGGACAGGGGGCTTCCTGGGGTTTTTTGGGCATCTCAATCCCATTGAGGTTTGCTCCTAATGTCTTGCCTTCTGTGCTCTTCACCTCATTCACAGAGCTCATTCCCTGAGCTAGTAATGGATGAGGACGCAGGGAAGTAAGAGATATGAAAGAGACAGGATAGTGGGAGGTCAGGGTAATGAGAAATCATCATTTAATCCACTGAGACCAGTCTTTATATATCAAATGATAGAAACAAATACATAAAGGGAATCGGCACAGTAACGGAGGAGAGGATATTTATATGAAGAAAAACTACCACAACTAGAGGACATAGTCTGAAATTACAGGGGCAATGATTTAATGTAATATCAGGAAGTATTACTTTACGGAGAGGGTAGTGGGTGTATGGAATAGTCTTCCAGCAGAAGTGGTAGAGGTTAATACAGTGAAGGAGTTTAAGCATGCATGGGATAGGTATAAGGCTATCCTAGATATAAGGTAAGGCCAGGGACTAATGAAAGTATTACATTACTGAGAGGGTAGTGGATGTATGGAATAGTCTTCCAGTAGAAGTGGTAGAGGTTAATACAGTGAAGGAGTTTAAGCATGCGTGGGATAGGTATAAGGCTATCCTAGATATAAGATAAGGCCAGGGACTAATGAAAGTATTACTGTACTGAGAGGGTAGTGGATGCATGGAATAGTCTTCCAGTAGAAGTGGTAGAGGTTAATACAGTGAAGGAGTTTAAGCATGCATGGGATAGGTATAAGGCTATCCTAGATATAAGATAAGGTCAGGGACTAATGAAAGTATTACTTTACTGAGAGGGTAGTGGATGTATGGAATAGTCTTCCAGTAGAAGTGGTAGAGGTTAATACAGTGAAGGAGTTTAAGCATGCATGGGATAGGTATAAGGCTATCCTAGATATAAGATAAGGCCAGGGACTAATGATACTATTACTTTACTGAGAGGGTAGTGGATGCATGGAATAGTCCTCCAGTAGAAGTGGTAGAGGTTAATACAGTGAAGGAGTTTAAGCATGCATGGGATAGGTATAAAGCTATCCTAGATATAAGATAAGGCCAGGGACTAATGAAAGGATTTAGATTTGTTTTTAGTGTAGAGACTGGGATGACGGTTGTTTATTTCCATCCAGTCTCTTGATTTACTGAATATAAAATGACACTTTAATTCATTCATCAAAACAAAATGAAAAGCACATTAAATGTTGACCTTTTCCACAGACACGTGTAAAGATTCACTTCCCGGCCCCTGGAAATCACAGACCTTATAGAGTATTTTTTATATCATCATAATAATAAAAAGGGAATAAATGTAGAGTGATGATTTACAGTGTAATAAAGCGCGTGGCCCGTTCGCTCACAGAGTGCCACGTGTTATAGTGACTCGTGTGCTGTATGATTTATTATTTGGGAGTTTCGGGACGTGTCTGTATAATATGGGGGGTCCTGCCCTCACGCGCCCCTTGTTTCCTGGTTGCAGCCGTGCCCCTCTAGCAGACATAAGGAAAAATGAATTCATGGCTTTCTCTTACCTGCTGTGCATAGAGCATAGTATATACGGACCCCACCTATAGATCTTTCAGCTTCGCTCTTTCTTTATAATATGCCGATTTAACCCCGTGTTTGCTGCCGGCCTCCTGTTTTTAGGATTATCAATGGATAATCCTAAAAATACCCCGGACAATGAGCCACGAGCGGAAGCACAGAGATCATTATTCACAGCAGGGAATTGAGAAGGGAAACGTTAGGCCAAAGTAGCCAAGCTGGGAAAATTCTCCAGTTCCGCTGAATGGGAGAAATTTTCCAAATCGGCTGCTTTGGCCTTAGGTTTCAAATTCCCTTGTCAATTCTCTCCCGTGAATAAAGTCATTTATTGAAGGCAGCGTGTCTGCTCCCGTGTGCCCCTAGGGGCCGGAAGTGGAAATGCTGGTCCATAAAATGATATTTCTCAGAATTAAATCTTTATCCCAAGACCTTGGGGGGAGCAGACTGGGGTCTCTCCATTACATCATGCGTAGTTTGTCTTCACTGCTTTTTTTAAAAATTATTTTTATCTATTAAAACTCATTTTATTATAAATGACTTCACTATGGACTGACACAATGTTCCTCTAAGTCTCCGTCAGTCCCGGGTACCATTGTGCCATCATAGGGGATCAATATAGGGGAATTTACTAAGCTGCAAACTGATGATGTGTCCTATTGAGGATCTGGCATATACCGTAACATGTACACTTTATCCTCAGACTAGCGCCTCTAATTATTTCACTTGTGATTCTAAGTGAAAAATTCATCTGATGGGATATTTTTCCAACTTGGCTATTTCGCTCTTACATTTGTAATTTCCTTCTCAATTCCCTGCAATCCCATCTTTCATGAATAAAGTAATGTAGAAACATCAATTCTTGGACCAGGTTCTAAAAATGGAGCAGTCACCATAGAAACCAACGGAATGTTCTGCAGTCACCATGGAAACCAACGGAATGTTCTGCAGTCACCATGGAAACCAACAGAAAGTTCCACAGTCACCATGGAAACCAACGGAATGTTCTGAAGTCACCATGGAAACCAACGGAATGTTCTGCAGTCACCATGGAAACCAATAGAATGTTCTGCAGTCACCATGGAAACCAACGGAATGTTCTGCAGTCACCATGGAAACCAACAGAATGTTCCGCAGTCACCAATATGATATGTGTAATCACGGTAATGTCTATTACTTGATTGTATCTGCAAATTCCACAGCGCTGCTTTCAAATGAACTGAGATCTTAATTACATCTGCAGTGCACCCCCCCCCCCCTCCCCCATGGTGCTGCCGCTCCGGGAAGATAATGAGAGATTAGTGGTGATGGGGTGAGATACTCGGCACTGGATACTGACCGGGACTGGACCGAGAAGTTTGATCATTTCTATGATGTTAAAACTTCATTGCAAATAAACTATTCCCATCAGACCAGACCCACCTGTTATGTTTTATATTATATTAATTTTACTAAATCCTGAATGAAGCACAAGGAATACACTGGGAAAGCTGCATCATTATATAAGTTGCACCCCTTCCTCACGTAACCTTTTCTACTACACCACATCTCTGTCCTCATATACCTCATAATAGTGCCAGATGGCCCCCATATACCTCATAATAGTGCCAGATTGCCCCCATATACCTCATAATAGTGCCAGATTGCCCCCATATACCTCATAATAGTGCCAGATTGCCCCCATATACCTCATAATAGTGCCAGATTGCCCCCATATACCTCATAATAGTGCCAGATTGCCTCCATATGCCTTATAATAGTGCCAGATTGCCTCCATATGCCTTATAATAGTGCCAGATTGCCCCCATATACCTCATAATAGTGCCAGATTGCCTCCATATGCCTCATAATAGTGCCAGATTGCCCCATTCCAAATTGGCCCTATGTGTCTTACAAAAGTGCTATATTCTCCCACATATTTTATAACAGTGCCAGATTACCCCCACATACCTTACAATAAAGCTATATTGCCCCCATACATCTTACAACAGTGAAGATTGCCCCCACGTATTAGTGCTGGCTTTGCTGTCGCCCCTTTCAGTCTGCTGCCCTAGGGTGAGGTAGAAGTACAACACTAGTGCCAGAGGGACGGAGGCAAAGAAACTCATGATTAAACTCCTCTTCCCCTCTGTGTTCAGAGTCAAATCCTAAATGAAATGTAATGATCATGTTTACAGATCAGATACCAGGTGGTTCTGCTCTGGATCCAAGTTTGGTAGATTTGGCGCCGAGCCCCCCGGACACCTGATTCCAGAAAATGGGTCAGAAATTAGAGAAAATTGTAACTTGGACAGAACTCAATATTTACAACTGGGAGAAAAACAAACACTTATTACAGTGAATCAAAATCTATAGTCAGAAGAAATGCTTCATGGTAATGTCGCTGGCCAGGACCCAGTATCCAGACCCCAGGCTGCCTGTAGTAGAGGGGAGGGGGATGCTTTAATCTAAATGCTGGATAACATGGGTTTAATTTCAGATCCAAAGCCTTGTTACCATAGAAACTTTAACATCACTTCTAAAGGACCATCCCACCTCAAAGCTGACTCACCGTTCATACATATTAAAGTAAAATGCTTATAAAATGCCTGCAATTATATGGTATCTGTAATCAAAATCTACTTCTTCTTATACTCCCATCAAGCTGGAGCCTGAAAATAAAAAAAAACATTTACATTTGCAGTTCAAAAAAAATATCCCAAATGATAACTATACTTGCAGTGTGTGCATACATATATTACACAGGAGTCTGTACAGAGCAGACATATAATAATACCAGGTGAATGATAACTATACTTGCAGTGTGTGCATACATATATTACACAGGAGTCTGTACAGAGCAGACATATAATACCAGGTGAATGATAACTGTACTTGCAGTGTGTGCATACATATATTACACAGGAGTCTGTACAGAGCAGACATATAATAATACCAGGTGAATGATAACTATACTTGCAGTGTGTGCATACATATATTACACAGGAGTCTGTACAGAGCAGACATATAATAATACCAGGTGAATGATAACTATACTTGCAGTGTGTGCATACATACATTACACAGGAGTCTGTACAGAGCAGACATATAATAATACCAGGTGAATGATAACTATACTTGCAGTGTGTGCATACATATATTACACAGGAGTCTGTACAGAGCAGACATATAATAATACCAGGTGAATGAAAACTATACTTGCAGTGTGTGCATACATATATTACACAGGAGTCTGTACAGAGCAGACATATAATAATACCAGGTGAATGAAAACTATACTTGCAGTGTGTGCATACATATATTACACAGGAGTCTGTACAGAGCAGACATATAATAATACCAGGTGAATGATAACTATACTTGCAATGTGTGCATACATATATTACACAGGAGTCTGTACAGAGCAGACATATAATAATACCAGGTGAATGATAACTATACTTGCAATGTGTACATACATATATTACACAGGAGCCTGTACAGAGCAGACATATAATAATACCAGGTGAATGATAACTATACTTGCAATGTGTGCATACATATATTACACAGGAGTCTGTACAGAGCAGACATATAATAATACCAGGTGAATGATAACTATACTTGCAATGTGTGCATACATATATTACACAGGAGTCTGTACAGAGCAGACATATAATAATACCAGGTGAATGATAACTATACTTGCAATGTGTACATACATATATTACACAGGAGCCTGTACAGAGCAGACATATAATAATACCAGGTGAATGATAACTATACTTGCAGTGTGTGCATACATATATTACACAGGAGTCTGTACAGAGCAGACATATAATAATACCAGGTGAATGATAACTATACTTGCAGTGTGTGCATACATATATTACACAGGAGTCTGTACAGAGCAGACATATAATAATACCAGGTGAATGATAACTATACTTGCAGTGTGTGCATACATTTATTACACAGGAGTCTGTACAGAGCAGACATATAATAATACCAGGTGAATGATAACTATACTTGCAGTGTGTGCATACATATATTACACAGGAGCCTGTACAGAGCAGACATATAATAATACCAGGTGAATGATAACTATACTTGCAGTGTGTGCATACATATATTACACAGGAGTCTGTACAGAGCAGACATATAATAATACCAGGTGAATGATAACTATACTTGCAGTGTGTGCATACATATATTACACAGGAGCCTGTACAGAGCAGACATATAATAATACCAGGTGAATGATAACTATACTTGCAGTGTGTGCATACATATATTACACAGGAGTCTGTACAGAGCAGACATATAATAATACCAGGTGAATGATAACTATACTTGTAATGTGTGCATACATATATTACACAGGAGTCTGTACAGAGCAGACATATAATAATACCAGGTGAATGATAACTATACTTGCAATGTGTACATACATATATTACACAGGAGCCTGTACAGAGCAGACATATAATAATACCAGGTGAATGATAACTATACTTGCAGTGTGTGCATACATATATTACACAGGAGTCTGTACAGAGCAGACATATAATAATACCAGGTGAATGATAACTATACTTGCAGTGTGTGCATACATATATTACACAGGAGTCTGTACAGAGCAGACATATAATAATACCAGGTGAATGATAACTATACTTGCAGTGTGTGCATACATTTATTACACAGGAGTCTGTACAGAGCAGACATATAATAATACCAGGTGAATGATAACTATACTTGCAGTGTGTGCATACATATATTACACAGGAGCCTGTACAGAGCAGACATATAATAATACCAGGTGAATGATAACTATACTTGCAGTGTGTGCATACATATATTACACAGGAGTCTGTACAGAGCAGACATATAATAATACCAGGTGAATGATAACTATACTTGCAGTGTGTGCATACATATATTACACAGGAGCCTGTACAGAGCAGACATATAATAATACCAGGTGAATGATAACTATACTTGCAGTGTGTGCATACATATATTACACAGGAGTCTGTACAGAGCAGACATATAATAATACCAGGTGAATGATAACTATACTTGCAGTGTGTGCATTAATATATTACACAGGAGTCTGTACAGAGCAGACATATAATAATACCAGGTGAATGATAACTGTACTTGCAGTGTGTGCATACATATATTACACAGGAGTCTGTACAGAGCAGACATATAATAATACCAGGTGAATGGTAACTATACTTGCAGTGTGTGCATACATATATTACACAGGAGCCTGTACAGAGCAGACATATCATAATACCAGGTGAATGATAACTATACTTGCAGTGTGTGCATACATATATTACACAGGAGTCTGTACAGAGCAGACATATAATAATACCAGGTGAATGATAACTATACTTGCAGTGTGTGCATACATATGTTACACAGGAGTCAGTACAGAGCAGACATATAATAATACCAGGTGAATGGTAACTATACTTGCAGTGTGTGCATACATATATTACACAGGAGCCTGTACAGAGCAGACATATAATAATACCAGGTGACTGATAACTATACTTGCAATGTGTGCATACATATATTACACAGGAGTCTGTACAGAGCAGACATATAATAATACCAGGTGAATGATAACTATACTTGCAGTGTGTGCATACATATATTACACAGGAGCCTGTACAGAGCAGACATATAATAATACCAGGTGAATGATAACTATACTTGCAGTGTGTGCATACATATATTACACAGGAGTCTGTACAGAGCAGACATATAATAATACCAGGTGAATGATAACTATACTTGCAGTGTGTGCATACATATATTACACAGGAGTCTGTACAGAGCAGACATATAATAATACCAGGTGAATGATAACTATACTTGCAGTGTGTGCATACATATATTACACAGGAGTCTGTACAGAGCAGACATATAATAATACCAGGTGAATGATAACTATACTTGCAGTGTGTGCATCCATATATTACACAGGAGTCTGTACAGAGCAGACATATAATAATACCAGGTGAATGATAACTATACTTGCAATGTGTGCATACATATATTACACAGGAGTCTGTACAGAGCAGACATATAATAATACCAGGTGAATGATAACTATACTTGCAGTGTGTGCATACATATATTACACAGGAGTCTGTACAGAGCAGACATATAATAATACCAGGTGAATGGTAACTATACTTGTAATGTGTGCATACATATATTACACAGGAGCCTGTACAGAGCAGACATATAATAATACCAGGTGACTGATAACTATACTTGCAATGTGTGCATACATATATTACACAGGAGTCTGTACAGAGCAGACATATAATAATACCAGGTGAATGATAACTATACTTGCAGTGTGTGCATACATATATTACACATGAGTCTGTACAGAGCAGACATATAATAATACCAGGTGAATGATAACTATACTTGCAGTGTGTGCATACATATATTACACAGGAGTCTGTACAGAGCAGACATATAATAATACCAGGTGAATGATAACTATACTTGCAGTGTGTGCATACATATATTACACAGGAGTCTGTACAGAGCAGACATATAATAATACCAGGTGAATGGTAACTATACTTGCAGTGTGTGCATACATGTATAACACAGGAGTCTGTACAGAGCAGACATATAATAATACCAGGTGAATGATAACTATACTTGCTGTGTGTGCATACATATATTACACAGGAGTCTGTACAGAGCAGACATATAATAATACCAGGTGAATGGTAACTATACTTGCAGTGTGTGCATACATATATTACACAGGAGCCTGTACAGAGCAGACATATAATAATACCAAGTGACTGATAACTATACTTGCAATGTGTGCATACATATATTACACAGGAGTCTGTACAGAGCAGACATATAATAATACCAGGTGAATGATAACTATACTTGCAGTGTGTGCATACATATATTACACATGAGTCTGTACAGAGCAGACATATAATAATACCAGGTGAATGATAACTATACTTGCAGTGTGTGCATACATATATTACACATGAGTCTGTACAGAGCAGACATATAATAATACCAGGTGAATGATAACTATACTTGCAGTGTGTGCATACATATATTACACAGGAGTCTGTACAGAGCAGACATATAATAATACCAGGTGAATGATAACTATACTTGCAGTGTGTGCATACATATATTACACAGGAGCCTGTACAGAGCAGACATATAATAATACCAGGTGAATGATAACTATACTTGCAATGTGTGCATATATATATATTACACAGGAGTCTGTACAGAGCAAACATATAATAATACCAGGTGAATGATAACTATACTTGCAGTGTGTGCATACATATATTACACAGGAGTCTGTACAGAGCAGACATATAATAATACCAGGTGAATGATAACTATACTTGCAGTGTGTGCATACATATATTACACAGGAGACTGTACAGAGCAGACATATAATAATACCAGGTGAATGATAACTATACTTGCAGTGTGTGCATACATATATTACACAGGAGCCTGTACAGAGCAGACATATAATAATACCAGGTGAATGATAACTATACTTGCAGTGTGTGCATACATATATTACACAGGAGCCCGTACATAGCAGACATATAGAATATAATATATCTCTGCTCATTTAACACCATATACTGCAATAAAATAATTTTAATTAAAAACCAGTTTAACTCATGTCAATGAATTGAGTCATTTCTGTTTAATTCCGTGTGTTTTTCTGCTTATTGATATTATATTTTTCATTCTGTGCACTTTATACTGATCAGATCGACCAGGGTCCGTAACCTTAATAAATAGATTTGTTTTTTTATTAAATATAATGTGCGAGGGGGTTGGTTATGGATTATATGGAGACAGGAGGAAAAGGTTTTCATTTCTGTGATGGGTTTGGATTAAATTGAATTAGTAAAGAGAGCTGAGGTTTCATCGATTCTCCTATTCCCCTCTTTTCTTGTAAGAAGCCAATCCATCCAGTTACCACATCTCCCAGCGGCATTTAAGACCCCTGGTTTTGGTCTGTGTCATTACAGATTCTCTAATCCAATCATTTGCATATGGTTTAGTTGTTTTCTTTTGGAAATTTAAGAGACTCAAACACAATATATACTGCGAATGTAGAGAATAAAAACACGATCTAAACCTTGTGTCAGTAGATTAATAAATTAAGAGGAATGTGTTTTAAAATGGCGCCTGTTTATGACATCATATTATGGCTTGTTATGCAATGAGCTCATAAACAGGAGACAATCACACACATTAAAAAAAATACACTTTTCTCTCATGTTACACACTTACAATGTATAGATCGTATTTTACATTCTCCATATTACTGGGGGTTTAGGTGATGCTTTAATATTATATAAATCCAGACATTTAATCTGCTAGTTTTGTACATCATATAATGCTGACACCAGATTTTGTTCTCTTGCATTATTTTTTACGATTCTGCCGTTTCTTTGGGTGTAATAAAACATAGAAATGGTTTGTGATGTCGGGGGCCGCTCCTCCTGAGGGCTATCTGTGAGATTTACTGCGTTTGCTTTCTCCGGACCCCCACACACCCTGCTCCATTATTAGTATTCTTCTGGAACATGTAGGACCCATTAATATAACAAGGGTAACCTGGATTTCCCAGTGGTACTGGTGAGCAGGAGGCTGGGGTCTCCTGGGCACAGTGTGTAAAGTAACATGTTGGCGTGTAGAAAGCGTGACATGGCTATAAAATGTGAGACAGTCTATTCTTCTCTCGTACAATTAATATTTGGGGAATATATAACAGAGACGACACACTTCAGCAGGAGGATCTGACCTTCTATAAAGGTTTCAGTGATATAAAAAGTCTTTATATATTTCGTAAAGGACAAGGATAACATTGCATTAACCCTTTCTTTCGTAGAGGAAGAGATAGAGTCTCCCAGATAAACCTGACATGTTTACTCTTGACTCTGCCTCAGAGCTGAGGCAGTGAGGAACATGGGTAATGCTACCCAGGACCGGTTTATGGCTCTTCTGGGCTCTGGGCAGTGGTGTATCTTAGTTTTGTGCTGCCCTAGGTAGACAAAATTCGGGCACCCCCCCCCCCCCCCACCCACGTTGCACACCTACGACATGCCCCATCACCCACGTTGCACACACACAACATGCCCAATCACCCCATTACATGCCCCCATCATCCCGATTAATTGGAAGGAGCTAAAGCTTGCTGAACGGTGGGGGAGGGAGCGAAAATGTTTGAAGCACCAGAAGTGTTCTTTAACACCCTCTGGCAAAGTGCCGCCCTAGGCGAGTGCCTTGTTTGCCTTGTGGAAGATACACTACTGGCTCTGAGCAGACTTGGTTGGCCCTTTCACCTCTCAATCCCACCCATACTTACAAAAATTTCAAAGCACCATAAAAAAGTAACTATTGGTAGTAAACACAAACTACTACCCCTCTGCCCCTATTTTCAGGGAAGATTTCTCATCATGCTACTTCATACCATGGGTTGTAAAAGGGAGGGCAACTTAAATATTTGGGTTCTGGACAAATGCCCATTGAATAAGGCAGCCCTGGTAATCCCAAATAAACTAGCATTTAATAATCATTCTGCTGACTGATTCCCCGGTTATGCCAATCTCTTTGTGACACAGTTTTCTCAGGGCTTCGGATGGAGAAATAATAGTGTTTGTTGTCACACACTGGAGAGTAACAGAGAATAAGGGATATTTTCTAGCCCCAGATATCTGCTGACTGGCCCGGCCGTCACTTAATATCATTGAGTAAGAGAGAGGGGGAAATAAACAGATCAGAGAGATGCACAAAGATACTGTGTCTGATTATGGAGATGATTAGATAATGAGTGAGAATGGAACTGCGGCTACTCTATCAAAAACACGCGTATGAAAAGGAGATGGAGGCATGTGAGACGCAAACAAGATATTAACAATCAAATGATTCACAATGACTGTTATTATGTCAGAAATTCAACAATATATACAACAACAATAATATATAACACAAATAATAATATCTAACAACAATGTATACACAACAACAATAATATATAACACAAATAATAATATCTAACAACAATGTATACACAACAACAATAATATATAACACAAATAATAATATCTAACAACAATGTATACACAACAACAATAATAAATAACACAAATAATAATATCTAACAACAATGTATACACAACAACAATAATATATAACACAAACAATAATATCTAACAACAATAATATATAACAACAATGTATATACAACAACAATAATATACAACACAAATAATAATATCTAACAACAATGTATACACAACAACAATAATATATAACACAAATAATAATATCTAACAACAATGTATACACAACAACAATAATATATAACACAAACAATAATATCTAACAACAATAATATATAACAACAATGTATATACAACAACAATAATATATAACACAAATAATAATATCTAACAACAATGTATACACAACAACAATAATATATAACACAAATAATAATATCTAACAACAATAATATATAACAACAATAATATACAACAACAATAATATATAACACAAATAATAATATCTAACAACAATGTATACACAACAACAATAATATATAACACAAACAATAATATCTAACAACAATAATATATAACAACAATGTATATACAACAACAATAATATATAACACAAATAATAATATCTAACAACAATGTATACACAACAACAATAATATATAACACAAATAATAATATCTAACAACAATAATATATAACAACAATAATATACAACAACAATAATATATAACACAAATAATAATATCTAACAACAATAATATATAACAACAATAATATATAACACAAATAATAATATATAACAACAATAATATATAACAACAATAATATACAACAACAATAATATATAACACACATAATAATATCTAACAACAATAATATATAACACAAATAATAATATATAACAACAATAATATATAACAACAATAATATATAACACAAATAATAATATCTAACAACAATATATATATAACAACAGTAATATACAACAACAATATATACAACAACAATAATATACAACAATAATATACAATAACAATAATATACAACACAAATATTAATATCTAACAACAATATATAACAACAGTAATATATAACAACAATATATACAACAACAATAATATATAACACAAACAATAATATCTAAAAACAATATATATAACAACAGTAATATATAACACAAATAATAATATATAACAACAATAATATATAACAACAATAATATATAACACAAATAATAATATCTAAAAACAATATATATAACAACAATAATATATAACACAAATAATAATATCTAAAAACAATATATATAACAACAATAATATATAACACAAATAATAATATATAACAACAATAATATATAACACAAACAATAATATCTAAAAACAATATATATAACAACAGTAATATATAACACAAATAATAATATATAACAACAGTAATATATAACACAAATAATAATATATAACAACAATAATATATAACACTAACAATAATATCTAAAAACAATATATATAACAACAGTAATATATAACACAAATAATAATATATAACAACAATAATATATAACACAAACAATAATATCTAAAAACTATTAATAATAACAATATATAACACAAACAATAATATCTAAAAACAATATATATAACAACAGTAATATATAACACAAATAATAATATATAACAACAATAATATACAACAACAGTAATATATAACACAAATAATAATATATAACAACAATAATATAGAACCATCTGAATGGCCTGAATTTTCGATTTGCGCCCAAATTCAAGGACATTAATTTGTGAAAGTCAGCGAAGTCAGCGAAGTCAGCGAAGTCAGCGAAATCAGCGAAGTCAGCGAAATCAGCGAAGTCAGTGAAGTCAGTGAAGTCAGTGAAGTCAGCGAAGTCAGCGAAGTCAGCGAAATCAGCGAAGTCAGCGAAATCAGCGAAGTCAGTGAAGTCAGTGAAGTCAGTGAAGTCAGCGAAGTCAGTGAAGTCAGCGAAGTCAGCAAAGTTGGCCGATCTAAATCCATTTCAGGACAGATCGCTGTATATTGAACATTACGGGCTTCAATCATGAAAGAAAAACTGTTGGGAATTGCAAATAATTAAACAAAGAGCATTACAAGTTATAAGACCCTCAAAACAATGGCCTCATAGGCAAGACTTTCAGAAATCATTTTTATAGATATGAACAGGACAGACCTGGATGTGCACAGTACGGACATTGGGGATGGACTAAATTATGACATCACTGGCCCATAGTTTGGAGAGATTTGGGGTCACATCGGGGTCGTATCGGAAGCCAAACTTCAAGCTACACGTTGTGCCCCGATGTGAAACCAAATAACCATTCAATTCAGGCATCAATACACAGTAATGCGACAATAATGGAAATCCTGGGCCAAGCCGGGTAGTAAAGGCGATAATGAGTTGGAAATATATAATGCCTGTTATTTGCAGTTCATTTGTCTGTTCAGTTCATGAAAGTGAATAGCATGGAATTGAGAAGAGAACTGCAAACATAAGAACATAGTAGCCAAAAAGTAGGAGAATTTTACTAGGCCTTAAATATTAACTTCCGTTTTCAATTCCCTCTTTCCCTCTTTTATGACTAATGGCCTTATTATATATCCACATAATGAGTCGGGGAGTACATATTGTAATAACTCCCCCCAGGACCCTCACAGACTGTGCCAGGACCCCGTCAGGAATCATGGAATTCAAAACATGTTATTAATTTGTCTGTTTTCTCCTCTTTGGCTCTTTCTCCTCTTTGAAGATGAAATATATTCCCCAGGATCACGGCAAACAATATTTAAAAGAGTCCTCTGCACAGAGATTAATCATCCATTTTGTGTAGTTTTCTCGCGTCCGTCTGATATGTGTGTCCGCTGTCAGCATCCTCAGCCGCGCTGATTTCCTGTTTAACATTAGCCGAGAAATGAAACGCTAGGTGAGAATCTGCGTTACAGCCGGAGATTTATATTGTTGCTGGAAGTAAAGATATATGAAGTCGCGAGTTACTGATAATGAAAAACCTTATTGCCAGGATTCGGAGCAGTATTTTTAAAGCGAAGAATAAGAAGGGAGTAAATAATAAACCCCGCTCTTTTCTCCAGCACACGATCTGGATATTGTTTATTTCATAAGCCAGGAAGCCAGGAGATCTGTGCGCGCGAGATGTATGATACAGAAGAAATGAACCATCCTTCCCCTGCCCGAGCCGCTCGCTCTGCTCACCCATCTCCAGGTCTAAACAGGTCCTACATGAAGTCTGGGTAGTTACACGGGGAGGGAGAGGAGCTCTGGGTAGTTACACGGGGAGGGAGAGGAGCTCTGGGTAGTTACACGGGGAGGGAGAGGAGCTCTGGGTAGTTACACGGGGAGGGAGAGGAGCTCAGTAAGGTGACATTATTTCTATTTGACTTGCTCTTAATGCAATCTTTCAATTAAACGTAACATTTAGATCCGTGATCTATCCGGTGTGATCAGGCCACGTGTGCTAATTACAGAGATTTATACTGGTATCTCCTCCACAGCCCTCGCTGGGAGCAGTACTCTGACTCGCCGTCTCTATGTCCTTCACATCCTGCTCTTTATTTATAAGGGGCGATATTTACATGGAATAGATTTGCCATTAATCCTCTCTCCTGCTAATATATGTAACAGGGCCCTTTGGATGGTGCTGGCCGTGGCTGTAAGATAATACATTCATGCTGGAAGCAGGCAGTGTTCTGGGAATAATTTGGGGATCTCGGCTCCCTTGTCCCCTTGTGGGCAAATTTGTTGCTTTTGAAACCTGCAGAAATGAGAGAAATTCCCCAGCTTTGATTCGCTGACAGGCTGATCGGCTGCGTCCCCAGCGGCGCTTTCTAATGATTGTACATACTGCGAATACAACTGCAACATGTCTCTTCACAAAAATAATTAGAGCATTGGGAATAGAGATAAAAACACACACATATACACACATATTTACAAACACACACACATATACACACACATCGCTACAGACACACACACAAATACACACAGATACACACACACACAAACACACATCGCTACAAACACACACATATACACACCCACACACAAATACACACTTTTTTTTCCACACTATATATCTTAATTTGGATTTATTAGGTTATAACTTATCTTCTAAATATTACATACCAAATACACACACAAACGTGTCATGTCACTCTCTCCTTATTTTAGTAATACACAGCTTTCTGCACTGAGCTTTGCAAATGTTAAAATGGATTTTCAGGCCCAGGAGTGATATGTGTCTTGTAGTGTTTATCCTGTAGTAGTCTTGGGATCCATTCAGCGGTGGAGTGGGGTTGTAGAGCGTAACTGTTCCTATTGCGTTGGGTCTGATGGCAGAGGTGAGGACGATTTTAGATACAGAGTAATTTGGTTCCTGTGCTCAGGTCAGACAGGGCCTGGATATCATTGATTACAGCAATATGTTCAAGTCTAGGGAACTCGATGTCTGGAGCGACTGTGTAAGTGGGCTGAGTAGGGATGGTGAATTAGTTGGGATTTCTATGGGACGACTGAATAAATGAAACAATAAAAAAAAAGCAAAGATGAATCAACACAATGAAAACGTGATGTTAATTAATTCCTTGATCGTTAAAGGGCATTATTGTCTAATCAGTATTTATACTGTAAATGTAGAGAATGAAAAATGATCTATACATTGAGTTTCAGAATTCCAAAAAATACACAATTAAGAGACAAATGTGTTTTAGATGTGTCTGTGGTGTCCCCTGCATGGTGTATTAATGTGTGGCCCAATATGCAAATTACAAATCACCTATTCGAAGTAGCTAATTTGCATCCGCAGCCCGACCTGATTTCTATAGACGTGGCCCTAAGCTAATCTCACGCAGCACAAGATGTCTCCAAGGCCCATTCATTTCTTTAATTAGCCATTACTGGAAATGGAAAATATCTTTATCCATCAGCAAATTATCTGCAGAATAATAATAGCGGATTATTGGAAATTACCTTCTCCCTGCACCAAACTCCTGAACTCACCCGCTTCATATCAGTTCGTTTATTAATAAGTTCAGGGTAAAGAATTTAATTGCTACAAATGTATTGTTGTTGTAGATTATAATGTGCACATTGTGATAGGATTCTGCTGTGATATATTGAATTTCATATATTCTGGAGCAGAAGTTATTTGCCTTATTCTGTTTGTCAGTGTCATGCTTTATGCATAATATCTTATAATCTACATGGCATGCTATCTCTTCCCTGCCTGGCAGGAATACACGAATAAAACATATTGATTGGATCTTTTACAAACTCTACCTATTGCCCCAAAATGTACAAAACAAAGAATAATGCCTGGGAATAAAAGTGACTGTGTCACCTAAACACTGCTTATACTGTGACTGTATCACCTAAACACTGCTTATACTGTGACTGTATCACCTAAACACTGCTTATACTGTGACTGTGTCACCTAAACACTGCTTATACTGTGACTGTATCACCCAAACACTGCTTATACTGTGACTGTATCACCCAAACACTGCTTATACTGTGACTGTATCACCTAAACACTGCTTATACTGTGACTGTATCACCTAAACACTGCTTATACTGTGACTGTGTCACCCAAACACTGCTTATACTGTGACTGTGTCACCCAAACACTGCTTATACAGTGACTGTATCACCCAGACACTGCTTATACTGTGACTGTGTCACCCAAACACTGCTTAAACTGTGACTGTGTCACCCAAACACTACTTATAATGTGACTGTATCACCTAAACACTGCTTATACTGTGACTGTATCACCCAAACACTGCTTATTCTGTGACTGTATCACCCAAACACTGCTTATACTGTGACTGTATCACCCAAACACTGCTTATACTGTGACTGTATCATCCAAACACTGCTTATACTGTGACTGTATCACCCAAACACTGCTTATACTGTGACTGTATCACCCAAACACTGCTTATACTGTGACTGTATCACCCAAACACTGCTTAAACTGTGACTGTCACCCAAACACTGCTTATACTGTGACTGTATCATCCAAACACTGCTTATACTGTGACTGTATCACCCAAACACTGCTTATACTGTGACTGTATCACCCAAACACTGCTTATACTGTGACTGTATCACCCAAACACTGCTTATACTGTGACTGTATCACCCAAACACTGCTTATACTGTGACTGTATCACACAAACACTGCTTATACTGTGACTGTCACCTAAACACTGCTTATACTGTGACTGTATCATCCAAACACTGTTTATACTGTGACTGTATCACCCAAACACTGCTTATACTGTGACTGTATCACCCAAACACTGCCTATACTGTGACTATATCACCCAAACACTGCATATACTGTGATTGTATCACCCAAACACTGATTATACTGTGACTGTATCACCTAAACACTGCTTATACTGTGACTGTAACACCCAAACACTGCTTATACTGTGACTATATCACCCAAACACTGCATATACTGTGACTGTATCACCCAAACACTGATTATACTGTGACTGTATCACCTAAACACTGCTTATACTGTGACTGTATCACCCAAACACTGCTTATACTGTATCACCCAAACACTGCTTATACTGTGACTATATCACCCAAACACTGCTTATACTGTGACTGTATCACCTAAACAATGCTTATACGGTGACTGTATCACCCAAACACTGCTTATACTGTGACTGTATCACCTAAACACTGCGTATACTGTGACTATCACCTAAACACTGCTTATACTGTGACTGTATCACCTAAACACTGCTTATACTGTGACTGTATCACCCAAACACTGCTTATACAGTGACTGTATCACCTAAACACTGCTTATACTGTGACTGTATCACCCAAACACTGCTTATACTGTGACTGTATCACCTAAACACTGCTTATACTGTGACTGTATCACCCAAACACTGCTTATACTGTGACTGTATCACCCAAACACTGCTTATACTGTGACTGTATCACCCAAACACTGTTTATACTGTGAATAGAGAGAGTGAAACATTATAAATGATCTATACATTGCAGCAAATGCAGAAAATAAGAGAAACATATGTTTGTTTGTTTTTTAAATCTCCTGCTTATGACATCACCTGTGCATAAATTATCAAATCCTCTGACCCAGCATGTCCGCCCCCTGATAGAGCTATACAGAGCAAAGATTCTAAACATGTCCGCCCCCTGATAGAGCTATACAGAGCAAAGATTCTAATCAACATGTCCATCCCCCTGATAGAGCTATACAGAGCAAAGATTCTAAACAACATGTCCACCCCCCTGATAGAGCTATACAGAGCAAAGATTCTAAACAACATGTCTGCCCCCTGATAGAGCTATACAGAGCAAAGATTCTAAACCTGTCCGCCCCCTGATAGAGCTATACAGAGCAAAGATTCTAAACCTGTCCGCCCCCTGATAGAGCTATACAGAGCAAAGATTCTAAACAACAGGTCCCCCCCCTGATAGAGCTATACAGAGCAAAGATTCTAAACAACATGTCCTCCCCCTGATAGAGCTATACAGAGCAAAGATTCTAAACAACATGTCCGCCCCCATATAGAGCTATACAGAGCAAAGATTCTAAACATGTCTGCCCCCTGATAGAGTTATACAGAGCAAAGATTCTAAACATGTCCGCCCCCTGCCAGAGCTATACAGAGCAAAGATTCTAAACATGTCCACCCCCTGCCAGAGCTATACAGAGCAAAGATTCTAAACATGTCCGCCGCCTGATAGAGCTATACAGAGCAAAGATTCTATACAGCATGTCCGCCCCCTGATAGAGCTATACAGAGCAAAGATTCTAAACAACATGTCTGTCCCCTGATAGAGCTATACAGAGCAAAGATTCTAAACATGTCCGCCGCCTGATAGAGCTATACAGAGCAAAGATTCTATACAGCATGTCCGCCCCCTGATAGAGCTATACAGAGCAAAGATTCTAAACATGTCATCCCCATGATAAAACATTTCTGTTTCTAATATCTATGTTTGATGCATCTTTCTATTAAGCAGAACTTTGCTTTTCTGATGACACTTGGTCCTTGAAGTTTCCTGAGGATTTGTGGGGCATCCTGTGCTCCATTGTCTGTTTCACTTGCTATATTTATCTTTCCAGGCTGACGTTAATCTGATTCACATTTGGAGATCAGGCGCTGACAGGTACCACATGTTCCCCTCCATCACTTAAACATTTACACCCTCCTGTATCTGATCCAAATATAAAATCTTCCCTTTCAGCAGCTGTGGCCGTGGGAGGTGTCAATACAAATACTTTATGTTATGTTTTAGAGGGGTCTTGGCTCAGTTTGTAGAGTGTCACGTGTCCCCCTTGCTTCGTAGGACCGCCGAACCTGTGCAATATTTCTTTACTTGTGATAAATTATAATATTTAAATCATTACTTAGTCTTTTTTCCCTGTTCCCTGGATTTTATCCAGGTGATTTCCTTTCCACACATTTATATCTGTTGACTGACACAATTAATGGGATCCAGATGGTCCCTCTTCTCTGCCGGATACCACCATAAATTAACACCTTGTATTCCCCCTTTAATAGCCTTTTATGAGTGAGCTAAATCTAAAGAGGAGAAAATAAAACAGGTGAGAGGAATGCACACTGCTAAATGAAGAAAACAGAGCAAAAAAGTCAAGAAAAACAAACAAACTTGTAGGAATATCTCTCCCACGGTCCATTTAACCTCACTCAGGGAAGTGTTTGCAGTTTGCATCAAATCCAGCACATAGAGCCTGTGTTAAATATTCAGGTCGGATGTGAGAGTCAGCCCTTATACAATATTCGGATGTGAGAGTCAGCCCTTATACAATATTCGGATGTGAGAGTCAGCCCTTATGCAATATTCGGATGTGAGAGTCAGCCCTTATGCAATATTGGGATGTGAGAGTCAGCCCTTATACAATATTGGGATGTGAGAGTCAGCCCTTATGCAATATTCGGATGTGAGAGTCAGCCCTTATACAATATTCGGATGTGAGAGTCAGCCCTTATACAATATTGGGATGTGAGAGTCAGCCCTTATGCAATATTCGGATGTGAGAGTCAGCCCTTATGCAATATTCGGATGTGAGAGTCAGCCCTTATGCAATATTGGGATGTGAGAGTCAGCCCTTATACAATATTGGGATGTGAGAGTCAGCCCTTATGCAATATTCGGATGTGAGAGTCAGCCCTTATACAATATTCGGATGTGAGAGTCATCCCTTATACAATATTCGGATGTGAGAGTCAGCCCTTATACAATATTGGGATGTGAGAGTCAGCCCTTATACAATATTCGGATGTGAGAGTCAGCCCTTATACAATATTCGGATGTGAGAGTCAGCCCTTATGCAATATTGGGATGTGAGAGTCAGCCCTTATACAATATTGGGATGTGAGAGTCAGCCCTTATACAATATTGGGATGTGAGAGTCAGCCCTTATACAATATTCGGATGTGAGAGTCAGCCCTTATACAATATTCGGATGTGAGAGTCAGCCCTTATGCAATATTCGGATGTGAGAGTCAGCCCTTATACAATATTCGGATGTGAGAGTCAGCCCTTTTACAATATTCGGATGTGAGAGTCAGCCCTTATGCAATATTGGGATGTGAGAGTCAGCCCTTATACAATATTGGGATGTGAGAGTCAGCCCTTATGCAATATTCGGATGTGAGAGTCAGCCCTTTTACAATATTCGGATGTGAGAGTCAGCCCTTATGCAATATTCGGATGTGAGAGTCAGCCCTTATACAATATTCGGATGTGAGAGTCAGCCCTTTTACAATATTCGGATGTGAGAGTCAGCCCTTATGCAATATTGGGATGTGAGAGTCAGCCCTTATACAATATTGGGATGTGAGAGTCAGCCCTTATGCAATATTCGGATGTGAGAGTCAGCCCTTTTACAATATTCGGATGTGAGAGTCAGCCCTTATGCAATATTCGGATGTGAGAGTCAGCCCTTATACAATATTCGGATGTGAGAGTCAGCCCTTATACAATATTGGGATGTGAGAGTCAGCCCTTATACAATATTGGGATGTGAGAGTCAGCCCTTATACAATATTGGGATGTGAGAGTCAGCCCTTATACAATATTGGGATGTGAGAGTCAGCCCTTATACAATATTGGGATGTGAGAGTCAGCCCTTATACAATATTCGGATGTGAGAGTCAGCCCTTATACAATATTCGGATGTGAGAGTCAGCCCTTATACAATATTCGGATGTTAGAGTCAGCCCTTATACAATATTCGGATGTGAGAGTCAGCCCTTATACAATATTCGGATGTGAGAGTCCCACAAATCCCAAACTCCTGTGATCTAACAGCATATACCCGTGTCTCATCTTCCTATTACTATTCAATTGGATGGGTATTTATACTCTAGTGCCCTGGGTCAGCTGCCCACAGGTCTTTGCTGCAGGTATCCTATATTATTATCTGCTTGCCAAACAGGCATGGTTTATTTATAAGCAGCGACGGCTTATCATTATCTGTTTATAAAGCAGAGCGTTTTTAGAATTCACTTGCACTTTGCAGAAATAGAAACGCACTGGGTTATTTGGTTTGTGCCATGAATTAATGTCCATTCTGCCGGGAGGATCTTTTTTTCGAGAATCATGTCAGTTATTTGAGTCTCTACGAGAATTAGAGCAGATGGCTGGTGATTAGAAGGAATCCTACCCAATGTCCAGTGCACACAGGGAGTTTATTTGTGTTCCTTTATATTTTGGGATTAATATTAAGACACTATGTTTCCCATTCTGGGACGATAAAGTCAATCTATCGAGCCAGTGTCTGTAAAATATAACATTATTTGTATAAGTGATGCACTGAGCAAAGTGCAAGAAACAGAAACAGATCTGGAAACTTCAAATAAATTGTGATAGATGTATTTCTGTCGCTATAGTAACAGCCCCGCTCATCTCTCCAAGCCCCTCCTTATTGGAAGCCAGTGATATCAGAAGCCCCGGCGAAATTAGTTTCAAAATAAAAGTACAGGAGAACTGGAGCTTGTGTTAATGTAAGGAAAGTGCATTCCCTATAGATGAAGCCCTTGTATAAATACCACAAATAAACAAAGTGTAACTGTCCCTCTTAGAAATAAAATAACTTGGGATTCTACTAAAAGAAAAAGACTTTTTTTGTTTCCTTTACCCGTAGTGTAAGTTTTGCTACTTTTACTGAATCCCAGAAAAAGGTTAAAGCATAATTTACATTGATGGAGATAGTTCTATCTTTGTGAAGGTCTAAATGATGCAGCAGGAATCTCCTTTGCTCCGTATCTTTCCTTGAGATGGAGTTAGAAGGTCAGTTTTCGTACTGTTTGTTCCCTCTAATTAGATTTTACTTTTCGTTACAAAGCAAATTAAATTGCTAGAAGACAGCGGCAGAGAACAAGGCGGAGATTGGGTCAAGTCTGTGATTGGGGTTTTTTTTTTTCTGTTCTTTACTTTTTAAAGCTAATGATACATAGTCTGGTTCATTGGTTACTGAGCCTTGTGAGAGAATACACTTTGTAACGCCATGATATGAGTCATTGCTCCTTGGTTCTCTTACATTTAAGAGATACGGCTAGGGATGTAATCTATACATTGTGTTTCTTGGGATAGCAGGGAATGGAGGGAATGTATGCTGCTAAAAGATTTACTGGATAATCTTTAATCCTAACAAATCCTAATATCCAAATCTGACTGAATGGTTTAAAAAACAAGTGCTGAGAAGGTAAGAGAACCAATATCCAAAGTCCTGGTGGTCTCGAGGGATAAGGGGGGGGGGGGGGGGGGTGTCACAAAACATTGTGAAACACGGGAAAGACCCTGGAACACGGGAAAGACCCTGGAACACGAGAAAGACCCTGGAACATGAGAGACATTGTGTTTGGAGCGAATGAAACATATGTCAGCAGACAGTGGGAATGTTCTGCCGGTACCAGAAGGAAGACGCTCGTTAGAGTCGGCACGGTGTGAGAATTAATTGCTGATGAAGTGTCCAGAGATTTGATTGAAGGATTAATTATCCATCCTTTGCTAAACACCTTATTTACATTCCATATCTGATGGTGCAATACGGATTGTGTGTACCAACTGCAAAACACCCCATTACTGTGCAATAACAGCACACGTCATCAGTATGCAATAACAGCGCACAACATCACTGCGCAATAACAGCGCACAACATCACTGCGCAATAACAGCACACGACATCACTGCGCAATAACAGCACACAGCATCAATATGCAATAACAGCACACGACATCACTGCGCAATAACAGCACACGGCATCAATATGCAATAACAGCACACGACATCACTGCGCAATAACAGCACACGGCATCAATATGCAATAACAGCACACGACATCACTGCGCAATAACAGCACACGGCATCAATATGCAATAACAGCGCACGCCATCACTGCGCAATAACAGCACATGGCATCAATATGCAATAACAGCACACGCCATCACTGCGCAATAACAGCACATGGCATCAATATGCAATAACAGCACACGACATCACTGCGCAATAACAGCACACGGCATCAGTATGCAATAACAGCGCACGACATCACTGCGCAATAACAGCACACGGCATCACTGCGCAATAACAGCACACGGCATCAATATGCAATAACAGCACACGACATCACTGCGCAATAACAGCACACGGCATCAAAATGCAATAACAGCGCACAACATCACTGCGCAATAACAGCACACGGCATCAATATGCAATAACAGCACACAACATCACTGCGCAATAACAGCACATGGCATCAACATGCAATAACAGCACACGACATCACTGCGCAATAACAGCACATGGCATCAATATGCAATAACAGCGCACGACATCACTGCGCAATAACAGCACACGGCATCACTGCGCAATAACAGCACACGGCATCAATATGCAATAACAGCACACGACATCACTGCGCAATAACAGCACACGGCATCAAAATGCAATAACAGCGCACAACATCACTGCGCAATAACAGCACACGGCATCAATATGCAATAACAGCACACAACATCACTGCGCAATAACAGCACATGGCATCAATATGCAATAACAGCGCACAACATCACTGCGCAATAACAGCACACGGCATCAATATGCAATAACAGCACACAACATCACTGCGCAATAACAGCACATGGCATCAATATGCAATAACAGCACATGGCATCAATATGCAATAACAGCGCACTGCATCAATATGCAATAACAGCGCACTGCATCAATATGCAATAACAGCGCACAACATCACTGCGCAATAACAGCACACGGCATCAATATGCAATAACAGCACACGACATCACTGCGCAATAACAGCACACGGCATCAACATGCAATAACAGCACACGCCATCACTGCGCAATAACAGCACACGGCATCAATATGCAATAACAGCACACAAAATCACTGCGAAATAACAGCGCACTGCATCAATATGCAATAACAGCACACGGCATCAATATGCAATAACAGCGCACTGCATCAATATGCAATAACAGCGCACAACATCACTGCGAAATAACAGCACACGGCATCAATATGCAATAACAGCACACAACATCACTGCGCAATAACAGCACATGGCATCAATATGCAATAACAGCACATGGCATCAATATGCAATAACAGCGCACTGCATCAATATGCAATAACAGCGCACTGCATCAATATGCAATAACAGCGCACAACATCACTGCGCAATAACAGCACACGGCATCAATATGCAATAACAGCACACGACATCACTGCGCAATAACAGCACACGGCATCAATATGCAATAACAGCACATGCCATCACTGCGCAATAACAGCACACGGCATCAATATGCAATAACAGCACACAAAATCACTGCGAAATAACAGCGCACTGCATCAATATGCAATAACAGCACACGGCATCAATATGCAATAACAGCGCACTGCATCAATATGCAATAACAGCGCACAACATCACTGCGAAATAACAGCACACTGCATCAATATGCAATAACAGCACACGACAACACTGCAAAATAACAGCACACGGCATCAATATGCAATAACAGCGCACAACATCACTGCGAAATAACACATGGCATCAGTATGCAATAACAGCACACGGCATCAGTATGCAATAACAGCGCACAACATCACTGCGCAATAACAGCGCACAACATCACTGCGCAATAACAGCACACGGCATCAGTATGCAATAACAGCACACGGCATCACTGCGCAATAACAGCACACGGCATCAGTATGCAATAACAGCACATGGCATCAGTATGCAATAACAGCACATGGCATCAATATGCAATAACAGCGCACAAAATCACTGCGAAATAACAGCACACTGCATCACTGCGCAATAACAGCACACTGCATCACTGCGCAATAACAGCACACTGCATCAATATGCAATAACAGCGCACAAAATCACTGCGAAATAACAGCACACTGCATCACTGCGCAATAACAGCACACTGCATCACTGCGCAATAACAGCACACTGCATCAATATGCAATAACAGCGCACAAAATCACTGCGAAATAACAGCACACTGCATCACTGAGCAATAACAGCACACTGCATCACTGCGCAATAACAGCACACTGCATCAAAATGCTGCTTATACTGTGACTGTATCACCCAAACACTGCTTATACTGTGACTGTATCACCTAAACACTGCTTATACTGTGACTGTATCACCTAAACACTGCTTATACTGTAACTGTATCACCTAAACACTGCTTATACTGTGACTGTATCACCTAAACACTGCTTATACTGTGACTGTATCACCTAAACACTGCTTATACTGTAACTGTATCACCTAAACACTGCTTATACTGTAACTGTATCACCTAAACACTGCTTATACTGTGACTGTATCACCCAAACACTGCTTATACTGTGACTGTATCACCCAAACACTGCTTATACTGTGACTGTATCAGCTAAACACTGCTTATACTGTGACTGTATCACCTAAACACTGCTTGTACTGTGACTGTATCACCTAAACACTGCTTATACTGTGACTGTGTCACCTAAACACTGCTTATACTGTGACTGTATCACCTAAACACTGCTTATACTGTGACTGTATCACCCAAACACTGCTTATACTGTGACTGTATCACCCAAACACTGCTTATACTGTGACTGTATCACCCAAACACTGCTTATACTGTGACTGTATCACCCAAACACTGCTTATACTGTGACTGTATCACCTAAACACTGCTTATACTGTGACTGTATCACCCAAACACTGCTTATACTGTGACTGTATCACCCAAACACTGCTTATACTGTGACTGTATCACCCAAACACTGCTTATATTGTGACTGTATCACCCAAACACTGCTTATACTGTGACTATATCACCCAAACACTGCTTATACTGTGACTGTATCACCTAAACACTGCTTATACTGTGACTGTATCACCCAAACACTGCTTATACTGTGACTGTATCACCCAAACACTGCTTATATTGTGACTGTATCACCCAAACACTGCTTATACTGTTACTGTATCACCCAAACACTGCTTATACTGTGACTGTATCACCCAAACACTGCTTATACTGTGACTGTGTCACCCAAACACTGCTTATACAGTGACTGTATCACCTAAACACTGCTCATACTGTGACTGTATCGCCCAAACACTGCTTATACTGTGACTGTATCACCCAAACACTGCTTATACTGTAACTGTATCACCCAAACACTGCTTATACTGTGACTGTATCACCCAAACACTGCTTATACTGTGACTGTGTCACCCAAACACTGCTTATACAGTGACTGTATCACCTAAACACTGCTCATACTGTGACTGTATCGCCCAAACACTGCTTATACTGTGACTGTATCACCCAAACACTGCTTATACTGTAACTGTATCACCCAAACACTGCTTATACTGTGACTGTATCACCCAAACACTGCTTATACTGTGACTGTATCACCCAAACACTGCTTATACTGTGACTGTTTCACCTAAACACTGCTTATACAGTGACTGTATCACCCTAAACACTGCTTATACTGTGACTGTATCACCTAAACACTGCTTATACTGTGACTGTATCATCTAAACACTGCTTATACTGTGACTGTATCACCTAAACACTGCTTATACTGTGACTGTATCACCCAAACACTGCTTATACTGTGACTGTATCACCCAAACACTGCTTATACTGTGACTGTATCACCCAAACACTGCTTATACTGTGACTGTATCACCTAAACACTGCTTATACTGTGACTGTATCACCTAAACACTGCTTATACTGTGACTTTGGTTTTGTCCCTGATAATTACTTTCTCATTTCAGTCTCTGAGGTCGCAGGGTTTGGTAATTTGCATCTCTTTATGTCCTTTTGTTTGATGATAGTAGCATTGAAATAATTCCTATTTTCAGATCTCAGTTGTTAGTTTCCTTTAGTGCGTTTTCTATACTTTATTTCCGGGGTTTGTACTGTGCCTGTCACACTGCAGCTGGATAATTAAAGGTTATGTGAAAAAGCCTGATAAGAAAATATGGACCTGTGTCGCCCCATGAGAGAAGCATCTGACGCTAATTATACATTCAAAGCACAGACCAGGGCAAACGTGGCAGGAAAAACAGACGTAGGGTTTTACTCCTGAAGGAGAGAAGTGCAGGGAATTGGGAAGGGACTTGGAAAGTTAAGGCCAAAGTAGTCGAGTTGGAAAAATTCTCCCATTCAGCTGGGGCTTAGTGTTTGTTGGAATAATCTTCATTAAATAGAGAATTTCAGAAAATTAAGGGAGTTTTCAGATTTACAGGACAAAAAGTCTAAAGTTTAATGTCCAGATTCCTGGGATCTGAAGGATCTTTCAGCCTTATGTCAGGTTTCCTGCTGACCCTCTGAGATCTCAGAGACGAACCAGTGAGACAAACACCCTGCGCCTCGAGTGCCGACTTTATTAGCGACTCCCAAACACCTCTGATACTGCGAGAGGAGAGACTGGAACCTGCTCTATCCACCGTGTTAGCTGAAATGCCAGAGAATCATACATCCTAATCCTCGAGGAAGGAAGTGATAACAAGCGTTTAGTTCATCTTTAAGATGCTTTGTAATTACTTCTCCTGCTCCTTTAAATAAATCCACATTGCCCACTTCTCTCTCCAGCGGTACAGAGGCTATTTATAGCCTCCGAGGAGGAGAAATTATAAGAAACCTCAGACCCCGCTGAGCTGATATCTAATTGATCCAATCGCTTCGCTGGCGCTCAGTGCAGCGTGGTATTTACTGAAATGATAGACAATCATCTGCCACGTGGGTATTTCCATCTCTACAATATATAGACTAGAAAACGTGAGGCTAGTGCTCTACGCCAGCGAATCATGCCGAGCACATGTGTCTCACCATCAGAATTCTCACACGCTGTCTGCTAACAGCAATATGTCTCACCAACAGAATTCTCACACACTGTCTGCTAACGGCAATATGTCTCACCCTCAGAATTCTCACACACTGTCTGCTAACGGCAATATGTCTCACCCTCAGAATTCTCACACACTGTCTGCTAACGGCAATATGTCTCACCATCAGAATTCTCACACACTGTCTGCTAACGGCAATATGTCTCACCATCAGAATTCTCACACACTGTCTGCTAACGGCAATATGTCTCACCATCAGAATTCTCACACACTGTCTGCTAACGGCAATATGTCTCACCATCAGAATTCTCACACACTGTCTGCTAACGGCAATATGTCTCACCATCAGAATTCTTACACACTGTCTGCTAACGGCAATATGTCTCACCCTCAGAATTCTCACACACTGTCTGCTAACAGCAATATGTCTCACCATCAGAATTCTCACACACTGTCTGCTAACGGCAATATGTCTCACCATCAGAATTCTCACACACTGTCTGCTAACGGCAATATGTCTCACCATCAGAATTCTCACACACTGTCTGCTAACGGCAATATGTCTCACCATCAGAATTCTCACACACTGTCTGCTAACGGCAATATGTCTCACCATCAGAATTCTTACACACTGTCTGCTAACGGCAATATGTCTCACCCTCAGAATTCTCACACACTGTCTGCTAACAGCAATATGTCTCACCATCAGAATTCTCACACACTGTCTGCTAACGGCAATATGTCTCACCATCAGAATTCTCACACACTGTCTGCTAACGGCAATACGTCTCACCCTCAGAATTCTTACACACTGTCTGCTAACGGCAATATGTCTCACCATCAGAATTCTCACACACTGTCTGCTAACGGCAATATGTCTCACCATCAGAATTCTCATACACTGTCTGCTAACGGCAATATGTCTCACCATCAGAATTCTCACACACTGTCTGCTAACAGCAATATGTCTCACCCTCAGAATTCTCACACACGGTCTGCTAACGGCAATATGTCTCACCATCAGAATTCTCACACACTGTCTGCTAACAGCAATATGTCTCACCATCAGAATTCTCACACACTGTCTGCTAACGGCAATATGTCTCACCCTCAGAATTCTCACACACTGTCTGCTAACGGCAATATGTCTCACCCTCAGAATTCTCACACGCTGTCTGCTAACGGCAATATGTCTCACCCTCAGAATTCTCACACACTGTCTGCTAACAGCAATATGTCTCACCCTCAGAATTCTCACACGCTGTCTGCTAACGGCAATATGTCTCACCCTCAGAATTCTCACACACTGTCTGCTAACGGCAATATGTCTCACCATCAGAATTCTCACACACTGTCTGCTAACGGCAATATGTCTCACCATCAGAATTCTCACACACTGTCTGCTAACGGCAATATGTCTCACCATCAGAATTCTCACACACTGTCTGCTAACGGCAATATGTCTCACCATCAGAATTCTCACACGCTGTCTGCTAACGGCAATATGTCTCACCATCAGAATTCTCACAGACTGTCTGCTAACGGCAATATGTCTCACCATCAGAATTCTCACACACTGTCTGCTAACGGCAATATGTCTCACCCTCAGAATTCTCAAACACTGTCTGCTAACGGCAATATGTCTCACCATCAGAATTCTCACACACTGTCTGCTAACGGCAATATGTCTCACCATCAGAATTCTCACACACTGTCTGCTAACAGCAATATGTCTCACCATCAGAATTCTCACACACTGTCTGCTAACGGCAATATGTCTCACCATCAGAATTCTCACACACTGTCTGCTAACGGCAATATGTCTCACCCTCAGAATTCTCACACACTGTCTGCTAACGGCAATATGTCTCACCATCAGAATTCTCACACACTGTCTGCTAACGGCAATATGTCTCACCCTCAGAATTCTCACACACTGTCTGCTAACGGCAATATGTCTCACCATCAGAATTCTCACACACTGTCTGCTAACAGCAATATGTCTCACCATCAGAATTCTCACACACTGTCTGCTAACGGCAATATGTCTCACCATCAGAATTCTCACACACTGTCTGCTAACGGCAATATGTCTCACCCTCAGAATTCTCACACACTGTCTGCTAACGGCAATATGTCTCACCATCAGAATTCTCACACACTGTCTGCTAACGGCAATATGTCTCACCATCAGAATTCTCACACACTGTCTGCTAACGGCAATATGTCTCACCATCAGAATTCTCACACGCTGTCTGCTAACGGCAATATGTCTCACCCTCAGAATTATCACACACTGTCTGCTAACGGCAATATGTCTCACCATCAGAATTCTCACACACTGTCTGCTAATGGCAATATGTCTCACCATCAGAATTATCACACACTGTCTGCTAACGGCAATATGTCTCACCATCAGAATTATCACACACTGTCTGCTAACGGCAATATGTCTCACCATCAGAATTCTCACACACGGTCTGCTAACGGCAATATGTCTCACCATCAGAATTCTCACACACTGTCTGCTAAAGGCAATATGTCTCACCATCAGAATTCTCACACACTGTCTGCTAACGGCAATATGTCTCACCCTCAGAATTCTCACACACTGTCTGCTAACGGCAATATGTCTCACCATCAGAATTCTCACACACTGTCTGCTAACGGCAATATGTCTCACCCTCAGAATTCTCACACGCTGTCTGCTAACGGCAATATGTCTCACCATCAGAATTCTCACACGCTGTCTGCTAACGGCAATATGTCTCACCATCAGAATTCTCACACACTGTCTGCTAACGGCAATATGTCTCACCATCAGAATTCTCACACACTGTCTGCTAACGGCAATATGTCTCACCATCAGAATTCTCACACACTGTCTGCTAACGGCAATATGTCTCACCATCAGAATTCTCACACGCTGTCTGCTAACGGCAATATGTCTCACCCTCAGAATTCTCACACGCTGTCTGCTAACGGCAATATGTCTCACCATCAGAATTCTCACACACTGTCTGCTAACGGCAATATGTCTCACCATCAGAATTCTCACACACTGTCTGCTAACGGCAATATGTCTCACCATCAGAATTCTCACACGCTGTCTGCTAACGGCATTATGTCATACCCTCAGAATTCTCACACGCTGTCTGCTAACGGCAATATGTCTCACCATCAGAATTCTCACACACTGTCTGCTAACGGCAATATGTCTCACCATCAGAATTCTCACACACTGTCTGCTAACGGCAATATGTCTCACCCTCAGAATTCTCACACACTGTCTGCTAACGGCAATATGTCTCACCATCAGAATTCTCACACGCTGTCTGCTAACGGCAATATGTCTCACCCTCAGAATTCTCACACGCTGTCTGCTAACGGCAATATGTCTCACCATCAGAATTCTCACACACTGTCTGCTAACGGCAATATGTCTCACCATCAGAATTCTCACACACTGTCTGCTAACGGCAATATGTCTCACCATCAGAATTCTCACACACTGTCTGCTAACGGCAATATGTCTCACCATCAGAATTCTCACACACTGTCTGCTAACGGCAATATGTCTCACCATCAGAATTCTCACACACTGTCTGCTAACGGCAATATGTCTCACCCTCAGAATTCTCACACACTGTCTGCTAACGGCAATATGTCTCACCATCAGAATTCTCACACACTGTCTGCTAACGGCAATATGTCTCACCATCAGAATTCTCACACACTGTCTGCTAACGGCAATATGTCTCACCATCAGAATTCTCACACGCTGTCTGCTAACGGCAATATGTCTCACCCTCAGAATTATCACACACTGTCTGCTAACGGCAATATGTCTCACCATCAGAATTCTCACACACTGTCTGCTAATGGCAATATGTCTCACCATCAGAATTATCACACACTGTCTGCTAACGGCAATATGTCTCACCATCAGAATTATCACACACTGTCTGCTAACGGCAATATGTCTCACCATCAGAATTCTCACACACGGTCTGCTAACGGCAATATGTCTCACCATCAGAATTCTCACACACTGTCTGCTAAAGGCAATATGTCTCACCATCAGAATTCTCACACACTGTCTGCTAACGGCAATATGTCTCACCCTCAGAATTCTCACACACTGTCTGCTAACGGCAATATGTCTCACCATCAGAATTCTCACACACTGTCTGCTAACGGCAATATGTCTCACCCTCAGAATTCTCACACGCTGTCTGCTAACGGCAATATGTCTCACCATCAGAATTCTCACACGCTGTCTGCTAACGGCAATATGTCTCACCATCAGAATTCTCACACACTGTCTGCTAACGGCAATATGTCTCACCATCAGAATTCTCACACACTGTCTGCTAACGGCAATATGTCTCACCATCAGAATTCTCACACACTGTCTGCTAACGGCAATATGTCTCACCATCAGAATTCTCACACGCTGTCTGCTAACGGCAATATGTCTCACCCTCAGAATTCTCACACGCTGTCTGCTAACGGCAATATGTCTCACCATCAGAATTCTCACACACTGTCTGCTAACGGCAATATGTCTCACCATCAGAATTCTCACACACTGTCTGCTAACGGCAATATGTCTCACCATCAGAATTCTCACACGCTGTCTGCTAACGGCAATATGTCATACCCTCAGAATTCTCACACGCTGTCTGCTAACGGCAATATGTCTCACCATCAGAATTCTCACACACTGTCTGCTAACGGCAATATGTCTCACCATCAGAATTCTCACACACTGTCTGCTAACGGCAATATGTCTCACCCTCAGAATTCTCACACACTGTCTGCTAACGGCAATATGTCTCACCATCAGAATTCTCACACGCTGTCTGCTAACGGCAATATGTCTCACCCTCAGAATTCTCACACGCTGTCTGCTAACGGCAATATGTCTCACCATCAGAATTCTCACACACTGTCTGCTAACGGCAATATGTCTCACCATCAGAATTCTCACACACTGTCTGCTAACGGCAATATGTCTCACCATCAGAATTCTCACACACTGTCTGCTAACGGCAATATGTCTCACCATCAGAATTCTCACACACTGTCTGCTAACGGCAATATGTCTCACCATCAGAATTCTCACACACTGTCTGCTAACAGCAATATGTCTCACCATCAGAATTCTCACACACTGTCTGCTAACGGCAATATGTATCACCATCAGAATTCTCATACACTGTCTGCTAACGGCAATATGTCTCACCATCAGAATTCTTACACACTGTCTGCTAACGGCAATATGTCTCACCATCAGAATTCTGTTCTATTGGGGTGAAAATCAAATTATTTCTTTGCTCAGGATGATGGGAGTTAATCTGATTTGGTCAGATTAGTGATCTATACATGATTGGCATGGAGTGGATGGGTAACAGATACTCAGATCCTAGTCACCATGTATATTCCTCAGTGTAATATTATTAAGCATGACATATCTTATATTAAAAGAATCATTGAATCTACCTCTACCTTCTCCCAAATTATGTCCCATGTTTCCAAACGCTGGAATGGCCTCTCTTTTATCAGCCAGTTACCAGTTATTGATCTGTAATCTGCAGGAACCAATGAATTCTTGTATATTTTACTAATAAAACTATTGATATAATGGGTTTGGTCATTGGTACCCACGCATCTCATCTCTCCTGGCGATATAACCCACCTTCCAAAACGTCCAGTGTTTTTTCCCCTGTGGAGAATCAGATGGGTGTTTGTGTACGATCATTTATAGATACATAGATAGATAGGCATGCATAGATAAATGCATTCCCAGGCAGACTGAAGATCCACAAAGTTAATTTCCATTTAAAACACCTTGATCCTTCTCCTTTTTGACAGAAGTTTGGCTGGCGCTGTGATGGGGGACAGCAGGAATCTCCTTCTCTTCAGCACAATTAGCATTTTGACATTCTCTGCTGACAGACAGCCTCCAGAATGACAGTGGCTGTATATCACCCATAGCATATCACAGCTAGGGCTGCCACACATCATATACAAATAATCTCACGCCAACGGAAATTAGCATGGGAGATGTGATGGGATCTCAGCAAAAGCCAGAGCTTCCAAAGCACCTACATCACTGCACCGCTAATTTAACACTTTGTTTATAATTAGCACTTGTAATTTAATTTAATTTAATATGGAGCAGGTGCTGGAAGATAATGAGCTACGATTGATTGCTTTGGATAAGAAATGAACAAATAAACCTGCTGGGTTAAACACAGAGCAAGTATTTCTTCAAATCCCACACTGCAAAATGCTAAATACTAATTCTTCCCAAATCCTCCTCAAACACTTCTATTTTTCCTGCTTAATGTCAGTTTTGGATGTATTTCTGGCCAGGATCCTCCTGCAGATACAGGTCACACGTGGTCCATTTTTGTAAAGACACCAGCTGTTTTTTTCTAATTTTGGGCTTTCTTGGACTCCCAGACTTTAATCATGACATTTCAGGCACGGTTTTCCTTTTCTTGTGTCTGACTTTTTAATAAAATTGAATAAAATATGTGGAAAAACAAACCCTGTTCTTCATGTAGTTTTATTTTTCATTTGGAGCAGCGGATATATTGCATCATTACTCCCTTTCGGCTAGCAGAATGTTGGGAGCATCAGGTGTGAAAATCCCAGGTTCTCATTGGCTGCTGGTCTCAGATTTTATATAATGCAGTAATTATTTCTAATGGAGAGTGTGTGAGAGAGTGTGTGAGAGAGTGTGTGTGAGAGTGTGTGGGAGTGTGTGTGTGAGAGTATGTGTGAGTGTGTGTGAGAGTGTGTGAGAGTGCTGGAGAGTGTTGGAGAGTGTGTGAGGGTGTGTGATGGTGTGAGTGTGTGTGAGAGTGTGTGTGAGTGTGAGAGTGTGTGTGAGAGTATGTGTGTGAGAGTGAGTGTGAGAGTGTGTGTGAGAGTGTGTGAGAGTGCTGGAGAGTGTTGGAGAGTGTGTGAGTGTGTGTGATGGTGTGAGTGTGTGTGAGAGTATGTGTGTGAGAGTGTGTGTGAGAGTGTGTGTGAGAGTGTGTGTGAGAGTGTGTGTGAGAGTGCTGGAGAGTGTTGGAGAGTGTGTGAGGGTGTGTGATGGTGTGAGTGTGTGTGAGAGTGTGTGTGAGTGTGAGAGTGTGTGTGAGAGTATGTGTGTGAGAGTGTGTGTGAGAGTGTGTGTAAGAGAGACTGTGTGTGAGTGTGAGAGAGTGTGTGAGAGTGTGTCCTCCACACTGAATTCAGTCATATTATGTCCACAATACAGGAAATAAATATAATTAAGCTGGGAACCTTGTTTTGAACTGATTTATGGCAAGGTGTACTGTCTGCTTTAATAAAAGTTTGAGAATGTTTGTAAAATAACTTACCTTTTCTTTAAGGTAATTAATCCTTAATTAATGTTTAGTAGCGAATTTCCCTTTTATCTCATTTTGTAAATTTCCCCAAACTAATTAGAGTTAGTTTTTTTCCCAGCAGTAAGAATGTGATTGTTAATAAATCACCAATAATGAAGTTTGGTTAAATATATACTTATATTTCGACATGTTTGTCGTTCCAGCAAGCTCTAGAATTCAGTTATAGAAAACGATGACCCGCAACGAGATTCAATTCGATTGTTTTGCCTTAATTGGAATTAAATTATTTTTTTTATCATTACTTTCAGGTCAGCGCAGATAAGGTTAATTAACATTATTTTCTAATGAAGTATAATCTTGCCTGACCTAGCATCAAGTTAATTAATGCCATTATCATCCACAGAGGCTCTTCTATTCCTCTAATTACCACGGCAACGAGGAGCTATCTTTGAAGGGATCATCCCTGGTAAACTAACATCCCCAGCCCCGTCTATCTGCAGTGTCAGAGCGCCACATACTAGTAATCTTATTTTAATGCATGGTTCACTGAAAGACACCTAAACATGTCTGTACTGTGACTGTATAGAAGAGAAAAGGATCTATACATGGTGTTGGCAAAATTACAGCAAATGCATGAAATAAGAGAGAGAGATGTTTTAAAGGGATATTTGTTTACTTGTGCTACAGACAGACGTGTTCATTTTGACGGAAAATTCTGATTTAGTTAAATCTCCAGTAATGAAGGAGGGAACAGGTCTGAGAAGCTGTTACACAGTATTAAGTTAACTTGCTAGGGAGATGGGAGGGAACAGGTCTGAGAAGCTGTTACATAGTGTTACATTAACTTGCTGGGGAGATGGGAGGGAACAGGTCTGAGAAGCTGTTACACAGTGTTAAGTTAACTTGCTAGGGAGATGGGAGGGAACAGGTCTGAGAAGATGTTACATAGTGTTACATTAACTTGCTAGGGAGATGGGAGGGAACAGGTCTGAGAAGCTGTTACACAGTGTTAAGTTAACTTGCTAGGGAGATGGGAGGGAACAGGTCTGAGAAGATGTTACATAGTGTTACATTAACTTGCTAGGGAGATGGGAGGGAACAGGTCTGAGAAGGCTGTTACACAGTGTTAAGTTAACTTGCTAGGGAGATGGGAGGGAACAGGTCTGAGAAGGCTGTTACAAAGTGTTATGTTAACTTGCTAGGGAGATGGGAGGGAACAGGTCTGAGAAGCTGTAACATAGTGTTAAGTTAACTTGCTAGGGAGATGAAAGGGAACAGGTCTGAGAAGGCTGTTACATAGTGTTAAGTTAACTTGCTAGGGAGATGGGAGGGAACAGGTCTGAGAAGCTGTGACATAGTGTTAAGTTAACTTGCTAGGGAGATGGGAGGGAACAGGTCTGAGAAGATGTTACATAGTGTTACATTAACTTGCTAGGGAGATGGGAGAGAACAGGTCTGAGAAGGTATTACATAGTGTTACGTTAACTTGCTAGGGAGATGGGAGGGAACAGGTCTGAGAAGCTGTAACATAGTGTTAAGTTAACTTGCTAGGGAGATGGGAGGGAACAGGTCTGAGAAGCTGTTACATAGTGTTAAGTTAACTTGCTAGGGAGATGGGAGAGAACAGGTCTGAGAAGGCTGTTATATAGTGTTAAGTTAGCTTGCTAGGGAGATGGGAGGGAACAGGTCTGAGAAGCTGTTACATAGTGTTACATTAACTTGCTAGGGAGATGGGAGGGAACAGGTCTGAGAAGGCTGTTACATAGTGTTAAGTTAACTTGCTAGGGAGATGGGAGGGAACAGGTCTGAGAAGCTGTTACACAGTGTTACATTAACTTGCTAGGGAGATGGGAGGGAACAGGTCAGAGAAGCTGTTACATAGTGTTAAGTTAACTTGCTAGGGAGATGGGAGGGAACAGGTCTGAGAAGGCTGTTACATAGTGTTAAGTTACCTTGCTAGGGAGATGGGAGGGAACAGGTCTGAGAAGCTGTTACATAGTGTTAAGTTAACTTGCTAGGGAGATGGGAGGGAACAGGTCTGAGAAGATGTTACATAGTGTTACATTAACTTGCTAGGGAGATGGGAGGGAACAGGTCTGAGAAGGCTGTTACATAGTGTTAAGTTAACTTGCTAGGGAGATGGGAGGGAACAGGTCTGAGAAGGCTGTTACAAAGTGTTATGTTAACTTGCTAGGGAGATGGGAGGGAACAGGTCTGAGAAGCTGTAACATAGTGTTAAGTTAACTTGCTAGGGAGATGAAAGGGAACAGGTCTGAGAAGGCTGTTACATAGTGTTAAGTTAACTTGCTAGGGAGATGGGAGGGAACAGGTCTGAGAAGCTGTGACATAGTGTTAAGTTAACTTGCTAGGGAGATGGGAGGGAACAGGTCTGAGAAGATGTTACATAGTGTTACATTAACTTGCTAGGGAGATGGGAGAGAACAGGTCTGAGAAGGTATTACATAGTGTTACGTTAACTTGCTAGGGAGATGGGAGGGAACAGGTCTGAGAAGCTGTTACACAGTGTTACGTTAACTTGCTAGGGAGATGGGAGGGAACAGGTCTGAGAAGCTGTAACATAGTGTTAAGTTAACTTGCTAGGGAGATGGGAGGGAACAGGTCTGAGAAGCTGTTACATAGTGTTAAGTTAACTTGCTAGGGAGATGGGAGAGAACAGGTCTGAGAAGGCTGTTATATAGTGTTAAGTTAGCTTGCTAGGGAGATGGGAGGGAACAGGTCTGAGAAGCTGTTACATAGTGTTACATTAACTTGCTAGGGAGATGGGAGGGAACAGGTCTGAGAAGGCTGTTACATAGTGTTAAGTTAACTTGCTAGGGAGATGGGAGGGAACAGGTCTGAGAAGCTGTTACATAGTGTTACATTAACTTGCTAGGGAGATGGGAGGGAACAGGTCTGAGAAGCTGTTACATAGTGTTAAGTTAACTTGCTAGGGAGATGGGAGGGAACAGGTCTGAGAAGCTGTTACATAGTGTTACATTAACTTGCTAGGGAGATGGGAGGGAACAGGTCTGAGAAGGCTGTTACACAGTGTTAAGTTAACTTGCTAGGGAGATGGGAGGGAACAGGTCTGAGAAGCTGTTACATAGTATTAAGTTAGCTTGCTAGGGAGATGGGAGGGAACAGGTCTGAGAAGGCTGTTACATAGTGTTAAGTTAACTTGCTAGGGAGATGGGAGGGAACAGGTCTGAGAAGCTGTTACATAGTTTTATGTTAACTTGCTAGGGAGATGGGAGAGAACAGGTCTGAGAAGCTGTTACACAGTGTTAAGTTAACTTGCTAGGGAGATGGGAGGGAACAGGTCTGAGAAGGCTGTTACAAAGTGTTATGTTAACTTGCTAGGGAGATGGGAGGGAACAGGTCTGAGAAGGCAGTTACATAGTGTTAAGTTAACTTGCTAGGGAGATGGGAGGGAACAGGTCTGAGAAGCTTTTACAAAGTGTTAAGTTAACTTGCTAGGGAGATGGGAGGGAACAGGTCTGAGAAGCTGTTACATAGTGTTACATTAACTTGCTAGGGAGATGGGAGGGAACAGGTCTGAGAAGGCTGTTACATAGTGTTAAGTTAACTTGCTAGGGAGATGGGAGGGAACAGGTCTGAGAAGCTGTTACACAGTGTTACATTAACTTGCTAGGGAGATGGGAGGGAACAGGTCTGAGAAGCTGTTACATAGTGTTAAGTTAACTTGCTAGGGAGATGGGAGGGAACAGGTCTGAGAAGGCTGTTACATAGTGTTAAGTTACCTTGCTAGGGAGATGGGAGGGAACAGGTCTGAGAAGCTGTTACATAGTGTTAAGTTAACTTGCTAGGGAGATGGGAGGGAACAGGTCTGAGAAGATGTTACATAGTGTTACATTAACTTGCTAGGGAGATGGGAGGGAACAGGTCTGAGAAGGCTGTTACATAGTGTTAAGTTAACTTGCTAGGGAGATGGGAGGGAACAGGTCTGAGAAGGCTGTTACAAAGTGTTATGTTAACTTGCTAGGGAGATGGGAGGGAACAGGTCTGAGAAGCTGTAACATAGTGTTAAGTTAACTTGCTAGGGAGATGAAAGGGAACAGGTCTGAGAAGGCTGTTACATAGTGTTAAGTTAACTTGCTAGGGAGATGGGAGGGAACAGGTCTGAGAAGCTGTGACATAGTGTTAAGTTAACTTGCTAGGGAGATGGGAGGGAACAGGTCTGAGAAGATGTTACATAGTGTTACATTAACTTGCTAGGGAGATGGGAGAGAACAGGTCTGAGAAGGTATTACATAGTGTTACGTTAACTTGCTAGGGAGATGGGAGGGAACAGGTCTGAGAAGCTGTTACACAGTGTTACGTTAACTTGCTAGGGAGATGGGAGGGAACAGGTCTGAGAAGCTGTAACATAGTGTTAAGTTAACTTGCTAGGGAGATGGGAGGGAACAGGTCTGAGAAGCTGTTACATAGTGTTAAGTTAACTTGCTAGGGAGATGGGAGAGAACAGGTCTGAGAAGGCTGTTATATAGTGTTAAGTTAGCTTGCTAGGGAGATGGGAGGGAACAGGTCTGAGAAGCTGTTACATAGTGTTACATTAACTTGCTAGGGAGATGGGAGGGAACAGGTCTGAGAAGGCTGTTACATAGTGTTAAGTTAACTTGCTAGGGAGATGGGAGGGAACAGGTCTGAGAAGCTGTTACATAGTGTTACATTAACTTGCTAGGGAGATGGGAGGGAACAGGTCTGAGAAGCTGTTACATAGTGTTAAGTTAACTTGCTAGGGAGATGGGAGGGAACAGGTCTGAGAAGCTGTTACATAGTGTTACATTAACTTGCTAGGGAGATGGGAGGGAACAGGTCTGAGAAGGCTGTTACACAGTGTTAAGTTAACTTGCTAGGGAGATGGGAGGGAACAGGTCTGAGAAGCTGTTACATAGTATTAAGTTAGCTTGCTAGGGAGATGGGAGGGAACAGGTCTGAGAAGGCTGTTACATAGTGTTAAGTTAACTTGCTAGGGAGATGGGAGGGAACAGGTCTGAGAAGCTGTTACATAGTTTTATGTTAACTTGCTAGGGAGATGGGAGAGAACAGGTCTGAGAAGCTGTTACACAGTGTTAAGTTAACTTGCTAGGGAGATGGGAGGGAACAGGTCTGAGAAGGCTGTTACAAAGTGTTATGTTAACTTGCTAGGGAGATGGGAGGGAACAGGTCTGAGAAGGCAGTTACATAGTGTTAAGTTAACTTGCTAGGGAGATGGGAGGGAACAGGTCTGAGAAGCTTTTACAAAGTGTTAAGTTAACTTGCTAGGGAGATGGGAGGGAACAGGTCTGAGAAGGCTGTTACATAGTGTTACATTAACTTGCTAGGGAGATGGGAGGGAACAGGTCTGAGAAGGCTGTTACATAGTGTTATGTTAACTTGCTAGGGAGATGGGAGGGAACAGGTCTGAGAAGCTGTTACAAAGTGTTAAGTTAACTTGCTAGGGAGATGGGAGGGAATAGGTCTGAGAAGGCTGTTACATAGTGTTAAGTTAACTTGCTAGGGAGATGGGAGGGAACAGGTCTGAGAAGGCTGTTACATAGTGTTAAGTTAACTTGCTAGGGAGATGGGAGGGAATAGGTCTGAGAAGCTCTTACATAGTGTTAAGTTAACTTGCTAGGGAGATGGGAGGGAACAGGTCTGAGAAGCTGTTACAAAGTGTTAAGTTAACTTGCTAGGGAGATGGGAGGGAACAGGTCTGAGAAGGCTGTTACATAGTGCTAAGTTAGCTTGCTAGGGAGATGGGAGGGAACAGGTCTGAGAAGGTATTACAAAGTGTTAAGTTACCTTGCTAGGGAGATGGGAGGGAACAGGTCTGAGAAGGCTGTTACACAGTGTTATGTTACCTTGCTAGGGAGATGGGAGGGAACAGGTCTGAGAAGCTCTTACATAGTGTTAAGTTAACTTGCTAGGGAGATGGGAGGGAACAGGTCTGAGAAGGCTGTTACATAGTGTTAAGTTAACTTGCTATGGAGATTGGAGGGAACAGGTCTGAGAAGCTGTAACATAGTGTTATGTTAACTTGCTAGGGAGATGGGAGGGAACAGGTCTGAGAAGGCTGTTACAAAGTGTTATGTTAACTTGCTCGGGAGATGGGAGGGAACAGGTCTGAGAAGGCTGTTACATAGTGTTACGTTAACTTGCTAGGGAGATGAAAGGGAACAGGTCTGAGAAGGCTGTTACATAGTGTTAAGTTAACTTGCTAGGGAGATGGGAGGGACCAGGTCTGAGAAGCTGTGACATAGTGTTAAGTTAACTTGCTAGGGAGATGGGAGGGAACAGGTCTGAGAAGATGTTACATAGTGTTACATTAACTTGCTAGGGAGATGGGAGAGAACAGGTCTGAGAAGGTATTACATAGTGTTACGTTAACTTGCTAGGGAGATGGGAGGGAACAGGTCTGAGAAGCTGTTACACAGTGTTACGTTAACTTGCTAGGGAGATGGGAGGGAACAGGTCTGAGAAGCTGTAACATAGTGTTAAGTTAACTTGCTAGGGAGATGGGAGGGAACAGGTCTGAGAAGCTGTTACATAGTGTTAAGTTAACTTGCTAGGGAGATGGGAGAGAACAGGTCTGAGAAGGCTGTTATATAGTGTTAAGTTAGCTTGCTAGGGAGATGGGAGGGAACAGGTCTGAGAAGCTGTTACATAGTGTTACATTAACTTGCTAGGGAGATGGGAGGGAACAGGTCTGAGAAGGCTGTTACATAGTGTTAAGTTAACTTGCTAGGGAGATGGGAGGGAACAGGTCTGAGAAGCTGTTACATAGTGTTACATTAACTTGCTAGGGAGATGGGAGGGAACAGGTCTGAGAAGCTGTTACATAGTGTTAAGTTAACTTGCTAGGGAGATGGGAGGGAACAGGTCTGAGAAGCTGTTACATAGTGTTACATTAACTTGCTAGGGAGATGGGAGGGAACAGGTCTGAGAAGGCTGTTACACAGTGTTAAGTTAACTTGCTAGGGAGATGGGAGGGAACAGGTCTGAGAAGCTGTTACATAGTATTAAGTTAGCTTGCTAGGGAGATGGGAGGGAACAGGTCTGAGAAGGCTGTTACATAGTGTTAAGTTAACTTGCTAGGGAGATGGGAGGGAACAGGTCTGAGAAGCTGTTACATAGTTTTATGTTAACTTGCTAGGGAGATGGGAGAGAACAGGTCTGAGAAGCTGTTACACAGTGTTAAGTTAACTTGCTAGGGAGATGGGAGGGAACAGGTCTGAGAAGGCTGTTACAAAGTGTTATGTTAACTTGCTAGGGAGATGGGAGGGAACAGGTCTGAGAAGGCAGTTACATAGTGTTAAGTTAACTTGCTAGGGAGATGGGAGGGAACAGGTCTGAGAAGCTTTTACAAAGTGTTAAGTTAACTTGCTAGGGAGATGGGAGGGAACAGGTCTGAGAAGCTGTTACATAGTGTTACATTAACTTGCTAGGGAGATGGGAGGGAACAGGTCTGAGAAGGCTGTTACATAGTGTTAAGTTAACTTGCTAGGGAGATGGGAGGGAACAGGTCTGAGAAGCTGTTACACAGTGTTACATTAACTTGCTAGGGAGATGGGAGGGAACAGGTCTGAGAAGCTGTTACATAGTGTTAAGTTAACTTGCTAGGGAGATGGGAGGGAACAGGTCTGAGAAGGCTGTTACATAGTGTTAAGTTAACTTGCTAGGGAGATGGGAGGGAACAGGTCTGAGAAGCTGTAACATAGTGTTAAGTTAACTTGCTAGGGAGATGGGAGGGAACAGGTCTGAGAAGATGTTACATAGTGTTACATTAACTTGCTAGGGAGATGGGAGGGAACAGGTCTGAGAAGGCTGTTACATAGTGTTAAGTTAACTTGCTAGGGAGATGGGAGGGAACAGGTCTGAGAAGGCTGTTACAAAGTGTTATGTTAACTTGCTAGGGAGATGGGAGGGAACAGGTCTGAGAAGCTGTAACATAGTGTTAAGTTAACTTGCTAGGGAGATGAAAGGGAACAGGTCTGAGAAGGCTGTTACATAGTGTTAAGTTAACTTGCTAGGGAGATGGGAGGGAACAGGTCTGAGAAGCTGTGACATAGTGTTAAGTTAACTTGCTAGGGAGATGGGAGGGAACAGGTCTGAGAAGATGTTACATAGTGTTACATTAACTTGCTAGGGAGATGGGAGAGAACAGGTCTGAGAAGGTATTACATAGTGTTACGTTAACTTGCTAGGGAGATGGGAGGGAACAGGTCTGAGAAGCTGTTACACAGTGTTACGTTAACTTGCTAGGGAGATGGGAGGGAACAGGTCTGAGAAGCTGTAACATAGTGTTAAGTTAACTTGCTAGGGAGATGGGAGGGAACAGGTCTGAGAAGCTGTTACATAGTGTTAAGTTAACTTGCTAGGGAGATGGGAGAGAACAGGTCTGAGAAGGCTGTTATATAGTGTTAAGTTAGCTTGCTAGGGAGATGGGAGGGAACAGGTCTGAGAAGCTGTTACATAGTGTTACATTAACTTGCTAGGGAGATGGGAGGGAACAGGTCTGAGAAGGCTGTTACATAGTGTTAAGTTAACTTGCTAGGGAGATGGGAGGGAACAGGTCTGAGAAGCTGTTACATAGTGTTACATTAACTTGCTAGGGAGATGGGAGGGAACAGGTCTGAGAAGCTGTTACATAGTGTTAAGTTAACTTGCTAGGGAGATGGGAGGGAACAGGTCTGAGAAGCTGTTACATAGTGTTACATTAACTTGCTAGGGAGATGGGAGGGAACAGGTCTGAGAAGGCTGTTACACAGTGTTAAGTTAACTTGCTAGGGAGATGGGAGGGAACAGGTCTGAGAAGCTGTTACATAGTATTAAGTTAGCTTGCTAGGGAGATGGGAGGGAACAGGTCTGAGAAGGCTGTTACATAGTGTTAAGTTAACTTGCTAGGGAGATGGGAGGGAACAGGTCTGAGAAGCTGTTACATAGTTTTATGTTAACTTGCTAGGGAGATGGGAGAGAACAGGTCTGAGAAGCTGTTACACAGTGTTAAGTTAACTTGCTAGGGAGATGGGAGGGAACAGGTCTGAGAAGGCTGTTACAAAGTGTTATGTTAACTTGCTAGGGAGATGGGAGGGAACAGGTCTGAGAAGGCAGTTACATAGTGTTAAGTTAACTTGCTAGGGAGATGGGAGGGAACAGGTCTGAGAAGCTTTTACAAAGTGTTAAGTTAACTTGCTAGGGAGATGGGAGGGAACAGGTCTGAGAAGGCTGTTACATAGTGTTACATTAACTTGCTAGGGAGATGGGAGGGAACAGGTCTGAGAAGGCTGTTACATAGTGTTATGTTAACTTGCTAGGGAGATGGGAGGGAACAGGTCTGAGAAGCTGTTACAAAGTGTTAAGTTAACTTGCTAGGGAGATGGGAGGGAATAGGTCTGAGAAGGCTGTTACATAGTGTTAAGTTAACTTGCTAGGGAGATGGGAGGGAACAGGTCTGAGAAGGCTGTTACATAGTGTTAAGTTAACTTGCTAGGGAGATGGGAGGGAATAGGTCTGAGAAGCTCTTACATAGTGTTAAGTTAACTTGCTAGGGAGATGGGAGGGAACAGGTCTGAGAAGCTGTTACAAAGTGTTAAGTTAACTTGCTAGGGAGATGGGAGGGAACAGGTCTGAGAAGGCTGTTACATAGTGCTAAGTTAGCTTGCTAGGGAGATGGGAGGGAACAGGTCTGAGAAGGTATTACAAAGTGTTAAGTTACCTTGCTAGGGAGATGGGAGGGAACAGGTCTGAGAAGGCTGTTACACAGTGTTATGTTACCTTGCTAGGGAGATGGGAGGGAACAGGTCTGAGAAGCTCTTACATAGTGTTAAGTTAACTTGCTAGGGAGATGGGAGGGAACAGGTCTGAGAAGGCTGTTACATAGTGTTAAGTTAACTTGCTATGGAGATTGGAGGGAACAGGTCTGAGAAGCTGTAACATAGTGTTATGTTAACTTGCTAGGGAGATGGGAGGGAACAGGTCTGAGAAGGCTGTTACAAAGTGTTATGTTAACTTGCTCGGGAGATGGGAGGGAACAGGTCTGAGAAGGCTGTTACATAGTGTTACGTTAACTTGCTAGGGAGATGGGAGGGAACAGATCTGAGAAGGCTGTTACATAGTGTTAAGTTAACTTGCTAGGGAGATGGGAGGGACCAGGTCTGATAAGCTGTTACAAAGTGTTATGTTAACTTGCTAGGGAGATGGGAGGGAACAGGTCTGAGAAGGCTGTTACATAGTGTTAAGTTAACTTGCTAGGGAGATGGGAGGGAGCAGGTCTGAGAAGCTGTAACATAGTGTTAAGTTAACTTGCTAGGGAGATGGGAGGGAACAGGTCTGAGAAGCTGTTACACAGTGTTACGTTAACTTGCTAGGGAGATGGGAGGGAACAGGTCTGAGAAGCTGTTACAAAGTGTTATGTTAACTTGCTAGGGAGATGGGAGGGAACAGGTCTGAGAAGGCAGTTACATAGTGTTAAGTTAACTTGCTAGGGAGATGGGAGGGAACAGGTCTGAGAAGCTGTTACAAAGTGTTAAGTTAACTTGCTAGGGAGATGGGAGGGGACAGGTCTGAGAAGGCTGTTACATAGTGTTAAGTTAACTTGCTAGGGAGATGGGAGGGAACAGGTCTGAGAAGGCTGTTACCTAGTGTTAAGTTAACTTGCTAGGGAGATGGGAGGGAATAGGTCTGAGAAGCTCTTACATAGTGTTAAGTTAACTTGCTAGGGAGATGGGAGGGAACAGGTCTGAGAAGCTGTTACAAAGTGTTAAGTTAACTTGCTAGGGAGATGGGAGGGATCAGGTCTGAGAAGGCTGTTACATAGTGCTAAGTTAGCTTGCTAGGGAGATTGGAGGGAACAGGTCTGAGAAGGTATTACATAGTGTTAAGTTACCTTGCTAGGGAGATGGGAGGGAACAGGTCTGAGAAGGCTGTTACATAGTGTTATGTTACCTTGCTAGGGAGATGGGAGGGAACAGGTCTGAGAAGCTCTTACATAGTGTTAAGTTAACTTGCTAGGGAGATGGGAGGGAACAGGTCTGAGAAGCTGTTACATAGTGTTATGTTAACTTGCTAGGGAGATGGGAGGGAACAGGTCTGAGAAGGCTGTTACAAAGTGTTATGTTAACTTGCTAGGGAGATGGGAGGGAACAGGTCTGAGAAGGCAGTTACATAGTGTTAAGTTAACTTGCTAGGGAGATGGGAGGGAACAGATCTGAGAAGGCTGTTACATAGTGTTAAGTTAACTTGCTAGGGAGATGGGAGGGACCAGGTCTGATAAGCTGTTACAAAGTGTTATGTTAACTTGCTAGGGAGATGGGAGGGAACAGGTCTGAGAAGGCTGTTACATAGTGTTAAGTTAACTTGCTAGGGAGATGGGAGGGAACAGGTCTGAGAAGCTGTTACATAGTGTTAAGTTACCTTGCTAGGGAGATGGGAGGGAACAGGTCTGAGAAGCTGTTACATAGTGTTAAGTTACCTTGCTAGGGAGATGGGAGGGAACAGGTCTGAGAAGGCTGTTACATAGTGTTAAGTTAACTTGCTAGGGAGATGGGAGGGAACAGATCTGAGAAGGCTGTTACATAGTGTTAAGTTAACTTGCTAGGGAGATGGGAGGGACCAGGTCTGATAAGCTGTTACAAAGTGTTATGTTAACTTGCTAGGGAGATGGGAGGGAACAGGTCTGAGAAGGCTGTTACATAGTGTTAAGTTAACTTGCTAGGGAGATGGGAGGGAACAGGTCTGAGAAGCTGTTACACAGTGTTACGTTAACTTGCTAGGGAGATGGGAGGGAACAGGTCTGAGAAGCTGTTACATAGTGTTAAGTTACCTTGCTAGGGAGATGGGAGGGAACAGGTCTGAGAAGCTGTTACATAGTGTTAAGTTACCTTGCTAGGGAGATGGGAGGGAACAGGTCTGAGAAGGCTGTTACATAGTGTTAAGTTAACTTGCTAGGGAGATGGGAGGGAACAGGTCTGAGAAGCTGTAACATAGTGTTAAGTTAACTTGCTAGGGAGATGGGAGGGAACAGGTCTGAGAAGGCTGTTACATAGTGTTAAGTTAACTTGCTAGGGAGATGGGAGGGAACAGGTCTGAGAAGCTGTAACATAGTGTTAAGTTAACTTGCTAGGGAGATGGGAGGGGACAGGTCTGAGAAGCTGTTACATAGTGTTAAATGGAGCTACATACAAGATCACGCCAAAATGTCTGTACGCCAGCGTGGATGGGTCGACTCAACATGGAGCTCAGCCTGCCGGATGGAAAAATCATACACACCGTGAAACACTGCCAGCGGCAGCACAGGATAGATGGTCAGGATTACACCGTCCAAACACACAGTCCAAATGATAGACGATGTCAAACTCCTACGCGTTTCACAGCTACATGTGCCGCTTCCTCAGGGAGAATATGCACGCTCTCTAGGGAGGCTGATATATACATATATATGTTTCCAAATACTTTACATCATGCCAATTGCTGCTGGTATAGGATGTTTTTTTTTTTATTTGAGCATACATTAAAAAAAAAAACATTTCAACCGTAACTCACAAAGTTACTTTAACAGCGAGGGGCGTATCTTGCCCCTTAGTGACAGGCACGCATGCATTCCTGGGGGTTTGTGTGCTGAGAACAGAGAGCCCCCCCCCCCCCCCGGAAATACACGAGAGATGTTGTTACATCCGAACCACTCACACTGTTGCCAATTCAACAAGCACGAAAAGTATCCGAAAATTCGTGAGTGACTCTGTTGCTGAAATCAGCACAGCGGCGTCTTTCGGATGTATTACTGGGGTACTCTGCTCGGAGCACACAAACCCCCAGAAATACATGCGCGGGTGCTTCGTATTAGGTGTGCGGAACACACCTAGCACATATGGAGCATCCACCAATGTTAACAGCCCCTTGTGCAACCGAAAGGGTTAATTCTGCGCAGGAAGCTCCGAATTAGAGATAAAAGCTGCATTTTGATCCCGTATTCAGGAACCGAGTGGCCCCAGAGCTCCGGAGACGCTCTCTATAGTCTCTTGCTGTTACTCCGGATTAGCATATCAAATTGGATCCCTTTTCTTACATAAATTAGTTACATTTCTTAATGCGCAGACGGCAGAGTGAAAAGATTTTTGTGGACAGGTCAGTCTCTGGCAGGTAGGGAGCTGTCAGTTCGGGAGCATTTCAGATTTGGGTTTATTTCAATTCTACTTAAAAAATTAATCAGGCCTGACCCACATTTCTAAAAATCAGCACAGGTTTTATTTACTTCGCACACTTTCTCGTTTTACTTTATAGATGTGAGTTTGAGAAGTAGCAGGCAGTGCGCTAAAAATGGGGGTAATCGTAATAATTGTAGTTAAAATAATATTGCATTCGAATTACCATGTTTTGCCTGTCTTCAGTTTTAAAAACACAATTTAATAATTTTTAAGTTTGCGTCATTATTGCAGTTTATATTACACATGGATATTTATATTTACGCCTAAAATATACATTTTGCGATAAAATATAGCGGTAAAATAAACGCTCTCATGGCGTGTAAATGTCATAACATTTTGCGTCTATCGATCTTTCTTGCCTTATTAAATGTAATATTACTTATGCTGTATATAATAAATCATTTTTACTTGTTGCTGTATCTGTGTCGGTTCATTTTGTTTTTTATTTGTATTATATTTTTTTTGTAAATACAAACATTTGTTAAATACATTGTATATCCACTTTGTTATTACATCGCGCTCCTAATTCGACTTTCCGCCAGGGAAAATTGAGCCACCGAGAAGAAACGCGCCAATAAGATTTACTTTAGCGATTATTTTTGCGCCATCAGAGGACGTGTTCTAACTATGTCTCGTTTGCTTGATGTGCAAATAAACTGCTTTACATGATAAATGTGTCATTTGCACATCAAGGTGATGTCATAGACTGGAGACACGTGTAAAACACGGCCTGGGCGCTGGCAATCGACGTGTAACAAAAAACAATGAGTCGTGAGTGGATTTTAATGCTATGAATGAGTAATTATGTGTAACATTGTAACATAGCATAATAAAATACACAAAACTAGTGGCAGTCCCCCCATTATTAAGGAATAGTACGTAGTCCTGGGGGGATTAGTATAACGCATGATGGTTCATTTCTTCTAGTGTTTGCACCATTCCCAGCTCATACAGTCTTCCAGGAATATTCCCATGATACATCCATCAACACAGAACAAATGATGGATCAATCAATCGCATTTGGTTGTTAGACAAGTAGTGTCTTTATGTCTTTATGTTTTTTTTGTCGTTCACCTTTGTTCGGGGCTATGGATTATCCATCAATCAGGAATGAATAACTGTTTACTTAGTTTGTCGTTTTTGCGTATCGCCAAGATAACGGCCCACGGGGGTTGTATTTCTGCTCCGCTGCATTGACTAAACCATTTTGAATTGTTCTAAATTAATTCCGAAGCCTTCGGTGAAAGAGTTGTTAATTTGTTCGGATACAATTGCCTTTAGCAGGGAAATTAAATTCGTTTTCCTTCCTTGTCAAGAATTAACGCTACGCGAGGTGACACCATTCAGCGAGAAGGAAATGTGCGCTGACGGGTCAGAATAGACACTCCATGCCCACGCTCTTCAGATCTTTATTACTAACCTGACGGCTTCCAGGTAAAGCTTAGCTCAGACCCATACCTTTAACTATAAGGTGTTATGTGAGCCAGCTTCCTACTGGTTCTGTATGTTTGTTAATGTTAATGTTTATACTTTATTACCCCTTGTTATCCTGTAGTTTTCCCTCTTTCTGCCCTGGATCAAGCATGGTAAAGATCCTCCGCCATATTGACTTTTCCCCTCTTTGTCCCCTTTTTTTTTGTAGTCACAGCAGTGATAGAAGCTGCCAGTGTATTGAGAGGGCGGCCCTGACTGCGCGGGACCTGTGACGCGGGTCTGGATCGGGGAAGGAGAGGTACGCTCTTCCCCTCCGCTGCTCAGACCTTTTTCGCTGTCACAGCGGGGGTGGTCTTCGCTGGAAAGTTAATGCAATAGATGCGCACTAGTTTAGCACTGCCGGGTAGGGTAACACACCCACGACATTGTGTCAGGTTCTGGAAAGGTGGGATACTCATATCTCACACGTTTCTATGTAATTCTTTAATTGTGATCTCTTTTTTAATTAAAGTTTTAAAATGATCCTGTGTCAAGGCGCCTTTCCTGATCGAAGGGGTGGGGGGCTCTACCATCGGGTGGGTAAGTTCCAGGCCACCGCTACTCTTTTATGGGAAGATCCACCTATTCTGGTTCGGGGGAGGAGCCTCCTTATGGCGGCTTATGATGTCACCAGGATGGAGACTCGTGTATGATTGTTAGCAGATCTGGCTGGGGAGGCTGATGGCTTAGCTGTTAGCGGCTTTGCTGCGACCAATTATCTGACCCAAAGTTTGTGTTATTATTTGAGTAGAGTATCTTGGTCGGCAAGGATACTGCGCGTCTCAATAATGGAGGCAGAAAAGAAGCAACTTATAAATCCATTGCAGGGTTTGGCAGACATGACTCTTCGTGCTAATTACATTCCTAGACCTGTAACAACCTGAGGATCTGCAATATCGTGACCAGCCATGTCAGCAAAGCTTTATTATATCACCTAGATACACGGTAATATTGTGCTACAAATGTAACCTTCAAATACAAAAAGAAAAAGGAAAAAAAACAAAACCTTTAAAAAAAAATCTGGAAAAAAAACAAGATTCAGACAATTTCATTCCGCGTCGTTAGATCTGAAGAATCCGCTGTTTGTCCTTTGGTTTAATCCTTTTTGTTCTGTCATTTCAAACGCGTCGGGAAATGCTTTGTTCTTGACCTCAGAGCACATTGCGGAGAGGTGTTTATGTTGCTTTTAACTTGGCCTGTTTTTCTCTGCAGTTATCTTAGCAGTTAATGTCTCACATGGGATTCTGGGTCTTGTTGGACGGACTCTGTTTGCAAAATCATTTTAATGAAAGAAACGTTAGAGGGGCATCAAGAGATGTGCAATGAAGGGGTAACGCATGTTCCTGCAGTTCACAAATCTTTTAAAATACATTTACATTCACTGCTTATAATGCCGTTGTTATTCCAGGCAGGGTCAGGGTCACATCCATTCAGCAGATCCATCATATTTGCTCTCAGTAAAAAAACATAAGAAAGCAAAAAACAATATGTTTTGTGGCCAGAGATATGAAAAAATGGACAATGCAAGGACTAACATAGACGTGACGCCAGAATAAGTAATGCAATTTGGTCTAAGGTTTTCTTTGGAGTATGAACTATTTTACTTAAAGTTATTCTGTCCACCATCTTCAGTAGGAACCCTTAAATGTTTCTATCATATCCCCCTGTTATGTCTTTCCTCCAAGCTATACATGTTAAGATGCTTTAACCTTTCCTTGTAAGTTTTATCCTTCAACCCATGAACCAGTTTAGTAGCCCTTCTCTGAACTCTCTCCAAAGTATCAATATCCTTCTGGAGATACGGTCTCCAGTACTGCGTACAATACTCCAAGTGAGGTCTCACCAGCGCTCTGTACAATACTCCAAGTGAGGTCTCACCAGCGCTCTGTACAATACTCCAAGTGAGGTCTCACCAGCGCTCTGTACAATACTCCAAGTGAGGTCTCACCAGTGCTCTGTACAATACTCCAAGTGAGGTCTCACCAGCGCTCTGTACAATACTCCAAGTGAGGTCTCACCAGCGCTCTGTACAATACTCCAAGTGAGGTCTCACCAGTGCTCTGTACAATACTCCAAGTGAGGTCTCACCAGCGCTCTGTATAATACTCCAAGTGAGGACTCACCAGTACTGCGTACAATACTCCAAGTGAGGTCTCACCAGCGCTCCGTACAATACTCCAAGTGAGGTCTCACCAGCGCTCTGTACAATACTCCAAGTGAGGTCTCACCAGTGCTCTGTACAATACTCCAAGTGAGGTCTCACCAGTGCTCTGTACAATACTCCAAGTGAGGTCTCACCAGCGCTCTGTACAATACTCCAAGTGAGGTCTCACCAGCGCTCTGTACAATACTCCAAGTGAGGTCTCACCAGTGCTCTGTACAATACTCCAAGTGAGGTCTCACCAGCGCTCTGTATAATACTCCAAGTGAGGTCTCACCAGTGCTCTGTACAATACTCCAAGTGAGGTCTCACCAGCACTCTGTACAATACTCCGAGTGAGGTCTCACCAGCGCTCTGTACAATACTCCAAGTGAGGTCTCACCAGCGCTCTGTACAATACTCCAAGTGAGGTCTCACCAGCGCTCTGTACAATACTCCGAGTGAGGTCTCACCAGTGCTCTGTACAATACTCCAAGTGAGGTCTCACCAGCGCTCTGTACAATACTCCAAGTGAGGTCTCACCAGTGCTTTGTACAATACTCCAAGTGAGGTCTCACCAGCGCTCTGTACAATGCTCCGAGTGAGGTCTCACCAGCGCTCTGTACAATACTCCAAGTGAGGTCTCACCAGCGCTCTGTACAATACTCCAAGTGAGGTCTCACCAGTGCTCTGTACAATACTCCAAGTGAGGTCTCACCAGCACTCTGTACAATACTCCAAGTGAGGTCTCACCAGCGCTCTGTACAATACTCCAAGTGAGGTCTCACCAGTGCTCTGTACAATACTCCAAGTGAGGTCTCACCAGCACTCTGTACAATACTCCAAGTGAGGTCTCACCAGCGCTCTGTACAATACTCCAAGTGAGGTCTCACCAGTGCTCTGTACAATACTCCAAGTGAGGTCTCACCAGCGCTCTGTACAATACTCCAAGTGAGGTCTCACCAGCGCTCTGTACAATACTCCAAGTGAGGACTCACCAGTGCTCTGTACAATACTCCAAGTGAGGTCTCACCAGCACTCTGTACAATACTCCAAGTGAGGTCTCACCAGTGCTCTGTACAATACTCCAAGTGAGGTCTCACCAGCACTCTGTACAATACTCCAAGTGAGGTCTCACCAGCGCTCTGTACAATACTCCAAGTGAGGTCTCGCCAGCGCTCTGTACAATACTCCGAGTGAGGTCTCACCAGCGCTCTGTACAATACTCCAAGTGAGGTCTCACCAGTGCTCTGTACAATACTCCAAGTGAGGTCTCACCAGCACTCTGTACAATACTCCAAGTGAGGTCTCACCAGTGCTCTGTACAATACTCTAAGAGAGGTCTCACCAGTGCTCTGTATAATACTCCAAGTGAGATCTCACCAGTGCTCTGTACAATACTCCAAGTGAGGTCTCACCAGTGCTCTGTACAATACTCCAAGTGAGGTCTCACCAGCGCTCTGTACAATGCTCCAAGTGAGGTCTCACCAGCGCTCTGTACAATACTCCAAGTGAGGTCTCACCAGTGCTCTGTACAATACTCCAAGTGAGGTCTCACCAGCGCTCTGTACAATACTCCAAGTGAGGTCTCACCAGTGCTCTGTACAATACTCCAAGTGAGGTCTCACCAGCGCTCTGTACAATACTCCGAGTGAGGTCTCACCAGTGCTCTGTACAATACTCCAAGTGAGGTCTCACCAGCACTCTGTACAATACTCCAAGTGAGGTCTCACCAGCGCTCTGTACAATACTCCAAGTGAGGTCTCACCAGCGCTCTGTACAATACTCCAAGTGAGGTCTCACCAGCGCTCTGTACAATACTCCAAGTGAGGTCTCACCAGCGCTCTGTACAATACTCCAAGTGAGGTCTCACCAGTGCTCTGTACAATACTCCAAGTGAGGTCTCACCAGTGCTCTGTACAATACTCCAAGTGAGGTCTCACCAGCGCTCTGTACAATACTCCAAGTGAGGTCTCACCAGCACTCTGTACAATACTCCAAGTGAGGTCTCCCCAGCGCTCTGTACAATACTGTATATTAATACCTCTCCCTATATAACCAAGCATTCTGCTAATACCTCTCCCTATACAACCAAGCATTCTGCTAATACCTCTCCCTATACAACCAAGCATTCTATCAATACCTCGCCCTATGCAACCAAGCATTCTGCTAATACCTCTCCCTATACAACCAAGCATTCTGCTAATACCTCTCCCTATGTAACCAAGCATTCTGCTAATACCTCTCCCTATACGGCCAAGCATTCTGCTAATACCTCTCCCTATGCAACCAAGCATTCTGCTAATACCTCTCCCTATACAACCATGCATTCTGCTAATACCTCTCCCTATATAACCAAGCATTCTGCTAATACCTCTCCCTATATAACCAAGCATTCTGCTAATACCTCTCCCTATATAACCAAGCATTCTGATAATACCTCTCCCTATATAACCAAGCATTCTGATAATACCTCTCCCTATACAACCAATGATTCTGCTAATACCTCTCCCTATACAACCAATGATTCTGCTAATGCCCACATACACCCACATGCACCAGGCACCATCCATTGGTGACTCATCCACATTTGAACCTTGACCCAGGACTGCTCATGATCTAATCTAGAGGCTGGTCTCATTGGCATCTTGTACAGCTGTGTGTTTCTTCCATGTGCTGCACCTCTGCTGAAACCAGTGTGGATCAGGCTGGATGCTGCACTAATCTGATCTGAGTTTTCCACTTGTCAGTCACAGCTTTCTATTTAGTAAATAAATCGAGTCTACATATCGTGCAAGGAGAATTAAACCAAGAGTGCCCCACACAACTGTCAGCCAAACCCCAATATTATTATCTCAATCCTGGAAAGACTTTCTATTTGCTATCCCAGGAGAGATTGTACCAAATCTCTGCCTCTGCCTCTCTAGCTTGCCTATCTATCTCCCTCTAGCTTGTCTCTCTCCCTCTAGCTTGTCACTCTCCCTCTAGCTTGTCTCTCTCCCTCTAGCTTGTCTCTCTAGCTTGTCTCTCTCCCTCTAGCTTGTCTCTCTCCCTCAAGCTTGTCTCTCTCTGTGTATCAGGCTGTCTAATTCAGTTTGTACCTTTTACATTTTCCACAGATTTTGCAACATACATTTTTACTGCTATAAAACCAGCATCAAAGTAACATTAAAACTCGCAGAAATAAAATCTGTTCTGCAACTAAACTAAGCATTTTATAAATTGAATTACGACACCTTGTCTCTAAAAATGAATGCCGGCCATGATATTGGGTCCGTGGACTTCACTTTATCCTCTAGACCAGGCTATTGGGTCCATGGTCTTCACTTTATCCTCTAGACCAGGCTATTGCCTCCATGGTCTTCACTTTATCCTCTAGACCAGGCTATTGGGTCCGTGGACTTCACTTTATCCTCTAGACCAGGCTATTGGGTCCGTGGACTTCACTTTATCCTCTAGACCAGGCCATTGGGTCCGTGGACTTCACTTTATCCTCTAGACCAGGCCATTGGGTCTGTGGACTTCACTTTATCCTCTAGACCAGGCCATTGGTTCCGTGGACTTCACTTTATCCTCTAGACCAGGCTATTGGGTCCGTGGTCTTCACTTTATCCTCTAGACCAGGCTATTGGGTCCGTGGACTTCACTTTATCCTCTAGACCAGGCTATTGGGTCCGTGGACTTCACTTTATCCTCTAGACCAGGCTATTGGGTCCGTGGACTTCACTTTATCCTCTAGACCAGGCTATTGGGTCCGTGGACTTCACTTTATCCTCTAGACCAGGCTATTGGGTCCGTGGACTTCACTTTATCCTCTAGACCAGGCTATTGGGTCCGTGGTCTTCACTTTATCCTCTAGACCAGGCTATTGGGTCCGTGGTCTTCACTTTATCCTCTAGACCAGGCTATTGGGTCCGTGGACTTCACTTTATCCTCTAGACCAGGCTATTGGGTCCGTGGTCTTCACTTTATCCTCTAGACCAGGCTATTGGGTCCGTGGTCTTCACTTTATCCTCTAGACCAGGCCATTGGGTCCGTGGTCTTCACTTTATCCTCTAGACCAGGCTATTGGGTCCGTGGAAACATTTGTAGTGGCCTGTGTGTAACGTACTCATTAAGAGATGATGATCTACCTGTAGACGTTGTTAGATTGCAGAATTTAACGTCTATTGTTGGAAAGGAGCTTGTTGTCATCTGTAAGTTTTATGGTCAGTGACCAGGATTTCGATCCTCCATTAAAGAAATAGAAGCAACATCCACCTCTCAGAAACTCTCCATCGATTGTCTGCTCTCTGTAGCACATTTTGTATTATTATGTCCCAGTGACTAATTGTAAGCACATTATCAGAGCGCCCATTCACCCACCAGCTCATCCTTCAACTCGCCATCCCAGAAGATCATGATTAAAGGAACCAGTCATCCTTTGTAGGCTCTGTCACTCTGTGTTTGTTGATATTTAGAGACTGAATTATGAAATGACTTGCAGAAAGGCACTTTGTCATTCCTGTAATATACCAGCTCATTAAAATGATAAATTACATGCCATTTCGCTCTCTTTTTGGCAGCAGAGACTGGGAGATAAGTGAGTTACGATTTAAAGCAAACATTGTATTTAGCAGAGACGGATGGGGAGAGGGTACAAAGGATGGCTCCAAATATATATTCCCTACAGGAGGGGGATATGATGCTAAAAAACACTCTGAACCACTACTGACAAATAAATGGAGCTCTGGTAAAAAGAAATATTGCATCAAGTGTAGACATTTTAACTAGAAATGCTTTAATGAAAGATTAGAAATAAAGTACCTCAATAAAGCCCAATGGGCGTGGCTTTGCAGTAACCCACTTTAACTCCTTGGTGACCAGACCATTTTTGCAGTCTCTTGGTGACAGAGGCTGTTTTAACATATCTGTGGTGTTTGTGTTTAGCTGTAATTTTCAATGTTTCCCATTTAATGTACCCACACATATTAAATATTGTTTTTATTTAAGAGGAGATTTTATTAGATACCATTATTTTCCATCATATCATATAAATTACTATTAAAAAATCATAAAATGTTATGAAAAATGTAACACCCCCCCCCCCCCCCCACTTTTTATAACTTTGACCTGAAAAGTCTTTTATACATTTACAAATGGTACCTGCAGACTTGACAGAGTGACTGTATCAAGTTATATTCATTCCCTTGGACAGGAGCATGGGATATACTGAGAAAACTAGTACGTAAATCGTCTAATTACATAAAATGTTAATTATCTGGATTGTAAAAGTATCCGGCTGACTCTGGCGAGATCTTGCAGGTACAGCGCTGGCCGAGGCATCATTTGGAGAGATTCCTCAGGATGTGGAATGTTTGGCTTCACCGGTACCTAACGCTTTACAAAAGACCTTGAAATACAGAGATCTGAAGGGCATTTCTATTCCCGCTGTGCACTTTGCTGGTGGTTCCCAGACAGCTGCATGGAGATGCCCCCATCTCCCGCTCCTCACGGGACGTTCCTGATTTGGAGGATCTGAGCCATCTGAGGAAAGAGAAGAGCCATCCACGTGGGTAAGCAAGGAATCTGAGACGCCTGTAACTATTCAAACATAACATGGAGCAGGCAGTGCAGTGGGTAAGGGGGTGCAGGGGACAGACATGCTGTTTAAAATCTTTGCTCCTTATAGCTCTATCAGGAGGCGGACATGTTTAGAATCTTTGCTCTGTATAGCTCTATCAGGGGGTGGACATGTTGTTTAGAATCTTTGCTCTGTATAGCTCTATCAGGGGGCGGACATGTTGTTTAGAATCTTTGCTCTGTATAGCTCTATCGGGTGGACATGTTGTTTAGAATCTTTGCTCTGTATAGCTCTATCAGGGGGTGGACATGTTGTTTAGAATCTTTTCTCTGTATAGCTCTATCAGGGGCGGACATGTTGTTTAGAATCTTTGCTCTGTATAGCTCTATCAGGGGCGGACATGTTGTTTAGAATCTTTGCTCTGTATAGCTCTATCAGGGGACAGACATGTTGCTTAGAATCTTTGCTCTGTATAGCTCTATCAGGGGGTGGACATGTTGTTTAGAATCTTTGCCCTGTATAGCTCTATCAGGGGGCGGACATGTGGTTTAGATCTTTGCTCTGTATAGCTCTATCAGGGGGTGGACATGTTGTTTAGAATCTTTGCTCTGTATAGCTCTATCAGGGGACAGACATGTTGCTTAGAATCTTTGCTCTGTATAGCTCTATCAGGGGCAGACATATTGTTTAGAATCTTTGCTCTAAAATGTCTGCCCCCTGATACAAGCAGGGAGGGCATAAAAATGTACATTATTTCTATTCTTTCATTAACATTTTTCAATGAAACAATTTTGGACAGATTAGCAGCGGTGTCTGGCCCCCGATGCCCCGAGTAATATCTGTAAAGTGCCAGCTCTGTAGACCGACCGATGAGCAGAGCAAACATATGGGCCTGGTGATCACTCAGTCTCACGTTATATCAACACAGTCCTCTCCGCTGATCCATAATGCATTACATATTGCCAGAAGATGAATCCCCTGGGAGATGCCAGCGGGACCTCGTCTGATCTCCAAGCCGGGAGGAACATGGCATAAAATGCTCAAACAAGGCCCTGACTTGCTTCATCAATAATAAATCTACACACCGCGCATATAAATGCCAGGCTGGCTACAAAACGGCACAATGCCAGCGCAGAAATCAGATCTACGCCGCAAAAAGACCCTTACTGTTCATTTGGGGGAGGAAAAGCCCAGTCTCAATACAAAACACAAGTGTCGGATTAGAGATTTCTTTTTTATTAAGTTGTTGGGAACTAAAAATCTTGATTAAATGGAGATATTTTTACTTAAAGTGCATCTTTTACACAACAATGGCATAGTGTCGCCTTACAGAGATAACGTTTCCAAATATATATATATATTGTGCTGGGAGAATTTCCCACCTTTTATTATTTTATTTATTCTATAAGAGTCTGTTATTTGTGTTTGGTTTAGCAATGTCTCTGGTTTAAATGCGTTGTTTTATAGCGCTGTGATGTCATTTTATGACCTCTCTCCTACTTCTCACCTCAGCGCTCTCTACTTGAAGGACTTAGCATCCAAGCAGAGGGGTGGGGTATCCAGGCATTTTCAGTGCCAGGGGTAAATAACTGGCAGTGTTTTTAGACATCAATCCTCACCCAGGGTTAGTTTTGAAATTCACAAGAGGGCCCCCCGGACCCCAACATAAAACATCAACACATTGTAAAGTATCTCCACAGTATTACAAAGTATTTACACCAGAGACATTGGGGGCAAGTTCTGAAGAAGGCGGGCATGGGCGAATGGATCCTAATCTTTGTATCATAGCTGCCAAACATCCCAAATCTGCCGGGACAGTCCCATTAAATTCATGTCTGTCTCTGCATTAATACCGTGCAGAGGAAGCATCGTGTATGTCTAAATGAGCAGAACTAAGGTCCAGACGAATGGGATCTGTACCAGTCTGCCTCAATCCGGCAGGGGCACAGAACATTACATGACATCACTGCGCATTGCATGACATCACTGCGTATTGCATGACATCACTGCGCATTGCATGACATCACTGCGCATGGCATGATTCTGCCTCTATATAGCTCCACCCCCTTTTGTCCCTGGCGCCAACTAAAGAAAGTTGGTGTGTTTATTACCTCACTGAAATATGATGTAACATTTTACCGATGCAGCTCAGAGTTGCAAAATGTGTTGGTGGTATAAATAAAGTCTATTTTATGCCCTGCAGATTATGAATTAGCGGGTGTAATTTACTGGTCTCAGTGTACTGTCTTGTGAGACTATTTCAGGATTTCAATTTGGGGGAGGTGGACCTCTCTCTCTACCCCCAGCCACACCCTACAATCAAATTCCCAAATCTGTCTACTGTATGCAGGTTAACAGATGCCTGAACTTAGCATATAGCATTACAGAGAATATCACTAAAAAAAATAATCATAATCAGCATTTTGATTCCCTTCCTCAAGGCACAGCTGCCTGCCGCGTGACTGCAACTCCCATCACTCCACAGGAAGAAAACTGCCAGTGCAGACACCCTTTAATTACAAGACATTGTTTGGAGATCATTTTTGTTAAAATATAATGGGCAGGGAGTTAAACGGATGATTTATTGCTGTCAGAGGGGCATGGTAAGATTTCCATTCATTAGCTATTCATTCCTCCATTACTGGCATTATATCGCAGCTACTAAACAATATGTAAAAATCCCACATACGGATCCCATTAGCAAAGTGTCTGCAGCCCAATATATTGTACATGTTCAGGGGAGCGATACCCCTAGCCTCCTCGGGGGGGGGGGGGGGGGGGGAGTTAATATCCAATTTCCACTGTTATCTGTTTTCAGTGCTTTCAGTTCTGTGGGGTTAATGGAATCCAAACCAAGCGCCTCAGGAATATAAACTGCTTTCAGTGACAAAATATATTAAAATCATTAAAAAATACGACAGGATTTACATTTAGACTTCCTTAAAAACATTAAAATAAAATGATAATCCTCTCTCCTGATGGAGTAAAATGCCCCCTAACCCCCCCAGTAACGATGCTGCACACGTTAGACATTTCATGTTCCAAACTGAATTAAATCATTTTATTTTCGATCTGCTAATTACACCGGCTGCTGTGCCGGTCTGAGGATTTATATACCGCCATTATATAGAGCAGCGTTTGGAGCCGATATATTTCTTTGCATCATTCCTGTTTATGGAACTTTCTGCTAAATGTAAATCAGCCATTGGTTGGAGTTATTACAACAATAAACTAATGCTTTATTTAAACCTCATGTTTGTTGCCCAGTTGTCAGTGGCCTTGTCTGCAAGAATGGAGGGCAATTCTGCACCATTTCTACCAAACGTTTCTCTTACTGGGGGGCTCTGACATCACGAATAAGGGTCCTGTGCAGATAGTATACAGAGCATCCCCCGCAGCTGGGGATTCTGGGTAATAACCAGCCTTACCCCATAATCACACGGCATACAGATCTTCCCCCGCAGCCAGGGATTCTGGGTAATAACCCCCCTTACCCCATAATCACACGACATACAGAGCTTCCCCGAAGCCAGGGATTCTGGGTAATAACCGGCCTTACCCTATATTCACACAGCATAAAGAGCTTCCCCAGCAGCCAGGGATTCTGGGTAATAACCATCCTTACCCCATAATCACACAGCATACAGAGTTTCCCCCGCAGCCAGGGATTCTGGGTAATAACCATCCTTACCCCATAATCACATGGCATACAGAGCTTCCCCCGCAGCCAGGGATTCTGGGTAATAACCCGCCTTACCCCATAATCACACGGCATACAGAGCTTCCCCCGCAGCCAGGGATTCTGGGTAATAACCCTCCTTACCCCATAATCACACGGCATACAGAGCATCCCCCCGCAGCTGGGGATTCTGGGTAATAACCCTCCTTACCCCATAATCACACGGCATACAGAGCTTCCCCCGCAGCCAGGGATTCTGGGTAATAACCCACCTTACCCCATAATCACACGGCATACAGAGCTTCCCCCGCAGCCAGGGATTCTGGGTAATAACCCGCCTTACCCCATAATCACATGGCATACAGAGCTTCCCCCGCAGCCAGGGATTCTGGGTAATAACCCGCCTTACCCCATAATCACACGGCATACAGAGCTTCCCCCGCTGCCAGGGATTCTGGGTAATAACCCGCCTTACCCAATAATCACACGGCATACAGAGTTTCCCCCGCAGCCAGGGATTCTGGGTAATAACCCTCCTTGCCCCATAATCACACGGCATACAGGGCTTCCGCCGCAGCCAGGGATTCTGGGTAATAACCCTCCTTACCCCATAATCACATAGCATACAGAGCTTCCCCTGCAGCCAGGGATTCTGGGTAATAACCCGCCTTACCCCATAATCACACAGCATACAGAGCTTCCCCCACAGCCAGGGATTCTGGGTAATAACCCGCCTTACCCCATAATCACACAGCACACAGAGCTTCCCCCGCAGCCAGGGATTCTGGGTAATAACCCTCCTTACCCCATAATCACACGGCATACAGAGCTTCCCCCGCAGCCAGGGATTCTGGGTAATAACCCTCCTTACCCCATAATCACACGGCATACAGAGCTTCCCCCGCAGCCAGGGATCCTGGGTAATAACCCTCCTTAACCCATAATCACACAGCATACAGAGCTTCCCCCACAGCCAGGGATTCTGGGTAATAACCCTCCTTACTCCATAATCACACGGCATACAGAGCTTCCCCCGCAGCCAGGGATTCTGGGTAATAACTCGCCTTACCCCATAATCATACATTATACAAAGCTTCCCCCGCAGCCGGGGATTCTGGGTAATAACCCTCCTTACTCCATAATCACACGACATACAGAGCTTCCACCGCAGCCAGGGATTCTGGGTAATAACCCTCCTTACCCCATAATCACACGACATACAGAGCTTCCCCCGCAGCCAGGGATTCTGGGTAATAACTCGCCTTACCCTATATTCACATGGCATACAGAGCTTCCCCCGCAGCCAGGGATTCTGGGTAATAACCCGCCTTACCCCATAATCATACATTATACAGAGCTTCCCCCGCAGCCGGGGATTCTGGGTAATAACCCTCCTTACTCCATAATCACACGGCATACAGAGCTTCCCCTGCAGCCAGGGATTCTGGGTAATAACCCACCTTACCCCATAATCACACGGCATACAGAGCTTCCCCCGCAGCCAGGGATCCTGGGTAATAACCCTCCTTACCCCATAATCACACAGCATACAGAGCTTCCCCCGCAGCCAGGGATTCTGGGTAATAACCCACCTTACCCCATAATCACACGGCATACAGAGCTTCCCCCGCAGCCAGGGATCCTGGGTAATAACCCTCCTTACCCCATAATCACACAGCATACAGAGCTTCCCCCACAGCCAGTGATTCTGGGTAATAACCCTCCTTACTCCATAATCACACGGCATACAGAGCTTCCCCCGCAGCCAGGGATTCTGGGTAATAACCCTCCTTACCCCATAATCACACGGCATACAGAGCTTCCCCCGCAGCCAGGGATTCTGGGTAATAACCATCCTTACCCCATAATCACACGGCATACAGAGCTTCCCCCGCAGCCAGGGATTCTGGGTAATAACCCGCCTTACCCCATAATCATACATTATACAGAGCTTCCCCCGCAGCCGGGGATTCTGGGTAATAACCCTCCTTACCCCATAATCACACGGCATACAGAGCTTCCCCCGCAACCGGGGATTCTGGGTAATAACCCTCCATACCCCATAATCACACGGCATACAGATCTTCCCCCGCAGCCAGGGATTCTGGGTAATAACCTATATTGCCCCATAATCACACAGCATACAGAGCTTCCCCCGCAGCCAGGGATTCTGGGTAATAACCCGCCTTACCCCATAATCACACAGCATACAGAGCTTCCCCCGCAGCCAGGGATTCTGGGTAATAACCCGCCTTACCCCATAATCACACGGCATACAGAGCTTCCCCCGCAGCCAGGGATTCTGGGTAATAACCCGCCTTACCCCATAATCACACAGCATACAGAGCTTCCCCCGCAGCCATGGATTCTGGGTAATAACCCGCCTTACCCCATAATCACACAGCATACAGAGCTTCCCCCGCAGCCAGGGATTCTGGGTAATAACCCGCCTTACCCCATAATCACATGGCATACAGAGCTTCCCCCGCAGCCAGGGATTCTGGGTAATAACCCGCCTTACCCCATAATCACACGGCATACAGAGCTTCCCCCGCAGCCAGGGATTCTGGGTAATAACCCCCCTTACCCTATAATCACACAGCATACAGAGCTTCCCCCGCAGCCAGGGATTTTGGGTAATAACCCGCCTTACCCTATAATCACATGGCATACAGAGCTTCCCCCGCAGCCAGGGATTCTGGGTAATAACCCGCCTTACCCCATAATCATACATTATACAGAGCTTCCCCCGCAGCCGGGGATTCTGGGTAATAACCTATATTGCCCCATAATCACATGGCATACAGAGCTTCCCCCGCAGCCAGGGATTCTGGGTAATAACCCTCCTTACCCTATAATCACACGGCATACAGAGCTTCCCCCGCAGCCAGGGATTCTGGGTAATAACCCCCCTTACCCCATAATCACATGTAGAACTATTGTTCTTGGATTTTGAGGCCAACAAGATTATACTAAATGCTCTATTTAACAAAGAAAGAATCGGAGTGAACTGAGACGGAAATTTCCTACTTTAGGCCAAAGTAGTTGAACGGGAGAATGTTTCCGACTCGGCCACTTTGGCCTTATGTTTGAGATCCCGTCTCAGTTTCTCTTTTTATCGAGTATAATATTGGACCGTTTCAGTTATGAAGATCATTTTTCCAAATCTGCTCTGAAAACGAATCATTTAAGGGAGATATGATTATTACAAAATTACGATTGAAAAAGAACAAATATTTATATTTTACCCCAAAATTAGAAAAACGTTGGCTCTTTTACTTTTATACCGTTGCTGCTTTCTTTATTGGCAGAGATAAAATCTTACAGCTCTGTATAAACATTTTTTGGTTACGATCTAGATCTTAAAACGTATACTGCTCGCAGCGTCTATATATAACTGCCGATTGCGGCTCCCATTTTATTTTTAAAGAAGATGGTTTAATACTTTACGTGCCGCATCAATCCCTCCTTAGCGCACTAAGGGAGACATTGTGCGTCGTGACCACGGCTGATAATATTCTTCATTCCTCACTGGGTGCAGCTCACTCTCTGGATCCCATGGGGGAAAGTGATTAAGATTTGGATTCTCAGTGGAGACAGGCAGTGTTTATCTTGCTGGAAAGATGCAACTTCACAGAGATATGAGCAAGGAGGGCATAGCAGGGGAGGGTGCAAGGAGGGCATAGCAGGGGAGGGTGCATGGAGGGCAAAGCAGGGGAGGGTGCATGGAGGGCATAGAAGGGGAGGGTGCAAGGAGGGCATATTAGGGGAGGGTGCAAGGAGGGCAAAGCAGGGGAGGGTGCAAGGAGGGCATAGCAGGGGAGGGTGCATGGAGGGCAAAGCAGGGGAGGGTGCAAGGAGGGCAAAGCAGGGGAGGGTGCAAGAAGGGCATAGCAGGGGAGGGTGCAAGGAGGGCTAAACAGGGGAATCTTTCATTCCAGTATGAGTGACAGTTGCTGCTTTATTAAATAAACCCCAGTCGCGGATCATTGGGTCAGGATAGGTTAACCACCCAGACGGTATAAGGGTGGAAGAACAAAGGGGTGATATTTAAACCTCTGATGGAAGAAATCTATTTTTTATTCTACCCCCCCCCCCCCCCCCATTCCTTATTAGTATATATATGTCCTAATTACGACTTATATTTGCAGTACTGTCTCTTTAAACCTACTAGAACTCCTCCCCTTTTACTGGCATCACTTTTAGTAGTAACCTCAGTATTGGAAGCGCAGGGCTTCGAAGAAATGGCAGCCATTCAATCTCCTCCAGCCATTTGTTTACCTGTCTATAGGTACAATACCTGACATCAGTGAAAAGAGGAGGATTCCCTGACTTTTCTGCAGGTTTCAATACATCTTGGGGATGATACTATTACACAAATCCATCAAAGCGGCTGAAAGACTGGGCTGACCCTGCCAGGAATTGATCCTGCAAGCCCTGAGTATAGCTGAGAGTTACCTCACCACCAGCTATACATTATCCATATAGAGAAGGGCGTATAATCCCCTAGATCTCAGCAGTCCTCTCTCCCTCCTACCCCAGCATGGAGCCACTTGTTAATTAACCATAACACTAAGCCCCTCCGTATTGAATGGGTCTGTCCCTGACTCATAGGTTGGGAACACTGATACCTGTGCAGCATTTTTACAAGCTGTTTAATATCAGGTCACTTGCTGTGCTGGTTCTCTGGGAAGAAGTGAATTGTCAGCAGTTTGGTCACAGCTGATCCGCAGCGAGTATATATATAACGCAGCAGTGGGTTTATTAATATCTTATCATTATTTGATTACCTTCTAATGACTAGTCCACGCGTTGCTTAATTAAACATCACATCAGAACAAAATCCAGAGCCCATTTATTAAGTAATCCTCTAAGTGATTCATCTGACCTGCTATGAACCCCCTATCTGTACTGCGGTTTTATTAAAGCATAATGAGAACCATTCTTTTTACTTGCGTCAGGTGGGACAATCTCTGGTCATGGTTTTCAAGGCCATTGTTCATTAAGAAAGTAGGGGAAAAAGAAGATATAAAGACACATAAAATGACGTTATTAAACATGTGTAAGTTATTTAATCTGTTTCTAGATTTATTTATATGATTTAGCTGAGAAGGGGAATTGCTAATGTGACCAGCAGAGGCCGCTAGAGTTCCCAACATGGGGCAAAAGGAACTCAACCTGCAAATCAATTACATTGTAGAGAATAATAAAAATATGGGGGAAACTGTTATCAGAACTGCAACGAATGCCTAGAAACAGAGACACATATATGGCATGTCTCCTTCTTATGACATCACCTGCAGCCTGATATGCAAATGAACTCATTTTCAACATGAAATGTGTAATTTACAAATCAAGCCACAGGTGATGTCATAAACAGAAGACACCACAGACATTACATTCTCCGAAATGGCCCCCAAAATGGCCTGAATTCAGCCAAAATGGAGGGATTTGGAGCAATTCAATTCACAGGACAATAACTGGTGAAATGAAATGTAAAGTTATTTTAAAATAATATTAATATATTTCTTTAAATAAAACCAAAGTACAATGAAATAAATATTAATAAAAATATTGAAAACATATAAAATCTGAATATATAAAATACGATAAAATTATATATATATATACATAATATAATAAAAACATTATAAATGATTTGTTAGTTGCCATGGTCATTTTTATTTATTGTGTCATAATACCATATTTATTCTCAAACAATTACGAATTGAATTTTCTTGAATAAATATGCTATAACGGCATTAATTAAACAATTACCGTAATGATCAATACCTCATGTAATAATATGACACACGTCACTTAGTCACCCCAATAAAGTACATGTCAGGCATGAAGACCCCTAGCTGGACAAATAACCCCCAATGCAGAATAAGTTGATAAATAAATACAGTAAGATCTGTGGACATGGTGCCCCCCGGCCTGTGACAGTGTATCCCGTGATTTCATGGAAATAATCCTATCTGAAGTCGCTATTTTTGCCTCCTGTTTGCGCTTTTGTTTTTCCTCTCTGGCGTCTTGTCACAAAGTCTAGGAGTCAAACTGTATTATAACGCTGGGTTCCCCCTGGGTGAGCTCTCATTCTGTCCAAAATCTATATGAAAAGCACTTTATTATCCTGGAGGCCATCCATTTGTTAGTTCACTGCGATGTCATGCCCGGGGATCTTCTTCTGGCCCCCTCTAATAAATAGATGTCAAAAAAACAAGGGGTCTGTGTATTTGTTGTGTTTGCTCGATTCTGACAGATACAAATTGCTTTTGATGCACGTTTAATCTATCACTAATAGTCCTGCGCCCCACACGGATACAGAGGGGAACAGCCAACACCGGGATTATCACCATGGGAGACACGGAGAGAAAGAAGGAGTGTGTGATGATGAACAAGTTATAAACTGATTAGCACAAGATTAAAATAATAATAATTTATGATTTTTTTTTTAGTGTTTTTCTCTCTGTGAAAAGGCTCAAAGCTCAGATATAAAATTGATGTAATGATGGTGGTAAATGTATGGTGGTCTATTTTGCAGTATGTGAGTTGCAATAAAAAGTAAACTTTATTGCAAAAAAGAAAAAATAATAATAAAATTGACTCTCTCTCTCGTTAAAAACAGATCCACCTCTAAAGGCACTATTTCCAGAATTTATATTGAACTTACAAGCACCAATTTATGTTACGTCTATGTTACCCCCGCAGCCTACAAGAGCCCCCATTAGGAGATATCTGTGCCAGTGGGATGGATTAATACCTGATTTAGCATGTTGAATATTACAGAATGAAAGCTCCACATGTAACGACAAGACACAGGGTTTATGTTAGACATTTTCTGGGTGTTTAGCGTCACGTGTCTCACAATACTAGCTTTTCATGTCTCGCACACTATCATCGTCTCCCCCGGGGAGAGGGACACAGATAAAAGGTTGCATCTTTAGTCAGACAGAATCCCTTTGATCTTTTCCGCAGGATAATTATTAATCTGTTGGAGTGAAACAGATAATGGTGAATAATTAGTGTCTTACAAGTACATCACATTGCATTGCCCTCTTCTGCTGATATAGGAGACTATTTTACTTATAACTAAACCAAGCCGCAGTGATTTCTTTTTTCTTACACGTCAGTCAGATATCCGCAAACCAATGAATCTCCAGCTTTTAGAAACATTCCCTGCTGCCCAGTGGGTTTGATCAAATCTGCATATAAGTGAGAAAATAAATAAAGCAAATCTCTTTCTCTCCATTAATACGTCTGTCGTCCCCCTTCTCCACATCCCGGAGTCCAAGAGAAATGTCTGGTAAGAAGAGATCCAAATCCCCGGTGAGAAATGCCAGAAATACATTCATTCAATGGATCATCATTAAAGAAACAAATTAGAAATCCCAGGAGACCCTGACAGGCGTTACCCCAGGGTCCTGTGTTTCTCACCTGTTCTGTACCGTATTGGAAGTAACACTGGTGGGATTAATGATCTTCTATGGAGTTTCTGTATAAAGAGGAATTATGGGTTAAAGTTCTAAAAACTCCACAAGATCCATAGAAACTAATCGTGCTGATTGCTCCACTTTTAAAACTTGACTGGTCTTTATACAGAACACTTGTTACAACTGATAATAACACCCAGCTCTTCTTGTATGTAGATTAATTGCTTATACTGTGACCATACAGAATAAATAATAATGAGAAATGATATATACAGACAGTATTTACACATTCTGGGGATAGCAAAAACACCGTGCAGGTTGAGATGGACGCGATTTGGGTACAGACGGTGTGGTCGGGTCCATGTGGTGGAAGCGTAGCCAGCCGGTTGGTTGTGGATACAAAGGTGGGAACCGATTGTGTGGTCGGGCCCTCCGTTGGGGCACGGTTATGGTTACTGCAGAACGCAAAAACATGTTGGGCTGTGTCCTGTGGAGTGATGTACCCAGGCAGCCGCATGGGGGCCCGTGAGTTGGGGGGCTCACGGGCCTCCAGGAAAGGGGGGTTCAAGGCCAGTGGATGTCGCTGGCCACCCCTGGATACCCCAGTGGGGCTTGACAAGTGGTTAAGCCAGGGAAGGTGGCTGTTGAAGGCTGGACCGGCCGTCACATGTGCTGCAGGCAGGTGGGGCTCAGCGCAGTTGTCTCCAGGTGGTAGGGGGTGCCGCATTTTGTTTGGAGCACTCCTCCCCTTTTCCTTTGTTATATATAAATGACTTCAATTTGCCACCATATCCAAGTGTCCTGGTTTTATTCCAGTATTGCATGGGGCAGCTAAAGGTTGGATATTCTCCATCGGGAAAGCGATAAGGCGTGGGACGCTTAACAAGTTAATTGAGGGGCTTTCTTGCCCTAACAGCAGACTCTCAGGTTAGAGACTCTGTGATTAGCTGGCGTTGCAGATCTTTCAGGTGCCAGATATTTCCCAGTCATTTAGCTAATGGTTCTATATAAGAATTTATTACACTGCATATTACCTTGGGATCACTGAGGAATAACCGTTTGATTGTCTAATAGAAAACTCTCCTGTTTTGAAGCCAAGTGGGGTCTGATTTGTGCCCCTGATGCTTTTTTTTTTTTTTTTTTTTTTTTTTTACCACAAGGGTGTGGAATCCAATGGTACAACTCCCATCATGCCAAGCCATCTGGGTGATCACTGTGGAAGTTTTAGTTTAAATACAATGGGCCGTTGTTTTTGGGGGGCAGAGGGTGAAACTCTTGTATACAGAATACAGCATCTCAGTATGAAATGTAACCCTTTCCATTTAATTACCCAACTGTAAGGATGATCCTGATTGGCTGATGGCCTGCACCCTTGCCATCGGCCTGGGGCAGGTTTGTACATTCTAGAGAGAGACACATTGTTTAATAAACATATAATCGATTGTTACTCATTGTGGTGCAGTTATTAGATATCACTGGTGATACACAATCGCTGGTTATTGGTAGATGTTTAATCAATAATCATCTTAATTTGGAGCAAATTGAACTTCCTTTTATCACGGCAGAGGTTATGAATCACACTCCACGCGAGGTTATATAATATGAAGGAAGATCAATGTCGTAACATCTCTGCCAATGAAATCAGCGCTGGCCTGGGGGGAATGAGCACAAGTCACTGTATCCAGGCTGATTTAAAAAGAATTCATGCAGTGGCTGAGAGTGAAGGGAGTGGAGAGAAACACTGTGCACCAAAAAATAGCTCAATATACAGTCAGGAACTATACCCCTCACTGCGTGAAACGCATTGGCTAGTGCCCCCCTAAGGCTGGATTTAAGGGGTCTGCTTTGCTTGTCCTCATGTCTGGTTGATAAATAAAGGTTCCTATGTTTGTTAATTTTTAGAGATTATTTTCATTCCCTCACTGTATAGCCGCACATTACCGCTGGGGTGTCTGACTCTTATTCCTTAGTGCCCCTAGGCCCATAGACCACAAGCATTCTATCACCCCACCCTAATTAAAGTAAAATGCTCTGGGACAAGACTGGGAAAAGGGGTAGAGTTCCAGGATCCTAGCCTGTCTTACAAGACATATATATATATATATATATATATATATATATATATATATATATATCAAATAATAAATTATCTACAACATGCTGAATTGGCACTGAATATGCATCAATAAATAATACTTAATTTGCAAATTCTCTGATAGGAATAAATCCCATCTTTCATATAGCACACATAACATAATGGCACGTTAAAATAACTGTATCACCTAAACACTACTCATACTGTGACTGTGTCACCTAAACACTGCTTATACTGTTGCTGTATCACCCAAACACTGCTTATACTGTGACTGTATCACCCAAACACTGCTTATACTGTGACTGTATCACCTAAACACTGCTTATACTGTGACTGTATCACCCAAACACTGCTGATACTGTGACTGTATCACCTAAACACTGCTTATACTGTGACTGTATCACCCAAACGCTGCTTATCCTGTGACTGTATCGCCTAAACACAGCTTATACTGTGACTGTATCACCCAAACACTGCTTATACTGTGACTGTATCACCCAAACACTGCTTATACTGTGACTGTGTCACCCAAACACTGCTTATACTGTGACTGTATCACCCACACACTGCTTATACTGTGACTGTATCACCTAAACATTGCTTATACTGTGAGTGTATCACCCAAACACTGCTTATACTGTGACTGTGTCACCCAAACACTGCTCATACTGTGACTGTATCACCCAAATACTGCTTATACTGTGACTGTATCACCTAAACACTGCTTATACTGTTACTGTCACCTAAACACTGCTATACTGTGACTGTATAACCCAAACACTGCTTATACTGTGACTGTATCACCTAAACACTGCTTATACTGTGACTGTATCACCTAAACACTGCTTATACTGTGACTGTATCACCCAAACACTGCTTATACTGTGACTGTATCACCTAAACACTGCTTATACTGTGACTGTATCACCCAAACACTGCTCATACTGTGACTGTGTCACCTAAACACTGCTTATACTGTGACTGTGTCACCCAAACACTGCTCATACTGTGACTGTATCACCCAAACACTGCTTATACTGTGACTGTATCACCTAAACGCTGCTTATACTGTGACTGTATCACCTAAACACTGCTTATACTGTGACTGTGTCACCCAAACACTGCTTATACTGTGACTGTGTCACCCAAACACTGCTTATACTGTGACTGTGTCACCCAAACACTGCTTATACTGTGACTGTATCACCCAAACACTGCTCATACTGTGACTGTATCACCCAAACACTGCTTATACTGTGACTGTATCACCCAAACACTGCTTATACTGTGACTGTATCACCCAAACACTGCTTATACTGTGACTGTCACCCAAACACTGCTTATACTGTGACTGTATCACCCAAACACTGCTTATACTGTGACTGTATCACCCAAACACTGCTTATACTGTGACTGTATCACCCAAACGCTGCTTATACTGTGACTGTGTCACCCAAACACTGCTCATACTGTGACTGTATCACCCAAACACTGCTTATACTGTGACTGTCACCTAAACACTGCTTATACTGTGACTGTATCACCTAAACACTGCTTATACTGTGACTGTATCACCCAAACACTGCTTATACTGTGACTGTATCACCTAAACACTGCTTATACTGTGACTGTATCACCCAAACACTGCTCATACTGTGACTGTGTCACCCAAACACTGCTTATACTGTGACTGTATCACCCAAACACTGCTCACACTGTGACTGTATCACCCAAACACTGCTTATACTGTGACTGTATCACCCAAACACTGCTTATACTGTGACTGTATCACCCAAACACTGCTTATACTGTGACTGTCACCTAAACACTGCTTATACTGTGACTGTATCACCTAAACACTGCTTATACTGTGACTGTATCACCCAAACACTGCTTATACTGTGACTGTATCACCTAAACACTGCTTATACTGTGACTGTATCACCCAAACACTGCTCATACTGTGACTGTATCACCCAAACACTGCTTATACTGTGACTGTATCACCTAAACGCTGCTTATACTGTGACTGTATCACCTAAACACTGCTCATACTGTGACTGTATCACCTAAACACTGCTTATACTGTGACTGTGTCACCCAAACACTGCTTATACTGTGACTGTATCACCCAAACACTGCTTATACTGTGACTGTATCACCCAAACACTGCTCATACTGTGACTGTATCACCCAAACACTGCTTATACTGTGACTGTATCACCCAAACACTGCTTATACTGTGACTGTATCACCCAAACACTGCTTATACTGTGACTGTCACCCAAACACTGCTTATACTGTGACTGTATCACCCAAACACTGCTTATACTGGGACTGTATCACCCAAACACTGCTTATACTGGGACTGTATCACCTAAACACTGCTTATACTGTGACTGTATCACCCAAACACTGCTTATACTGTGACTGTATCACCCAAACACTGCTTATACTGTGACTGTATCACCCAAACACTGCTTATACTGTGACTGTATCACCTAAACACTGCTTATACTGTGACTGTATCACCCAAACACTGCTTATACTGTGACTGTATCACCCAAACACTGCTTATACTGTGACTGTATCACCCAAACACTGCTTATACTGTTACTGTATCACCCAAACACTGCTTATACTGTGACTGTGTCACCCAAACACTGCTCATACTGTGACTGTATCACCCAAACACTGCTTATACTGTGACTGTCACCTAAACACTGCTTATACTGTGAATGTATCACCCAAACACTGCTTATACTGTGACTGTATCACCCAAACACTGCTTATACTGTGACTGTCACCTAAACACTGCTTATACTGTGAATGTAGAGAATAAAATAATCTATACATTGTGTTGGCAGAATTGCATCAAATGCATCAAATGCATCAAATAAGACATATATATTTTACATGTGTCTGTGTCTCCTGCTGATGACATCACCTTGTGGCTTGATATGCAAATTACACAATTCCCATGGGAAATTAATTCATTAGCATATTAATCCACAGGTGATGTCATAAGCAGGAGACAGGTGATGTCATAAGCAGGAGACAGGTGATGTCATAATCAGCAAACAGCTCAATGTGTAGATGGTTTTTATTCTCCAGTCTCGGTATAATCATTGTTTAGGTGACAGAGTCCTGTTATCTCCTCATGTATTAAACTCGCGGAGTGATTGGACTGGAGTTATTTTATGTATTTCTTGGACTCATGGCAGATGAATAAATCTCTGGGATTCGATGTGGATTGAATTAAACTTTGAGATGAAAACAGCGGTGATTATTTCAGGCGCACACAGATTGCGAGTTATAACCTCCATGATGGCGCATAACTTAACGCAATCTGCGTCCTTCAGAGACCCGTTGGCGGCTCTGAATATCCCATGCGTGAGCGAGCGCCAGTGTGTGTGTCTGAGCATATTATCACATTCAATCCAGAGTCACCGCTTGCATTTACATCCTGGTGTAATGTGACATCAGGAACACAGGAATGATTGGTAAAGTACAAAGCCCCTGCGTGTCGAACCCTTTGGCGTTACATCATTTTTAATCGGACAGAAGGCATTAAGCGGGGGGCTTGTGCGTCACCCGTCTTACTGTATGAATATTTTACAGCCATGAATAATTTACTGTTTGCAAAGAATAGTGCGATTTTCCTAAAGTCCCACATTTGTGGATGCTGCCTACTTGCTTTCATTTATTATCCATAAAACTTTAATCATAGCCTGCTAGATAAAACTAATACTGTTTTATCTTTCTGCATCTAGTCTGGGAATAGCATGGCCGGGTCATAGTGCCCCAGCTAGACTCGGTGACTATTTAATTCAGATCCAGCTCTGCATTATCTGTGGTCATCACAGCTTCTCTAGCAGATCTGGCCCTCACTGCACAATGTATTGCCCATCTCTCCTGCAACTCACATTTTAGTAAATAGACTGCTAAGAATAGGGAACCTTTGGAAAGGGACCAAGGGTGAGAATGGGAGGGATTTAGAAATACAGCCCAACAGCTGATTAACTCCAGAGGTTTACTAGGTCAGAATCCAGGTTTTATCCCTTTTAGACTAAAAACATTTCAAGTTTAAAATCAAGCTCATGATAATTGAAAAATTGAGAGACACGACAATCTCTCAGACCGTTGCATGTTGTTTCTTAATAATCTCCCCGTTTCAAGCGATAAATCTCATTGTGATTCAATACAGTGTCGTTTGCGATTCAATACAGTGTCGTTTGTGTTTAAGATTTACCTTTTTTTCAATGCAATAATTATCGAACGGCGATTCATTTAACTTTTGGCAATATAAGTCTTGCGCCAGTAACAGGTTTGTCATTTTCTAGGCTCGGCCTGACCTCCCTGGACCTGTTTTGGGCGACTTGTGTACCAGCACGGCGTATGATTTATTACAGATCCAGGAACGGTTTATGGACTGAGAATGATAGCTTCTTACGGCTGAACACTCGCCCTAAACTTAATATATTCCTAGCAAACATCGTCCTAGAAACTGTCAGTGTTCAGGGTCAGGAAGCCGCAATTGAGAAAGTTTTTGCAAATCAAAGGTATTTTTCCATGGAAACAGATAAGGTACAGAGATTGATAGACAGATATACTGACAGATAAGGTACAGAGACTGATAGACAGATATACTGACAGATAAGGTACAGAGACTGATAGACAGATATACTGACAGATAAGGTACAGAGATTGATAGACAGATATACTGACAGATAAGGTACAGAGATTGATAGACAGATATACTGACAGATAAGGTACAGAGACTGATAGACAGATATACTGACAGATAAGGTGCAGAGATTGATAGACAGATATACTGACAGATAAGGTACAGAGACTGATAGACAGATATAATGACAGATAAGGTACAGAGATTGATAGACAGGTATACTGACAGATAAGGTGCAGAGACTGATAGACAGATATACTGACAGATAAGGTACAGAGACTGATAGACAGATATACTGACAGATAAGGTACAGAGACTGATAGACAGATATACTGACAGATAAGGTACAGAGACTGATAGACAGATATACAGACAGATAAGGTACAGAGATTGATAGACAGATATACTGACAGATAAGGTACAGAGATTGATAGACAGATATACTGACAGATAAGGTACAGAGACTGATAGACAGATATACTGACAGATAAGGTACAGAGATTGATAGACAGATATACTGACAGATAAGGTACAGAGATTGATAGACAGATATACTGACAGATAAGGTACAGAGATTGATAGACAGATATACTGAGAGATAAGGTACAGAGACTGATAGACAGATATACTGACAGATAAGGTACAGAGATTGATAGACAGATATACTGACAGATAAGGTACAGAGATTGATAGACAGATATACTGACAGATAAGGTACAGAGACTGATAGACAGATATACTGACAGTTAAGGTACAGAGATTGATAGACAGATACACTGACAGATAAGGTACAGAGACAGATAGACAGATATACTGACAGATAAGGTACAGAGACTGATAGACAGATATACTGACAGATAAGGTACAGAGATAAGGTACAGAGATTGATAGACAGATATACTGACAGATAAGGTACAGAGATTGATAGACAGATATACTGAGAGATAAGGTACAGAGACTGATAGACAGATATACTGACAGATAAGGTACAGAGATTGATAGACAGATATACTGACAGATAAGGTACAGAGATTGATAGACAGATATACTGACAGATAAGGTACAGAGATTGATAGACATATATACTGACAGATAAGGTACAGAGATTGATAGACAGATATACTGACAGATAAGGTACAGAGACTGATAGACAGATATACTGACAGATAAGGTACAGAGACTGATAGACAGATATACTGACAGATAAGGGACAGAGATTGATAGACAGATATACTGACAGATAAGGTACAGAGACTGATAGACAGATATACTGACAGATAAGGTACAGAGACCGATAGACAGATATACTGACAGATAAGGTACAGAGACTGATAGACAGATATACTGACAATGTTAATAAAAGTAAATAAAAACCTTTTGTTTTCTTAGGTAATGGGGAGGGGGGGGGGGGGGCTGTATATAAAATCAGATGCTCTGTGCATGAATAGAGTTATATCCTGCTGCACCAAGCTGAACCCTGGATCTGCCACATTACACCAGCGTGAGACTGACTCCACTTACAGCGATGCCTGTATTGGATGAAAAGACATCTTTCTCTCACTCTGCAGTTAACTGGATGAAAATAGTCACGTTTTACATTCACTAAAAGTATTAAAAGTACATTATTGGCATTTATCATTTATACTTTAAATGTAATTTTTAATCAAAGAGAAATTGTACCTCTTAAAAATGATATAGTCTAAAATTAGACAGTTTCCATTTATTAATAAATGCAAATACTGTCTGTACTGTTATATACTGTCTGTACTGTTATATACTGTCTGTGCTGTTATATACTGTCTGTACTGTTATGTACTGTATGTGCTGTTATATACTGTCTGTACTGTTACATACTGTCTGTACTGTTATATACTGTCTGTACTGTTATGTACTGTCTGTACTGTTATATACTGTCTGTGCTGTTATGTACTGTCTGTGCTGTTATATACTGTCTGTACTGTATGTGCTGTTATATACTGTCTGTACTGTTATATACTGTCTGTACTGTATGTACTGTTATGTACTGTCTGTGCTGTTATATACTGTCTGTACTGTTATGTACTGTCTGTACTGTTATATACTGTCTGTGCTGTTATATACTGTCTGTGCTGTTATGTACTGTCTGTGCTGTTATATACTGTCTGTGCTGTTATATACTGTCTGTACTGTTATGTACTGTCTGTACTGTTATGTACTGTTTGTACTGTTATATACTGTCTGTGCTGTTATATACTGTCTGTGCTGTTATGTACTGGCTGTACTGTTATGTACTGGCTGTACTGTTATATACTGTCTGTGCTGTTATATACTGTCTGTACTGTTATATACTGTCTGTGCTGTTATGTACTGTCTGTGCTGTTATGTACTGTCTGTACTGTTATGTACTGTCTGTACTGTTATATACTGTCTGTACTGTTATATACTGTCTGTGCTGTTATATACCGTCTGTACTGTTATTGTTATATACTGTCTGTGCTGTTATATACTGTCTGTACTGTTATGTACTGTCTGTACTGTTATATACTGTCTGTGCTGTTATATACTGTCTGTACTGTTATGTACTGTCTGTGCTGTTATATACTGTCTGTACTGTTATGTACTGTCTGTACTGTTATGTACTGTCTGTGCTGTTATATACTGCCTGTACTGTTATGTACTGTCTGTGCTGTTATATACTGCCTGTACTGTTATGTACTGTCTGTGCTGTTATATACTGTCTGTGCTGTTATATACTGTCTGTGCTGTTATATACTGTCTGTACTGTTATGTACTGTCTGTACTGTTATATACTGTCTGTGCTGTTATATACCGTCTGTACTGTTATTGTTATATACTGTCTGTGCTGTTATATACTGTCTGTACTGTTATGTACTGTCTGTACTGTTATATACTGTCTGTACTGTTATGTACTGTCTGTGCTGTTATATACTGTCTGTACTGTTATGTACTGTCTGTACTGTTATGTACTGTCTGTGCTGTTATGTACTGTCTGTGCTGTTATATACTGCCTGTACTGTTATGTACTGTCTGTGCTGTTATATACTGTCTGTGCTGTTATATACTGCCTGTACTGTTATGTACTGTCTGTGCTGTTATATACTGTCTGTGCTGTTATATACTGTCTGTGCTGTTATGTACTGTCTGTGCTGTTATATACTGTCTGTACTGTTATGTACTGTCTGTGCTGTTATATACTGTCTGTGCTGTTATATACTGTCTGTGCTGTTATATACTGTCTGTACTTTTATGTACTGTCTGTACTGTTATATACTGTCTGTGCTGTTATATACTGTCTGTACTGTTATATACTGTCTGTGCTGTTATATACTGTCTGTACTGTTATATACGGTCTGTACTGTTATATACTGTCTGTACTGTTATATACTGTCTGTACTGTTATGTACTGTCTGTGCTGTTATATACTGTATGTACTGTTATATACTGTCTGTGCTGTTATGTACTGTCTGTGCTGTTATGTACTGTCTGTGCTGTTATATACTGTCTGTACTGTTATGTACTGTCTGTACTGTTATATACTGTCTGTGCTGTTATATACTGTCTGTACTGTTATCTACTGTCTGTGCTGTTATATACTGTCTGTACTGTTATGTACTGTCTGTACTGTTATATACTGTCTGTACTGTTATATACTGTCTGTACTGTTATGTACTGTCTGTGCTGTTTTGTTGCTTTTCTCATTGCTCAGGGGGATCCCAATAGATTCTACCCCATATTAATAACTTTACCATGATGTCCCTGGGGCAGGTATAGAGTGTTTTATTCAGATGTGTGGCTCTGAATAAAACAGCACAGTTGTCACCCTAGAAGGGTGTCCTATGTGCAAATATATTTGTTAGGGTCTAAACAATTAATGGACCAAAGTTGGATTCACATCCATGACGGGTTAAGAGGCGCACCTCATCTGCACCAAAAATCTATTTTAATTTTCAAATGGTGTTTTGGGTGGGGATTGGGAAAGTGGGTGGAGTTTAGTGGAACGTGTGCAGGCGTGTCCCAAGTAAGACTGAATAAGAGCAGAATTAGGTAGAATTAAAGGTAGAGGAGGTTACCCATGTCTGGGATCTCAATCTCTATAGAGGAGCAGAAAATCTCTTTATTTCACTGCTCATTTATAACATAAGTTATGGTGGTAGTTTTTTAAAAAGACTATGTTTCTGTTAAACCTGAGCCCCTCTAATTTCAGAAAGCGCAGATGTTGTGTCAGATGGATCATATCTTCATTCATCTGATCTGACATTCTAAACAACATGTCCGCCTCCCCCTGATAGAGCTATACAGAGCAGATTCTAAACAACATGTCCGCCCCCTGATATAGCTATACAGACCAAAGATTCTAAACACCATGTCCTCCCCTGATAGAGCTATACAGAGCAAAGATTCTAAACAACATGTCCTACCCCTGATAGAGCTATACAGAGCAGAGATTCTAAACAACATGTCTGCCCCCTGATAGAGCTATACAGAGCAAAGATTCTAAACAACATGTCCTCCCCTGATAGAGCTATACAGACCAAAGATTCTAAACAACATGTCCGCCCCCCTGATAGAGCTATACAGACCAAAGATTCTAAACAACATGTCCGCCCCCTGATAGAGCTATACAGACCAAAGATTCTAAACAACATGTCCGCCCCCCTGATAGAGCTATACAGACCAAAGATTCTAAACAACATGTCCGCCCCCTGATATAGCTATACAGACCAAAGATTCTAATCAACATGTCCGCCCCCTGATAGAGCTATACAGAGCAAAGATTCTAAACAACATGTCCGCCCCTGATATAGCTATACAGACCAAAGATTCTAAACAACATGTCCGCCCCTGATATAGCTATACAGAGCAAAGATTCTAAACAACATGTCCAACCCCTGATATAGCTATACAGACCAAAGATTCTAATCAACATGTCCGCCCCCTGATAGAGCTATACAGAGCAAAGATTCTAAACAACATGTCCGCCCTCTGATAGAGCTATACAGACCAAAGATTCTAAACAACATGTCCGCCCCTGATATAGCTATACAGAGCAAAGATTCTAAACAACATGTCCAACCCCTGATATAGCTATACAGACCAAAGATTCTAAACAACATGCCCGACCCCTGATAGAGCTATACAGAGCAGAGATTCTAAACAACATGTCCGCCCCCTGATAGAGCTATACAGACCAAAGATTCTAAAATACATGTCCGCCCCCCTGATAGAGCTATACAGAGCATAGATTCTAAACAACATGTCCGCCCCCTGATAGAGCTATACAGAGCAAAGGTTCTAAACAACATGTCCGCCCCCTGATAGAGCTATACAGAGCAAAGATGCTAAACAACATTTCCGTCCCCTGATAGAGCTATACAGACCAAAGATTCTAAACAACATGTCCGCCCCCTGATATAGCTATACAGACCAAAGATTCTAAACAACATGTCCGCCCCCTGATAGAGCTATACAGAGCAAAGATTCTAAACAACATGTCCGCCCCCTGATATAGCTATACAGAGCAGAGATTCTAAACAACATGTCCGCCCCCTGATAGAGCTATACAGAGCAGAGATTCTAAACAACATGTCCGCCCCCTGATATAGCTATACAGACCAAAGATTCTAAACAACATGTCCGACCCCTGATAGAGCTATACAGAGCAGAGATTCTAAACAACATGTCCGCCCCCTGATAGAGCTATACAGACCAAAGATTCTAAACAACATGTCCGCCCCCCTGATAGAGCTATACAGAGCATAGATTCTAAACAACATGTCCGCCCCCTGATAGAGCTATACAGAGCAAAGATGCTAAACAACATTTCCGTCCCCTGATAGAGCTACACAGAGCAAATATTCTAATGAACGTGTCCGCCCCCTGATAGAGCTATAAAGAGCAAAGATGCTAAACAACATTTCCGTCCCCTGATAGAGCTAAGAGGGCTTAATAAGTTGCTTTATTTATATTCTTTCATTAAACCATTTCAATTTAAAAGGCCTACACCTGATGCAATCTTTAAATGATTTAATTTTGGCTGACTTTAGTCCTTTAATCAGCGAAACCTCAGACTGGAGTATCATTTAAATAACGTCATAAGAATAATGAATAAAAGCATTATTATATTTATTGCACAGGGCATCGTTATAAGCCGCTGGCAGAATACAGTTACAGGAGATAAACCTCCGTCTCACGTCAAGCTGGATCTTCCTCGTCTATTCGGCGATTGCAGAGGTTTCTGGGTAATCTCACCAACTCATTTCAAATGTTCTCAATTAACTGGGTATTAATGGCTTAATGCTGAAAAATGACAATCAGGAAACTTGGCCTGCGACTGTCTGAAACTGACTAATCCCCTTCCTTTCTGCTCAGTTTCTGTCGGGTCTTAGTCTTTTCTCCTTCTAATGAGGTTGAAGTATTTGATCCCTGTTGCTGGTCCCTGTCTGTGGATTTGACAGTAATGTCCCCAGTGTGGTTCCTGGAGCATCTTATAAAATGCTCTCCTTCTCTCATCCATATTGCAGGAGTGTAAAATCCCAAGTCTTGGAAGGTCATGCAGCAAGTGGCGCCATAGGAGGGTTAATACTCTTTTAAACATTTTTATTTTCCATCGACCTTCGAAGACCCCCGAGCTTCACAATCACTTTCCCTGAATCTTTCACAGACAGATCCCGTTAGATGGAGGAGATCATGTTATTGGTCTGCCCATTATGTCACCGTCTCTGGCATTCTGGGGCCAATGTATGATATTATACTACCATAGAAGGTTTGGCGGACTGCGTCTCCGATTCTCGGCTCCTTTTGTGAGAGAGTTGGAGGGATTTGCAGGGAATTGAGAAGGGAATTTCAGACAAAAGACCAAAGCAGCTGAGTTTTAAAAATTCTGCAATCCTTCAAACCGATACTTTGGCCTTAAGTTTCAAATCTCTTGTCAATCGCCTAAGATCCATGACAGAAAAGCCAACCGATGACTGACTGACTGAGACACAGTGAAGAATTGCTTCACCCTCTGAGTTGGAATAATTTAAGATTCAGGTCTCTTATTTCAATAAAATTTGCCAAAGTTATTATAAGATAGTGACGAGAGCTGACATTGCTGCCTATACTGGGATAGATAACATGCTTCTACAATAGAGGTTTGAAAGCCACGATGATATCATTATAGGGACTGGATCCCCCAAACATGATCTATACATTGTGTTAGCAAAACTGCTACTAAATGCAGAAATTAGGAGGTTTTTTTCATCACCTGTGGAGTCTCCTGCTTATGACATCACCTGTCTGTCTCCTGCTTATGACATCACCTGTCTGTCTCCTGCTTATGACATCACCTGTCTGTCTCCTGCTTATGACATCACCTGTCTGTCTCCTGCTTATGACATCACCTGTCTGTCTCCTGCTTATGACATCACCTGTCTGTCTCCTGCTTATGACATCACCTGTCTGTCTCCTGCTTATGACATCACCTGTCTGTCTCCTGCTTATGACATCACCTGTGGCCTGATATGCAAATGAACTGATTTTCAATGGGAAATGTGTAATTTGCATATCAGGCCACAGGTGATGTCATAAGCCGGAGACACAGACACATTTAAAGAAAAACATCTCCTAATTTCGGCATTCAGTTGATCATTTTCAATCATTTTTTATTCTCTCCCTGTAAAGTAAAACCAATCTTCAGTTCATACTGTCCCTTTAAAACACAGCGATGCCACATAGAACGTAGTATTTTAGTTTTATTATTTTTTACTCAATATATGTATTTATATGTCTTTCCAGCCGTTGTGTTATTTAGCACACACACGTGCAAATGGAAAAATAATTCCATAGTAAGTAAATACTTATTCATAGTTAATTGGACTTTCTTTATTTGCAGATCATTTCTATACAAACGCATGAATACAATTAGACAGTTAGTTGCAAGGAGCAGGAGTTTTTGAAAAGGTTAAATTAATGGGAATAAAAAATAAAAAAAAAGAATTAGCGCAAAATAAATACTTGAAATGTAAACGTTTCTTTTTGGACTCACTGTTATTCAATCAGGATAAAGTCATTAATTATTAAGTGCAGCACAATGCACAGTATTATTAGTCCCAGTTATTTCCAATGGGCAATTGAGGAAACAGCAGGGGGATTATTACATTGGTAGAGGTGACTTATTTCTCAAAAAATGATGATGGTATTTTAAGAACTGTGGAGTTTTGGAAATCAGTGAGAAGGAGCTTGCACTCACCCCTATTAGTCACATCAAATCATGTTATGAAACATCGGAAATTGGAAATCACGGGAGAAATTACAATTATGAGACATGAGACCAGGCCTTCCAACGAGGGAAAGCCATCCATGCAGAAACCGCCTGAAATATTTATTGCACAGACCCTGTAATATTTATTGCACACACCCTGTAATATTTATTGCACACACCCTGTAATATTTATTGTACATATCATGTAATATTTATTGCACACACCCTGTAATATTTATTGTACACATCCTGTAATATTTATTGCACACACCCTGTAATATTTATTGTACAGACCCTGTAATATTTATTGTATACATCCTGTAATATTTATTGTATACACCCTGTAATATTTATTGCACACATCCTGTAATATTTATTGCACACATCCTGTAATATTTATTGTACACACCCTGTAATATTTATTGTACATACCCTGTAATATTTATTGCACACATCCTGTAATATTTATTGCACACACCCTGTAATATTTATTGTATACATCCTGTAATATTTATTGCACACACCCTGTAATATTTATTGCACACATCCTGTAATATTTATTGCACACATCCTGTAATATTTATTGTACACATCCTGTAATATTTATTGCACACACCCTGTAATATTTATTGTACAGACCCTGTAATATTTATTGCACACACCCTGTAATATTTATTGTACACATCCTGTAATATTTATTGCACACACCCTGTAATATTTATTGTATACATCCTGTAATATTTATTGCACACACCCTGTAATATTTATTGCACACATCCTGTAATATTTATTGTACACACCCTGGAATATTTATTGTACCTATCCTGTAATATTTATTGCACACATCCTGTAATATTTATTGCACACACCCTGTAATATTTATTGTACACATCCTGTAATATTTATTGCACACATCCTGTAATATTTATTGTACATATCATGTAATATTTATTGCACACACCCTGTAATATTTATTGTATACATCCTGTAATATTTATTGTACACATCCTGTAATATTTATTGCACACATCCTGTAATATTTATTGTATACATCCTGTAATATTTATTGTACACATCCTGTAATATTTATTGCACACATCCTGTAATATTTATTGTATACATCCTGTAATATTTATTGTACACACCATGTAATATTTACTGTACACATCCTGTAATATTTATTGTACACACCCTGTAATATTTATTGTACATATCATGTAATATTTATTGTACACACCCTGTAATATTTATTGTACATATCATGTAATATTTATTGTACACACCCTGTAAAATTTATTGTACACATCCTGTAATATTTATTGTACACACCCTGTAATATTTATTGCACACATCCTGTAATATTGATTGTACACACACTGTAATATTGATTGTACACACACTGTAATATTTATTGCACACACCCTGTAATATTTATTGTACATATCATGTAATATTTATTGTACACACCCTGTAATATTTATTGTACAGACCCTGTAATATTTATTGTACATATCATGTAATATTTATTGTACAGACCCTGTAATATTTATTGTACATATCATGTAATATTTATTGTACAGACCCTGTAATATTTATTGTACATATCATGTAATATTTATTGTACACATCCTGTAATATTTATTGTACAGACCCTGTAATATTTATTGTACATATCATGTAATATTTATTGTACACATCCTGTAATATTTATTGTACACACCCTGTAATATTTATTGTATACACCCTGTAATATTTATTGTACCCATCCTGTAATATTTATTGTACATATCATGTAATATTTATTGTACACATCCTGTAATATTTATTGTATAAATCCTGTAAAATTTATTGTACACACCCTGTAATATTTATTGCACACATCCTGTAATATTTATTGCACACATCCTGTAATATTTATTGTACAGACCCTGGAATATTTATTGCACACACCCTGTAATATTTATTGTATACATCCTGTAATATTTATTGCACACACCCTGTAATATTTATTGTATAAATCCTGTAATATTTATTGTACACATCCTGTAATATTTATTGTACACACCCTGTAATATTTATTGCACACACCCTGTAATATTTATTGTACACACCCTGTAATATTTATTGCACACACCCTGTAATATTTATTGCACACACCCTGTAATATTTATTGTACACATCCTGTAATATTTGCTAATCTGTTTCACTTTTTGTTCATCCAAGTTTAGTGTAATCTATTTTGAACGTGGAGCAATTAGGAAGAAATGATTAAAATAGCTGAAAGTATAATATGAAGAGGGCACCAGGGAATAGAGATCATTTGGTGCTGATGTAATGAGCTCCTCTAGGGTCACAAGTAGAAAGCATCTTTGCACATAGCAATGTATATGTAAATCCCCTCCATTGTTAGTTAAATGACTTGCTTTGTATGCATATAACCTCTTCCTCATGCAGAGGGGAATTGGGATTGTCAGAGAATGGCTAGAATGCGAGATGCACTCTGTTTTGGAAGCTTAATGTCCCCAATATAAGTTTACTGCTGGGCATCGGGTAAAATGAGGTTTGTTTGAACAGGCCAAACGCCAAAAGCTCTCTAGAGAGAGAAATAAAGATCTCTGTGGGCAGATAGGTCACTAGGGTTGGTGTCACCCGGTGTGGACCCCCGAACCCCCCTCGGGACGCCACTGTCTGTGGGCTTTATTCATGAAAGAGAGAAGTTGCAGTGAATCTTTGTCTTTTCCTTTGTTTGGAATTGGGGTGATGCTCCTTCCAGTCTCCCCACTCCCCAGTTCTCAGTCCCTGTCTACACACGTTGCATTAAATAATAATTGTTTGTAAATTAGCCACAAGAACTTAAATTGAGTTTAAATCTCTGTATTAATTGACACGTCTCTGAGCATGGCAGGGTTTGGAGACAAGACACTTTCGCTCACGCCCCCCTTTGTCGCGATCCCTTGGGCTCCCTCTTTCAGGGGGTGTGCATCAAGTAGAACCTCAGTGTAGTCTGGTCGGAGGCAGATAACTGGCCTGTAATATAATCTATAATAATACCGCAGATGTATGTGTCAGAACCTATTGCCAGCTCAGGAGAACATTTCTCTAACGGATGCAAAAAGTTATTATTTTTTTGCTAAGCAGATTTATTCTGTCATATTAAAAAAAACACTTCTTCCACCGAAACTCTATAAATTGCTTTTAAATCATGTTACTGACTGATCTGAACTTTCTTTTTCTTGCCTGAAACATTGTTTTTGAAAAACAAAATTAAAGCAAAGAACAAACACACAATTTCTTTTTTTTTTTTTATTCACTTTTATTGTCATGAAAGTAAAAGATAAAATTACAGAGAGATGTTTTATTTATTTATTTCCCTCTGGGAATCAGATTGTTTAATCTTTCTTGAAAACCTCCAGTGAATATTACAGCTAGAAATAAAGGGAGGAGGCCATTTTGGTTTTGTGAAGGGCTTCGAGTGACAGCATGTGTTTTGTAATATCCTGTCAGGACATGATTTGATCAGAAGGACTCTACTGTAGTCTGCTGTAAAAGCAAGATGGCCACTACCTCTGCTATGTGCCTTTAACGCACCTAGAGGAGGGAACACCAAAACCTATATTAACAATAAAATGTCTGGCAGAGCTTGCAGGAAAGGTAGCAAAACAAGACATTTTTATATATATAACATATAATGGAATAGATAGGGGATTAGAGGTTTTGTTTAGAAATCAATATTAGAGGGATGTCTCCTTATATGATCAACCGTGTATCAGTAAATTAAAGGGCCTCTGTCACCTAAACACTGCTTATTATACTGTCAAGGTAGAGAATGAAAAATGATCTATACATTGTGTCAGCAAAATTGCATCAAACGCGTCAAATAAGAGAAATATATGTTTGGCACGAGTCTGTGACATCACATCACATATAAATATATATTTCTCTTATTTTCTGCATTTGCTGCTATTCTGCCAACACAATGTATAGATCATTTTCATTCTCTATGTTCACACTAGTTGCCGTGGAATCCCCTCCTTGATTATTTATTTGGTTCCCCCTGAACACACTTGCAGGGGAGCAGGTAAGAGTTTCTAGAGTCCGAGATTATGTTAAGAGCCCTTTAATATGTTTTTACCTGTTACAAAGTGTATTCTTCATCCCTAAATATTCCCATCTTTGGAGCTTCCTCTTACCTGTGAGGTTCAGGCAGAATTCAGACGGGGGGCTTCTCCTAAACTCTGACAATTAATGGTTATTTACAAGTCCTGTCACTACAGGTTTCCAACACAATATAAACCCCATTTGTATATTAAATTCTATATATCTGTAGAACGATGCAGTATATGAGGATTCCCTGGCCTCTCTCCCAACACATCATCCCTCTGCTTGTTAGAGGCTCATATCTGCCAGAGCAAAGAATTAGGATTATTCAGGATTTGCTCTCAAACAAACATGTGGAATTTGATGAATTGGTTCAGAAAAGAACTTTGTAATCAGTGTGAATATTATTTCTCCTGTCCTGAGAGATTTCCCAAATTAGACAGTCTGTGATTCACTGTGAACCAATCTGCCCCAACGCTCCAATATGGTGCAGAGTGGTGGGAGTTGTAGTCTCAACTGTTAAAATCCTACAAATTCCACACTGTGGTTTGAAAAGTATAGATTTAATACTGGCTAAAGAATTAGCATCAGGCCCATGTTCAGTCTATGGAGACAGTACCAAGGCCCTTGTTTTTCTGAATCAAAGGTGGCAAGCCTAGCTGAGCACCATGGGAGTTGTAAGTTAGTGACAGCTGGAGGATTTGAATTATGCCAGCCTTGCTTTATCACATAGCCTTATCACAGTAAGAGACACTGGTGAAGCTTACTGGGCGACGTGTGAAGAAGTGATTATATCTAACCCTCCGTAGCTCTCTAATGCTTGATATATTGTCTGCTATACGTGCTTTACTGTCATTGGATTACAGAGGATGGAGCAGCTAATTACCATAAAGTGTCAGAGCCACTGAACTGGTCCCACTGATGGCTGAATCGGGATTTAATTGCAGGACTGACCTTCTTCCCTGGACCCCAATTCTACAGACAAACAAAGGAGAAATAATCTCCATCCTTCCATCACATCTCTATAAAGTAAATAGTTATCTGAAGGAAATGATATAATCCTACATCTCTGCAGATAGATGGGACGCGATGAACCAGGGTAAATCACGGGTAATGTGTTTAAAAAAAATGCATTGTGTGTGTGTGTCTGCATGTGTGTGTGTGTGACTGCATGTGTGTGTGTTCCTGCTGATTACATCACTTTTAGAACTTTACCCCCAGAATCACCATGGAAACCAATGGAATGTTCCTACTGATAACATCACTTTTAGAACTTTACCCCCAGAATCACCATGGAAACCAATGGAATGTTCCTGCTGATAACATCACTTTTAGAACTTTACTCCAGAATCACCATGGAAACCAATGGAATGTTCCTGCTGATTACATCACTTTTAGAACTTTACTCCAGAATCACCATGGAAACCAATGGAATGTTCCTGCTGATAACATCACTTTTAGAACTTTACCCCCAGAATCACCATGGAAACCAATGGAATGTCCCTGCTGATAACATCACTTTTAGACCTTTACCCCCAGAATCACCATGGAAACCAATGGAATGTTCCTGTTGATTACATCACTTTTAGAACTTTACTCCAGAATCACCATGGAAACCAATGGAATGTTCCTGCTGATGACATCACTTTTAGAACTTTACCCCCAGAATCACCATGGAAACCAATGGAATGTTCCTGCTGATAACATCACTTTTAGAACTTTACCCCCAGAATCACCATGGAAACCAATGGAATGTCCCTGCTGATAACATCACTTTTAGACCTTTACCCCCAGAATCACCATGGAAACCAATGGAATGTTCCGGCTGATTACATCACTTTTAGAACTCTACACCAGAATCACCATGGAAACCAATGGAATGTTCCTGATGATGACATCACTTTTAGAACTTTACCCCCAGAATCACCATGGAAACCAATGGAATGTTCCTGCTGATTATATCACTTTCAGAACTCTACCCCAGAAATCCCCTTATGTAGAGTCCCCTAGAAACTAATACAAGCACAGCCACAGAAGTTGTGTGGTCCCCAGAGCTTAATGCTAAACAGTCAGGTTATATAGAGTGTGAGTCCCTTTAATGGGGACGTGTATGTAGAATTGTATACATCTCATCCAGTATATGTTATATAGCGCACATCTCTTGCAGAGCGCCCGATGTAACTAGGCACACTATTCACATTCCTGACAGGTCTCATTTTCTGTAAATCCATCCTGTGCCATCTGCTCGGTCATGTAATTACAAGACGAACGATGAGTACAATGCACAAGTGAATGATAACATGCAGACGCTGTGTGTGCTGCCAGCGTGTGATCCTGCGTCCAAGCTATCTGGGCAGAGTGCGCTGGGTCTTTGTGTAAATAGGTTCATTATTTCCGGGGTCAGGTGGTACAGTGACATCTACAATGATATAGATCCAGATACTGAATGACATCCCTCCCAAGTGTCCATACGTGGTCTCACGGATGTATCACCGACCCCACAGCAATAAAACTCTCAATCGTGGGATTAAAGGGCAACAAATAAAAAACAAATAAAGTTCTGTTTAATTGAAAGATTGTATCAAGTGCAGACATTTTAATGATGGAGCATGAATAATGTAAGTTATTAAACCCTCTGGGATCTGTGTAGCTCTTTGAGGGGGCAGACACTGGGCCTCCATCAAAGGGGTACATAGGGCCTGGCTGTCTTGGGGGTGGGGCTTAATTATGGAATTATATATATATTTTTTTTTACATCAAGATCACCTTATCTAGAAGCAAATATGGTAAGTTCCCCCCTTATGTGGTGCTGGTCAAGCCCCTACAAGCAAAATTATTTTCACTGTAAATCTACAGGAGAAACTAGACTTTTAAAGTAATAATATATGTGTTTCTAATAACAGCACATGGTAGGACTGACCCTTAAATCTCCCACTTACACCCCAATAATTCTGTTTAAGACAGAGATTGTCAGTGACTCCGTGTGATCTCAATTCATGCCAATAAAGCCATGACTGAGCATGCTGGGAGTTACAGGCAGCGATTCCCTAGCATGATCTGTGTCTTTGAAGGAAGCAGACAAGCTGGGAATGTAAATAAAGAACATTTATATGTTAGGATCCTAGTAAAATATTCATTAATGAGATATCGCAGGGAAAAAATATATTAAATGCCAGGCTATCATTTTATGGGAAACCAACCAATCAAAGGTTTAAAGGCTTCTCTTTCTGCATTGCATGCTTTGATCTCTGTATAAATACCAAGGTATAAATGATATGTTAACTCTAACACTGCCAATAGGGGACAGCTACACATCTTTTTCCTCAGCACTCAAACAGTTAAACCACTTTAAAACTTATTATATAAACATGGTGATTTTAACCCTATTCCTAACCTATAACCCTGGCTGCTGGTACCATCTCTCCTGTGGTGTAACTGACCATGGAATTCTGATACACAGCTGCCAATCTTTCCCCTCACGTCTGAGCATAATAATAATAATAATAATTAACATGGATGTCAAAAACGAGCAATTAGAGGCAGGATTCACTTCTGTGATAGATCAAAACCAATTCCACACACCGGGGAGGCTTACCAAACCGCTTTCAGACATGGCTTTGTACATTGAGTCCCGTGTCACTCGTAAATCTTCTTTCATCTTTCCCTTTTAATCTAAGAATTCACCTTGTAAAACACTCGCTGGATGATCTCATCAGCGCAAGACTCTTCACCTCACATCTGTGGAGCCCTGTATACCCTCTATTAAAGGACAAGTGTTAGCAAAAACCTTTCCATGAAACATTGCATCAAGTGTGGGCATTTTAAATAATAATGTTTTAATGAAAGAATAAAGTACCTTATTAAGTCCTTTTTGCTGAGTGTAAAGGTCTCAGGGGGCAGACATGTTGTTTAGAATCTTGGAACTTGTGTTGGAAAATCAGAATATTCTAAACAACATGTCCGCCCTTGATAGACCTATACAGAGCAAAGATTCCAAATAACATGTCTGCCCCCTGATAGAGATATACAGAGCAAAGATTCCAAATAACATGTCTGCCCCCTGATAGAGATATACAGAGCAAAGATTCCAAACAACATGTCTGCCCCCTGATAGAGATATACAGAGCAAAGATTCTAAACAACATGTCCGCCCCCTGATAGAGATATACAGAGCAAAGATTCTAAACAACATTTCCACCCCCTGATAGAGCTATACAGAGCAAAGATCCTAAACAACATGTCCCCTGATAGAGTTATATAGAGCAAAGATTCTAAACAACATGTCCTCCCCCTGATAGAGATATACAGAGCAAAGATTCCAAACAACATGTCTGCCCCCTGATAGAGATATACAGAGCAAAGATTCTAAACAACATGTCCGCCCCCTGATAGAGATATACAGAGCAAAGATTCTAAACAACATTTCCACCCCCTGATAGAGCTATACAGAGCAAAGATCCTAAACAACATGTCCCCTGATAGAGTTATATAGAGCAAAGATTATAAACAACATGTCCTCCCCCTGATAGAGCTATACAGAGCAAAGATTCTAAACAACATGTCTGCCCCCTGATAGAGATATACAGAGCAAAGATTCTAAACAACATGTCCACCCCTGATAGAGCTATACAGAGCAAAGATTCTAAACAACATGTCCTCCCCCTGATAGAGATATACAGAGCAAAGATTCTAAACAACATGTCCACCACCTGATAGAGCTATACAGAGCAAAGATCCTAAACAACATGTCCACCCCCTGGTAGAGCTATACAGAGCAAAGATCCTAAACAACATGTCCGCCCCTGATAGAGCTATACAGAGCAAAGATTCTAAACAACATGTCCGCCCCCTGATAGAGCTATACAGAGCAAAGATTCTAAACAACATGTCCGCCCCCTGATAGAGCTATACAGAGCAAAGATTCTAAACAACATGTCCTTCCCCTGATAGAGCTATACAGAGCAAAGATTCTAAACAACATGTCCTCTCCTGATAGAGCTATACAGAGCAAAGATTCTAAACAACATGTCCGCCCCCTGATAGAGTAAAGAGGGCTCAATAAGGCACGTTATTGTATTTTCCATGCCTACACTCAGTCGGATGTGCAGAATCGGCTGGGTCCAGGTGAATCAATTGACCCAGGCTGCACTTTAAGGGGGCAACATGCACCGCACATCTGAATCTAGGCTCCAGGTGTCATGTGCAAGATTCAAAGCAGCAGGATTGCTTTCACAGTCCCATGCAAGTTAATTTATGCATGTAAAGCTCATTGGCATGAAATGCAAAGTTTATTCATTTTACTATCCATTGGTCTCATATAATTTTGCACATAGATAAGATGCTGTTCCTGCTAAATGTAATTTTAATTATCATGATATAACGTAACGGATGTGGGTATGTTTTGCTGGGCGAGGGGGCAGCATTTTATCCTTGGACCCCATCAGCCGGGCCCTGACTACCCTTGATGCAATCTTTCAATTCAGTAGAATGACATGTTTTGCCAATTGTCATGTTCTATTTTACTGAATGATTTAACCTGCCTGTTATCACTTTATTACCTTCCTGCGACAGAAGTTCCATTTCTATAAACGGCTCCATACAAAGTAGTTACAAACGACCCTGTCTAAATCTGGGAATATTTTACCGTGTCCAAACTCCATCTAATTATCTGCTGAAACATATTCCGCGCTTTCTGTATTTTCTGTGCGATATTAAACCGGGAACATTTAATGTCCCAAAATCTGAATTATTAAAGTGATTTGTTCGGCTGCAGATAACAGTCTCTCTCTGTACTGGGGGCAATAAATAGCTCTTGTTGAGCCATGATTTGGCTGTGATTAGCTAGCAGTTCACATAGAAACATAGGGCTTACATTTAAGAAAGAGGGGGTCAAAGGGAAGTGAGAAGGGAATTTCTAGTTTAAGGCCAAAGTTGGAAAAATTCACCCATTTAACTGAAATGGAGAACTTTCTCGAACTTGGCTATTTTTCATGTTCAGCAGTTAGGTTTCCTGCTGGGCGCAGTCACCCCGCTGGCCGCAGTCATCCCGCTTGGCGCAGTCATCCCGCTGGGCGCAGTTATCCCGCTGGGCGCAGTCATCCCTCTGGGCGCAGTCATCCTGCTGTGCGTTGTCATCCTTCTGGGCGCAGTCATCCCGCTGGGCGCAGTCATCCCGCTGGGCGCAGCCATCCTGCTGGGTGGTAAAGGATTCGGTGTAACATATAGGGACCGTTCAATGTCATTAGCCTATATATACCTGTAATCACCTTGTGTACATTAAATGGCATTACCATTTGTTTATATAGCGCTTTGCTAACCCTTTATTCACAGTCTTTCTGCTAAGGGCTCTGTTTATTGGCTCCCCACATTGCCGCTCACAATAATACATGTATTGCCATTTATTGAGTACATACATTGCTGCTAATATACCTACAGTACTGGTAGGATACATGTCCAGCGAGTGAGATGTTCTGTTTATATAGATACATGTTTATCATAATCCTAATTATACATTTTATGCCTTTGGTTCTAGAATGTTCTCTCCTCAGTCCCCACAGAAACCAGTGAGATATTCCTGCTGATAGAACTCTGACCCAGAATGATCTCTATACTGATCCGTCCGTCTGGCCCACCACTGGAGTTTAGCAAACGCCACATAAATTACACAGTAGAAAGAAGGATTAGCTTTTGCTAAACTCTCAGCTACTCTGAGAATAAATGTCAGGAATAAAATGCAATATTTAATGGGGGCTCCGATTGGTCCATATATGCCATGAATTTCCATGTTCCTGAAGTTGTCTCCTAATATATTTTTTTTGGGGGGGGTTTGAATAGATTTATTTGGATATTTTGTTCCTCTGCTTGGTGTGGATGTTTTAGAATTTGTTCTAGTTTGTAAAGTTATTGGCGCTGGCTGTATTTACTGCGCAGTCTGTTCTGTATGCTGCCTGCGCTGTGCCATATATTTGAAGTATTTTTACAGTCAGAGATTGCCTGTGAAGCCTGGACTTTTTAAGGCTGCATTTTTCAGCTGTTCGCTCTGCTCCTGTCAGCTGGATGATTATTGCAGATGGCTGAGGTTTTTTTTTTCAAACTAATTTGTGTTTCTATCCACATGCTGCATGGAGGTAATTTGCTATGTGACATGCTCTCTGTAAAGGATGGCAGACCTCCGGGCTACAGAAAGCCAGTCATCTCTAGGAGCTCTGCTGGACAACTTCTTTTTATTGATTGGTACAAACTGCTGAAAGCTCTGCCAGTGAAGTCATTTTTAAAGCTAAGTGTTGTGTACTGTGTGTAACGCCAGTCTGCCCTGTTGCACAGGGTTAACCTCTGGCACGCAGTAGGTTAAAGACCAATAAAGTTTAATTTTAACCCCTGCTTCCCTGGTGGAAGTGTTAAAAAAAATTAGTGTCCCCAGTAAACTCAACGTGTATAGTTACAGAGCTGGGGGTCTGCGGCAGAGCCAGAGAGAGACCCTTATTTTATTAGGGGTCCTAGTAAAAATGAGGGTCTTTCTCTGCACTGGCGCTAACAGAGAGAGACACAGCCGCTGACCAGACTGGGCTATCCAGGGAAGTGTTTAAGTTAGTGTCCCTTTTAAATGTGAGCATGTTAATCTTTGCTCTGTGTAGCTCTATCAGGGGGCAGGCATGTTTAGAATCTATGCTCTGTATAGCTCTATCAGGGGGCGGACATGTTATTTAGAATCTTTGCTCTGTATAGCTCTATCAGGGGGAGGACATGTTGTTTAGAATCTTTGCTCTGTATAGCTCTATCAGGGGGCGGACATGTTGTTTAGAATCTTTGCTCTGTATAGCTCTATCAGGGGTGGACATGTTGTTTAGAATCTTTGCTCTGTATAGCTCTATCAGGGGGCGGACATGTTGTTTAGAATCTTTGCTCTGTATAGCTATATCAGGGGCCGGACATGTTGGTTAGAATCTTTGCTCTGTATAGCTCTATCAGGGGAGGACATGTTGTTTAGAATCTTTGCTCTGTATAGCTGTATCAGGGGCCGGACATGTTGATTAGAATCTTTGCTCTGTATAACTCTATCAGGGGAGGACATGGTGTTTAGAATCTTTGCTCTGTATAGCTCTATCAGGGGAGGACATGTTGTGTAGAATCTTTGCTCTGTATAGCTGTATCAGGGGCCGGACATGTTGGTTAGAATCTTTGCTCTGTATAGCTCTATCAGGGGAGGACATGTTGTTTAGAATCTTTGCTCTGTATAACTCTGTCAGGTGGCAGACATGTTGTTTAGAATCTTTGCTCTGTATAGCTCTATCAGGGGGTGGACATGTTGTTTAGAATCTTTGCTCTGTATAGCTCTATCAGGGGGTGGACATGTTGTTTAGAATCTTTGCTCTGTATAGCTCTATCAGGGGGCGGACATGTAGATTAGAATCTTTGCTCTGGATAACTCTATCAGGGGAGGACATGTTGTTTTCGAATCATTGCGATTGGCTTTCTATAAACCGAAATAGAGTCCCCATTCATACGAATAGGTTAATTAACCTATTCGTATGAATGGGGACTCTATTTCGGTTTATAGAATAGCAATAGCATTACATGTATGACATCTGAGAGTCAAAAAGAATCGTCAAATACTGTGCTTACAGCGCACTTTGAAAAATTCTAATAGTTTTGGGTGGTAAATAGTACATTTGCGCCTGCGGTGCACTTCATATCTGAGAGTCAAATAGAACCGTCAAATACTGCGCACTTTGAAAAATTCTGGCTACCTCCTCCTCCTCCAGCGCCTCTTCCACCTACACCGCCACGGTCACCGCCTCCTCAACCTATGGGTCACTTAGTATAAACTGAAAGAGAATACCCTGCACTTCAAATGGATCTTTATGTTGATCCTCCTGGCAGCCATGCTTTAGATTTAGATTTATGTTCTTCCAAAGCTAAAATCAAAGATTCCATCTAGTGCTATTTTATGGCTCAGCTGTATTTGTAATTTGTATGTATTTTATGTTATTTGAAGTTATTTCCCTATCCATATTTGCTTGCAGGGCACTTGTCCTACTCTTACCCACATTTTACTTCCTTTTGCAGCCCTCTAGCCCTTTCCAGGACATTTTTAGAGGCATTTTAGTGGCCAAAAGTTCGGGTCCCCATTGACTTCAATGGGGTTCGGGGTCAAGTTCGGGGTCAAGTTCGGGGTCAAGTTTGAGCACAGACCCGGACATTTTTCCGAAGTTCGGCCGAACCCGCCGAACCCGAACATCCAGGTGTCCGCTCAACTCTAAACACAACATATTTAATATATAAAATATCATCTTTCAGCCATATTATAATGTACATTTAATCTAGGTGTCTAGATGATACCCCTTATTTCAGAGGACAGTCCCTCCGGGAGATCCCGTGTAGAGCAGGAATTAATCATAGGAGCCTGTAGTTTGCACCTAATCACTCATACCGCGGTCTCTGCATCCGATTTGCCCTTTAAAAACAAGAATTGACTTTTAAAGCTGTTTCCCCTGGCTGTGTGCTTGCTAATCTGAGAACAAAATTAAAGATATTGTCAGTTCAAAGACTCTGAATCCTAATTGTAAGAAAACTTTTAGAATTAATTTCCATTTTTTAATGAGCGCTTATATGTCATGGGAAAGCCTCGTCTGCTGTGAGGGAGATGGGAACGTGTTCCCGGGTATAATAGGAGATTAATACAGTAGGGGAAGTCATCACCTTGTTAATTATGGGAAGGTAGCTGAGCAGTAGGGGGCGCCAACAGTAATGTATACACTTGGGAGTAGGTGTTTTACTGAAGAAAGCTTGCAGATAGCCACGCCCACTTTGGGGTCTACGGACCATTCTTTTAAAACGCTTGGGCATTACAATCCTATCTCTCTTCTCGCTGAGTCAATAGCAAAACCCATAACTTTTTTTAAGGAAAAGGATTGAACCCATATTCATGATGTTTGGATATCATTAATTCAATCCACCCTGATTAATTGGAAGGAGCTAAAGCTTGCTGAACGGTGGGGGAGGGAGCGGAAATGTTTGAAGCACCAGAAGTGTGCTTTAACACCCTCTGGCAAAGTGCCGCCCTAGGCGAGTGCCTTGTGGAAGATACTCTACTGCCCCCCGCCCCTCGCTCAGTCAGTCTGCATTTTATGGAGATATGTTTTGTGCAGTTTTTCTATTTATTTTTACATCATTCCGCATTGGGTGGTCCGCATTGGGTGGTCCGCATGACATTTTTTTTTGTTTGTTTTGTTTAATCCGTCTTTTGCTGAGACTACCGGGAAGTCAGTGTGCATCGTCTGAGTCTCACACGGAGAAGAGCATCATCTATATTGCAAAATATTGTAATTATTATCATTATTCTTCTGACTACAACAATTTATTGTAGATCCATAAATAGTCCTCGTGTTATTATTCTGTCTGATTGAATACGTTGCTGTAAAACTGCTCTGTGCTCATCTATTCTATAATGCCATCAATTTATGTAAAATAATGCCACGAGATTGGAGTCACGGGGAATTATTCCCCCATGAGATTGGCTCTATTGATCTGCTTTTACTTTCCCAGCCGCACCTGGAGAGAAAACATCATTCTGCTGCTTTTTAATGCGCCTTTTGCCTTCTTGAAGTGTCGGCTTTGTTGTCTTTTAAGACCTTTTAAACAAATTCCACTGTTTTAACCATTTTAGTGCCAGAATGCTGTGGAACGCGTTGACACACAACGCTATAGTCATTGGGCAACACTAGTCGGTCCCAAAAGTAGAGACGCTCCCTAGGGGATCTCTGTCAATATATAACATTGGTAAGCAGTCCAGGTCTATCTTGTATCTAACAGAAGACATTTAAGAAATATATTTAAAGTCCTTTAGCCAAAAGAAATAGACAATCAAAGCGCTCTTGAATTAAATCTTAATTTTATTAATGATGGCAGAAGGTGCACTGGAAAGAGGCGCTCCCAACGCGTTTCGAGCTGTATAAGGCCGCTAGTCCCTTGACACCAGCTTCTGATCACTGCCCAGGATATTCCTATCCATCTTTTTCTTTCTGGTCCGGCTGGTCTGAGTTAGGTTTCTAGAAGTCTGGCTAAATGCCATGTATATACTCCAGAGTCCTCTCTGAAACCATGAGGAATGGAACGTTTTTTAAGGCATTGATCATTTTGTATTTTATTTAGCCCGTGTAATCAGATTTTCCCCAGGAATTTGCAGGTTTTTCTAAAGATTTTTGGCCCTGGCTCGAACGCAAGGCAGAGTCATTTACAAAATCATTTAGAAATGCATAAGTACAATCCATCAAGAGAGGAGCACATCTGCTTTCCAATTACTGCAGATTCCTGCTCAGTGGGAGCTTTGCTTTGGCACAGGACCCAATACACCAGTTTTCTTAAATATTTTTTTTCTTCTATGCCAGCAGCGATACATTAAAAAAAAAGAAAAAATGAAAAGACTTGATTTTAAGGAGCATAAACCGGGAGTGTTTACTACGCTGCTAATGTGCTTTTGCAAAATAAAAACTGATTATCCGTTTGACAACACCATGTAAAGGATCCTGTTAATGGGTCAGTTAAATATCCATTTTGATTCCTCAATTAAAATTTCAGGGGTGTTTATGTGCTGCAGACCATTTTGTTTTTACGACGGCTGGGTCGCGGGTAATAAAATACAAATAAACCCCCCTGGGCCGCTGTTCAGAAGATTAAATGTACATTTCCAGCAAAGGGTAACGGATCACAATGGGGACAGGGATTTGGGGGGATCTTGTTGGTACGGGTCTGTGTTCCTCCAGGGCTGTAACTCAGAACTCGCTGGTGAAATCGCTGTTTGCACTGACCGCGAGTGCGCACAATCTATCATGTGTCGCTGTACAGCACTTCCAGTCCTTGGGGTTTGGTAAAAAAAATTAAAAAAAGTTAAAATGGCAAATTCCTGGGCATTGCGATCAGTAACCGAGCGGAATTAATATAATTAATCTGACATATGTACACACACTTTACTATACTGCTCTTTTTATATGAGCACCTTGCATATCCTACCAGTAACCTGTTGGCAAGATGGGGCACAAATCTAAAATGTGAGAGAGTGCCAAAACCTGTCTCTATCCCAGACATTGGATCACTTCTCTCGAGGCCTGCTAGGCCGCCCCCTCCACAGACCACGTTTCTACGTGGCAGCCGCTAGAGCGGCTCAGAGAACTCGGCAGTCACTGACCCTAAGAAACCTTGACCCTCCAGGATAGAGGAATCAAGCTATGCCCCCCACCACGGATGGAGACCTCAAAACCACGTCCCTGTGTGCAGTGCTGGAACCTGACAGAGAGATCCTCAGAGAGAGTGTCAGCTCTTCAGTCTGCTCTCTGGAGTCGGCCACCATGCAGAGCCAATGCATGGAGTATAGGGATGACAGGTGTCCCCCATGTACGACTCCTCTGAAGTCCCCCAGCAAAGGTGGGAATCATGGCAGTCCGTGACCGAGGATGACACGTGCCTGACAACTTGCAGACCCCCCCCCCCCCTTCTTTCCGGCGTGGTCTGGGGACCCCCGGTGTGGGAACACACCGTAGAGAAGTGGCTCAATGCCAGATCCGTCCTCCTCGGACCATCTCGTCGAAGCCAGATACTTGCCTGGAGCTCCGTGGACCGTCTTGGTGACTGATTAGCCAGTTTAGTTTTGATGTCATTAAGAGGGATTTAATTCAGTTGGATGGTCAGTCTCTTCCTCCCCTATATTAATATATTACAGTGTTACAATGGAGGTTCACACACCCCAGTGGGGTTATTATTGGGGCTCTATATATGGGTCAGTTTTTGGTGATTGGACGAGCTTTGTTACCAGGAGTAATGCTCCCCCTCTGCTACCTTTCCCATCTGCCAGATCCCACTCTCACAGGGGTAACTCGACACACATCTGGGGATCGGATCGATGCGCTCTCTCCCACTTAATTATCTCTCTCGTCACAGGAGATAATGACTATTGATTCTGATTTATCTCGAAGAGATGTGCACAACTTTTTCGAGGAGCTGGTAAAACATACAATCCCTTAAGTTACATCAAAGGCCTTATTCATTCTAAAACTTTAACCAAGAAATAAATGTCAGCATTAAAAGAACAATCAAGGCAAAAACAAACAAACATGTTGTTTAGAATGTTTGCTCTGTATAGCTCTATAAGGGGCAGACATGTTGTTTAGAATCTTTGCTCTGTATAGCTCTATCAGGGGGAGGACATGTTGTTTAGAATCTTTGCTCTGTATAGCTCTATCATGGGCAGATATGTTGTTTAGAATCTTTGCTCTGTATAGCTCTATCATGGGCAGACATGTTGTTTAGAATCTTTGCTCTGTATAGCTCTATCAGGGGGTGGACATGTTGTTTAGAATCTTTGCTCTGTATAGCTGTATCAGGGGGAGGACATGTTGTTTAGAATCTATGCTCTGTATAGCTCTATCAGGGGGTAGACATGTTGTTTAGAATCTTTGCTCTGTATAGCTCTATCAGGGGGTGGACATGTTGTTTAGAATCTTTGCTCTGTATAGCTGTATCAGGGGGAGGACATGTTGTTTAGAATCTTTGCTCTGTATAGCTCTATCAGGGGGTGGACATGTTGTTTAGAATCTTTGCTCTGTATAGCTCTATCAGGGGGTGGACATGTTGTTTAGAATCTTTGCTCTGTACAGCTCTATCAGGGGCGGACATGTTGTTTAGAATCTTTGCTCTGTATAGCTCTATCAGGGGGCAGACATGTTGTTTAGAATCTTTGCTCTGTATAGCTCTATCAGGGGGCGGACATGTTGTTTAGAATATTTGCTCTTTATAGCTTTATCAGGGGGCGGACATGTTGTATAGCTCTATCAGGGGCGGACATGTTGTTTAGAATGCTTGCTCTGTATAGCTCTATCGGGGCAGACATGTTGTTTAGAATATTTGTTCTCTATCACTGTATCGGGGTAGACATGTTTTATAGCTCTATCAGGGGCGGACAAGTTGTTTAGAATCTTTTCTCTGTATTGCTCTATCAGGGGGCAGACATGTTGTAAAGCTCTATCAGTGGCGGATATGTTGTTTAGAATCTTTGCTCTGTATCACTCTATCATGGGGCAGACATGTTGTATAGCTCTATCAGGGGCCAGACATGTTGTATAGCTCTATCATGGGCAGACATGTTTAGAATCTTTGCTCTGTATCGCTCTATCATGGGGCAGACATGTTTAGAATCTTTGCTCTGTATCGCTCTATCATGGGGCAGACATGTTTAGAATCGTTGCTCTGTATCGCTCTATCATGGGGAAGACATGTTGTATAGCTCTATCAGGGGCCAGAAATGTTGTATAGCTCTATCAGGGGCAGACATGTTTAGAATCTTTGCTCTGTATCGCTCTATCATGGGGCAGACATGTTCTATAGCTCTATCAAGGGACGGACATGATGTTTAGAATGTTGGGTCAGATCTTCTTTCATGCTACAGGAGAATAACGTCCGCCCCTCAGTGTGGGAATGTTTCGGGTGATTGGTGCTTACATCATTAAAACACTTTACTCACAATATGATGGTAAATGCTAGTTGCTCGTACCCCAATGTTATAGAGACTGTGGGTCTATGGTGGCATTAATGTGGTTGGCATTGTGTGTTGGTATTTAAGTAAACGTGACAGCCGTAGCTGGGACCATTGACTTAGTCCCCAAAATCCCATCTATTGGCGACTGCGCAGTATTATAAACTGACCGAGCTCTCTGGAAGCTGCCATCCTATATAAAGCCTGGTAGTTACAATCCCCTCGCCGTCTTCTCTGTGAGTATCTTCTCCGACAATCATTTCTCCTAACAATGAGGCTGGGGCGGTAATAGATTTGCCGTTTGGCTGCATTTCTTCTGATCTGTAAAGCCTACAAAGGCCCCCGAGAGGAGCATAAAACTATCTTCAAACATTTTATCTGAAATCCTAAAGAATAATTATCCTTTCTGATCATTGCTCTCTCACACACTCTGCATTCGCACTGACAATGTCTCACTGGAGATTGTCTGGGTTGGGAGACTGAGGCCTGAATATTACACTCTCATGGGGGAGTGCTGACTCCAAAATACAACAAATCCTTCCACTTCCAAATCACTGCAGCCCCAACCGCCAGATCCTATTGTGCAGAGTGGAGGGATTCCAGGGATGTGGGGTAATTGTGCCGAGTGGAGGGATTCCTGGGATTTGGGGTAATTGTGCCGAGTGGAGGGATTCCTGGTATTTGGGGTAATTGTGCCGAGTGGAGGGATTCCTGGGATTAGGGGTAATTGTGCAGAGTGGAGGGATTCCTGGGATTAGGGGTAATTGTGCCGAGTGGAGGGATTCCTGGGAGTTGGGGTAATTGTGCCGAGTGGAGGGATTCCTGGGATTAGGGGTAATTGTGCAGAGTGGAGGGATTCCTGGGATTTGGGGTAATTGTGCAGAGTGGAGGGATTCCTGGGATTTGGGGTATTTGTGCAGAGTGCAGGGATTCCAGGGATGTGGGGTAATTGTGCAGAGAGGAGGGATTCCTGGGATTTGGGGTATTTGTGCAGAGTGGAGGGATTCCTGGTGTTTGGGGTAATTGTGCAGAGTGGAGGGATTCCTGGGATTAGGGGTAATTGTGCCGAGTGGAGGGATTCCTGGGATTAGGGGTAATTGTGCAGAGTGGAGGGATTCCTGGTGTTTGGGGTAATTGTGCAGAGTGGAGGGATTCCTGGGATTAGGGGTAATTGTGCCGAGTGGAGGGATTCCTGGGATTAGGGGTAATTGTGCAGAGTGGAGGGATTCCTGGGATTTGGGGTAATTGTGCAGAGTGGAGGGATTCCTGGGAGTTGGGGTAATTGTGCCGAGTGGAGGGATTCCTGGGATTAGGGGTAATTGTGCAGAGTGGAGGGATTCCTGTGATTTGGGGTATTTGTGCAGAGTGCAGGGATTCCAGGGATGTGGAGTAATTGTGCAGAGTGGAGGGATTCCTGGGATTTGGGGTATTTGTGCTGAGTGGAGGGATTCCTGGGATTAGGGGTAATTGTGCAGAGTGAAAGGATTCCTGGTGTTTGGGGTAATTGTGCAGAGTGGAGGGATTCCTGGGATTAGGGGTAATTGTGCCGAGTGGAGGGATTCCTGGGATTAGGGGTAATTGTGCAGAGTGGAGGGATTCCTGGGATTAGCGGTAATTGTGCAGAGTGGAGGGATTCCTGGGATTAGGGGTAATTGTGCAGAGTGGAGGGATTCCAGGGATGTGGGGTAATTGTGCAGAGTGGAGGGATTCCTGGGATTTGGGGTAATTGTGCAGAGTGCAGGGATTCCTGGGAGTTGGGGTAATTGTGCAGAGTGCAGGGATTCCTGGGAGTTGGGGTAATTGTGCAGAGTGGAGGGATTCCTGGGATTTGGGGTAATTGTGCAGAGTGGAGGGATTCCTGGGATTAGGGGTAATTGTGCCGAGTGGAGGGATTCCTGGTGTTTGGGGTAATTGTGCCCGAGTGGAGGGATTCCTGGGATTAGGGGTAATTGTGCAGAGTGGAGGGATTCCTGGCATTGGGGTAATTGTGCAGAGTGGAGGGATTCCTGGAAATAGGGGTAATTGTGCAGAGTGCAGGGATTCCTGGGATTAGGGGTAATTGTGCAGAGTGGAGGGATTCCTGGGATTAGGGGTAATTGTGCAGAGTGGAGGGATTCCTGGGATTAGGGGTAATTGTGCAGAGTGGAGGGATTCCTGGGATTTGGGGTAATTGTGCAGAGTGGAGGGATTCCTGGGATTTGGGGTAATTGTGCAGAGTGGAGGGATTCCTGTGATTTGGGGTATTTGTGCAGAGTGCAGGGATTCCAGGGATGTGGGGTAATTGTGCAGAGTGGAGGGATTCCTGGGATTTGGGGTAATTGTGCAGAGTGGAGGGATTCCTGGGATTAGGGGTAATTGTGCCGAGTGGAGGGATTCCTGGGATTAGGGGTAATTGTGCAGAGTGGAGGGATTCCTGGGATTTGGGGTAATTGTGCAGAGTGGAGGGATTCCTGGGAGTTGGGGTAATTGTGCCGAGTGGAGGGATTCCTGGGATTAGGGGTAATTGTGCAGAGTGGAGGGATTCCTGGGATTTGGGGTAATTGTGCAGAGTGGAGGGATTCCTGGGATTTGGGGTATTTGTGCAGAGTGCAGGGATTCCAGGGATGTGGGGTAATTGTGCAGAGTGGAGGGATTCCTGGGATTAGGGGTAATTGTGCAGAGTGGAGGGATTCCTGGGATTTGGGGTAATTGTGCAGAGTGGAGGGATTCCTGTGATTTGGGGTATTTGTGCAGAGTGCAGGGATTCCAGGGATGTGGGGTAATTGTGCAGAGTGGAGGGATTCCTGGGATTTGGGGGATTTGTGCAGAGTGGAGGGATTCCTGGGATTAGGGGTAATTGTGCAGAGTGGAGGGATTCCTGGTGTTTGGGGTAATTGTGCAGAGTGGAGGGATTCCTGGGATTAGCGGTAATTGTGCAGAGTGGAGGGATTCCTGGGAGTTGGGGTAATTGTGCAGAGTGGAGGGATTCCTGGGATTAGGGGTAATTGTGCAGAGTGGAGGGATTCCTGGGATTAGGGGTAATTGTGCAGAGTGGAGGGATTCCTGGGATTAGGGGTAATTGTGCAGAGTGGAGGGATTCCTGGGATTAGGGGTAATTGTGCAGAGTGGAGGGATTCCAGGGATGTGGGGTAATTGTGCAGAGTGGAGGGATTCCTGGGATTTGGGGTAATTGTGCAGAGTGCAGGGATTCCTGGGAGTTGGGGTAATTGTGCAGAGTGCAGGGATTCCTGGGAGTTGGGGTAATTGTGCAGAGTGGAGGGATTCCTGGGATTTGGGGTAATTGTGCAGAGTGGAGGGATTCCTGGGATTAGGGGTAATTGTGCCGAGTGGAGGGATTCCTGGTGTTTGGGGTAATTGTGCCGAGTGGAGGGATTCCTGGGATTAGGGGTAATTGTGCAGAGTGGAGGGATTCCTGGCATTGGGGTAATTGTGCAGAGTGGAGGGATTCCTGGGATTAGGGGTAATTGTGCAGAGTGCAGGGATTCCTGGGATTAGGGGTAATTGTGCAGAGTGGAGGGATTCCTGGGATTAGGGGTAATTGTGCAGAGTGGAGGGATTCCTGGGATTAGGGGTAATTGTGAAGAGTGGAGGGATTCCTGGGATTTGGGGTAATTGTGCAGAGTGGAGGGATTCCTGGGAGTTGGGGTAATTGTGCCGAGTGGAGGGATTCCTGGGATTAGGGGTAATTGTGCAGAGTGGAGGGATTCCTGGGATTTGGGGTAATTGTGCAGAGTGGAGGGATTCCTGTGATTTGGGGTATTTGTGCAGAGTGCAGGGATTCCAGGGATGTGGGGTAATTGTGCAGAGTGGAGGGATTCCTGGGATTTGGGGTATTTGTGCAGAGTGGAGGGATTCCTGGAATTAGGGGTAATTGTGCAGAGTGGAGGGATTCCTGGTGTTTGGGGTAATTGTGCAGAGTGGAGGGATTCCTGGGATTAGGGGTAATTGTGCCGAGTGGAGGGATTCCTATGATTAGGGGTAATTGTGCAGAGTGGAGGGATTCCTGGGATTTGGGGTAATTGTGCAGAGTGGAGGGATTCCTGGGATTAGCGGTAATTGTGCAGAGTGGAGGGATTCCTGGGATTAGGGGTAATTGTGCAGAGTGGAGGGATTCCAGGGATGTGGGGTAATTGTGCAGAGTGGAGGGATTCCTGGGATTTGGGGTAATTGTGCAGAGTGCAGGGATTCCTGGGAGTTGGGGTAATTGCGCAGAGTGCAGGGATTCCTGGGAGTTGGGGTAATTGTGCAGAGTGGAGGGATTCCTGGGATTTGGGGTAATTGTGCAGAGTGCAGGGATTCCTGGGATTAGGGGTAATTGTGCAGAGTGGAGGGATTCCTGGTGTTTGGGGTAATTGTGCCGAGTGGAGGGATTCCTGGGATTAGGGGTAATTGTGCAGAGTGGAGGGATTCCTGGCATTGGGGTAATTGTGCAGAGTGGAGGGATTCCTGGGATTAGGGGTAATTGTGCAGAGTGCAGGGATTCCTGGGATTAGGGGTAATTGTGCAGAGTGGAGGGATTCCTGGGATTAGGGGTAATTGTGCAGAGTGGAGGGATTCCTGGGATTAGGGGTAATTGTGCAGAGTGGAGGGATTCCTGGGATTTGGGGTAATTGTGCAGAGTGGAGGGATTCCTGGGATTAGGGGTAATTGTGCAGAGTGGAGGGATTCCTGGGATTTGGGGTAATTGTGCAGAGTGGAGGGATTCCTGGGATTAGGGGTAATTGTGCAGAGTGGAGGGATTCCTGGGATTAGGGGTAATTGTGCAGAGTGGAGGGATTCCTGGGATTAGGGGTAATTGTGCAGAGTGGAGGGATTCCTGGGATTAGGGGTAATTGTGCAGAGTGGAGGGATTCCTGGGATTAGGGGTAATTGTGCCGAGTGGAGGGATTCCTGGGATTTGGGGTAATTGTGCAGAGTGGAGGGATTCCTGGGATTTGGGGTAATTGTGTAGAGTGGAGGGATTCCTGGGAATTGGGGTATTTGTGCAGAGTGGAGGGATTCCAGGGATTAGGGGTAATTGTGCAGAGTGGAGGGATTCCAGGGATTTGGGGTAATTGTGCAGAGTGGAGGGATTCCTGGGATTAGGGGTAATTGTGTAGAGTGGAGGAATTCCTGGGATTTGGGGTAATTGTGCAGAGTGGAGGGATTCCTGGGATTAGGGGTAATTGTGCAGAGTGGAGGGATTCCTGGGATTAGGGGTACTTGTGTAGAGTGGAGGAATTCCTGGGATTTGGGGTAATTGTGCAGAGTGCAGGGATTCCTGGGATTAGGGGTAATTGTGCAGAGTGGAGGGATTCCTGGTATTTGGGGTAATTGTGCAGAGTGGAGGGATTCCTGGGATTTGGGGTAATTGTGCAGAGTGCAGGGATTCCTGGGATTAGGGGTAATTGTGCCGAGTGGAGGGATTCCTGGGATTTGGGGTAATTGTGCAGAGTGGAGGGATTCCTGGTGTTTGGGGTAATTGTGCAGAGTGCAGGGATTCCTGGGATTAGGGGTAATTGTGCAGAGTGCAGGGATTCCTGGGATTAGGGGTAATTGTGCAGAGTGGAGGGATTCCTGGTATTTGGGGTAATTGTGCAGAGTGGAGGGATTCCTGGGATTTGGGGTAATTGTGCAGAGTGGAGGGATTCCTGGGATTAGGGGTAATTGTGCAGAGTGCAGGGATTCCTGGGATTAGGGGTAATTGTGCAGAGTGGAGGGATTCCTGGTATTTGGGGTAATTATGCAGAGTGGAGGGATTCCTGGGATTTGGGGTAATTGTGCCGAGTGGAGGATTCCTGGGATTAGGGGTAATTGTGCCGAGTGGAGGGATTCCTGGGATTAGGGGTAATTGTGCAGAGTGCACGGATTCCTGGGATTTGGGGTAATTGTGCAGAGTGGAGGGATTCCTGGGATTTGGGGTAATTGTGCAGAGTGCAGGGATTCCTGGGATTAGGGGTAATTGTGCAGAGTGGAGGGATTCCTGGGATTTGGGGTAATTGTGCAGAGTGGAGGGATTCCTGGGATTAGGGGTAATTGTGCAGAGTGCAGGGATTCCTGGGATTAGGGGTAATTGTGCAGAGTGGAGGGATTCCTGGGATTACAGGTAATTGTACAGAGTGCAGGGATTCCTGGGATTAGGGGTAATTGTGCAGAGTGGAGGGATTCCTGGTATTTGGGGTAATTGTGCAGAGTGGAGGGATTCCTGGGATTTGGGGTAATTGTGCAGAGTGCAGGGATTCCTGGGATTAGGGGTAATTGTGCCGAGTGGAGGGATTCCTGGGATTTGGGGTAATTGTGCAGAGTGGAGGGATTCCTGGTGTTTGGGGTAATTGTGCAGAGTGGAGGGATTCCTGGGATTAGGGGTAATTGTGCAGAGTGCAGGGATTCCTGGGATTAGGGGTAATTGTGCAGAGTGGAGGGATTCCTGGTATTTGGGGTAATTGTGCAGAGTGGAGGGATTCCTGGGATTTGGGGTAATTGTGCAGAGTGGAGGGATTCCTGGGATTAGGGGTAATTGTGCAGAGTGCAGGGATTCCTGGGATTAGGGGTAATTGTGCAGAGTGGAGGGATTCCTGGTATTTGGGGTAATTGTGCAGAGTGGAGGGATTCCTGGTATTTGGGGTAATTGTGCAGAGTGGAGGGATTCCTGGGATTAGGGGTAATTGTGCCGAGTGGAGGGATTCCTGGGATTAGGGGTAATTGTGCAGAGTGCAGGGATTCCTGGGATTTGGGGTAATTGTGCAGAGTGGAGGGATTCCTGGGATTTGGGGTAATTGTGCAGAGTGCAGGGATTCCTGGGATTAGGGGTAATTGTGCAGAGTGGAGGGATTCCTGGGATTTGGGGTAATTGTGCAGAGTGGAGGGATTCCTGGGATTAGGGGTAATTGTGCAGAGATTCCTGGGATTAGGGGTAATTGTGCAGAGTGGAGGGATTCCTGGGATTAGGGGTAATTGTGCAGAGTGGAGGGATTCCTGGGATTAGGGGTAATTGTGCAGAGTGGAGGGATTCCTGGGATTAGGGGTAATTGTGCAGAGTGGAGGGATTCCTGGGATTTGGGGTAATTGTGCAGAGTGGAGGGATTCCTGGGATTAGGGGTAATTGTACAGAGTGCAGGGATTCCTGGGATTAGGGGTAATTGTGCAGAGTGGAGGGATTCCTGGGATTTGGGGTAATTGTGCCGAGTGGAGGGATTCCTGGGATTTGGGGTAATTGTGCCGAGTGGAGGGATTCCTGGGATTAGGGGTAATTGTGCCGAGTGGAGGGATTCCTGGGATTAGGGGTAATTGTGCAGAGTGCAGGGATTCCTGGGATTTGGGGTAATTGTGCAGAGTGGAGGGATTCCTGGGATTTGGGGTAATTGTGCAGAGTGCAGGGTTTCCTGGGATTAGGGGTAATTGTGTAGAGTGGAGGGATTCCTGGGATTTGGGGTAATTGTGCAGAGTGGAGGGATTCCTGGGATTAGGGGTAATTGTGCAGAGTGGAGGAGGTCAGTTTGGTGCCTGTGGAATAATATTGATCAGCTGGTGATACGCTGTCTGTTGGAAGCTGCCTTCAGGCATCAATTTGGCATATTAGAGTATCGCTTCCTTAGGGTATCCACCAAAGATACCTGCGGGGGAAGCTACAGTGTGCCGTGTTATTATGGGGCAATATAGGTTATTACCCAGAATCCCTGGCTGCGGGGGAAGCTCTGTATGCCGTGTTATTATGGGGCAATATAGGTTATTACCCAGAATCCCTGGCTTGCTGGGGAAGCTCTGTATGCCGTGTTATTATGGGGCAATATAGGTTATTACCCAGAATCCCTGGCTGCGGGGGAAGCTCTGCATGCCGTGTTATTATGGGGCAATATAGGTTATTACCCAGAATCCCTGGCTGCGGGGGAAGCTCTGTATGCCGTGTTATTATGGGGCAATATAGGTTATTACCCAGAATCCCTGGCTGCGGGGGAAGCTCTCTATGCCGTGTTATTATGGGGCAATATAGGTTATTACCCAGAATCCCTGGCTGCGGGGTAAGCTCTGTATGCTGTGTGATTATGGGGTAAGGCGGGTTATTACCCAGAATCCCTGGCTGCGGGGGAAGCTCTGTATGCCGTGTGATTATGGAGTAAGGAGGGTTATTACCCAGAATCCCTGGCTGTAGGGGAAGCTCTGTATGCCATGTAATTATGGGGTAAGGGGGATTATTACCCAGAATCCCTGGCTGCGGGGGAAGCTCTGTATGCCGTGTGATTATGGGGCAATATAGGTTATTACCCAGAATCCCTGGCTGCGGGGGAAGCTCTGTATGCCGTGTGACTATGGGGCAATATAGGTTATTACCCAGAATCCTTGGCTGCGGGGAAAGCTCTGTATGCCGTGTGACTATGGGGCAATATAGGTTATTACCCAGAATCCCTGGCTGCGGGGGAAGCTCTGTATGCTGTGTGATTATGGGGTAAGGAGGGTTATTACCCAGAATCCCTGGCTGCGGGGGAAGCTCTGTATGCCGTGTGATTATGGGGTAAGGCGGGTTATTACCCAGAATCCCTGGCTGCGGGGGAAGCTCTGTATGCCACGTGATTATAGGGTAAGGCGGGTTATTACCCAGAATCCCTGGCTGCGGGGGAAGCTCTGTATGCCATGTGATTATGGGGTAAGGCGGGTTATTACCCAGAATCCCTGGCTGCGCGGTAAGGCGGGTTATTGTCTCTTTGGGTGGCAGTTCTATATTTTTCTGATAGAGGAAAACTTATTTTTATGCCAGATATTTTGAATCCCTCTCCAGAGAAATGCTATTTCTGCTCCTTGCCGCCAGAGCTGTATTATGAGAATATATTGTCACCACTCCATGCGCTGACCTCCTTAATATGCTCAGCATATTATTCACAGCCCTATCTCTGGATATTTTGTTAGTGCTTCATCTCATTCAGTGAATCGGTTTAATTAGTATAGTGCCCCCCCCCAACCCCCCCCCGCCGGGGGGTCTCCCATGAAGCCAGCTGTGTGTAGTGTGCAGAAATTCTAGTGCAGGCATATAATATACTGCACGTATATATATATATATACTGCTCAATTATGAATCCATACTTGTTAAAGGAAACAGAGTATTATATAAAATAGCAATTTAATAAAATAACATGAAAGATGGCAGGGTATTGTTTGTTCCCGATAGTTTCTTAATATTTGATACATTAAAGGCCAACTGTGGATTGGATTGAATTGCCAGATTGTAGTGTAGACATTTTAAAAAGAAATGGATTAATGAAAGAGACAAAAAAAAGCACCTTATTGAGCCCTCTTTGCTCTGTATAGCTCTATCAGGGGGCGGACATGTTGTTTAGAATCTTTGCTCTGTATAGCTCTATCAGGGGGCGGACATGTTGTTTAGAATCTTTGCTCTGTATAGCTCTATCAGGGGGCGGACGTGTTGTTTAGAATCTTTGCTCTGTATAGCTCTATCAGGGGACAGACATGTTGTTTAGAATCTTTGCTCTGTATAGCTCTATCAGGGGGCGGACATGTTGTTTAGAATCTTTGCTCTGTATAGCTCTATCAGGGGGCGGGCATATTGCATAGAATCTTTGCTCTGTATAGCTCTATCAGGAGTAGACATGTTGTTTAGAATCTTTGCTCTGTATAGCTCTATCAGGGGATGGACATGATGTTTAGAATCTTTGCTCTGTATAGCTCTATCAGGTGGCGGGCATGTTGTTTAGAATCTTTGCTCTGTATAGCTCTATCAGTGGGTGGACATGTTGTTTAGAATCTTTGCTCTGTATAGCTCTATCAGGGGGCAGACATGTTGTTTAGAATCTTTGCTCTGTATAGCTCTATCATGGGATGGACATGATGTTTAGAATCGTTGCTCTGTATAGCTCTATCAGGGGGTGGACATGTTGTTTAGAATCTTTGCTCTGTATAGCTCTATCAGGGGGCGGACATGTTGTTTAGAATCTTTGCTCTGTATAGCTCTATCAGGGGGCGGACGTGTTGTTTAGAATCTTTGCTCTGTATAGCTCTATCAGGGGACAGACATGTTGTTTAGAATCTTTGCTCTGTATAGCTCTATAAGGGGGCGGACATGTTGTTTAGAATCTTTGCTCTGTATAGCTCTATCAGGGGGCGGGCATATTGCATAGAATCTTTGCTCTGTATAGCTCTATCAGGAGTAGACATGTTGTTTAGAATCTTTGCTCTGTATAGCTCTATCAGGGGATGGACATGATGTTTAGAATCTTTGCTCTGTATAGCTGTATCAGGTGGCGGGCATGTTGTTTAGAATCTTTGCTCTGTATAACTCTATCAGTGGGTGGACATGTTGTTTAGAATCTTTGCTCTGTATAGCTCTATCAGGGGGCAGACATGTTGTTTAGAATCTTTGCTCTGTATAGCTCTATCAGGGGATGGACATGATGTTTAGAATCGTTGCTCTGTATAGCTCTATCAGGGGGTGGACATGTTGTTTAGAATCTTTGCTCTGTATAGCTCTATCAGGGGCGGACATGTTGTTTAGAATCTTTGCTCTGTGTAGCTCTATCAGGGGGCGGACATGTTGTTTAGAATCTTTGCTCTTTATAGCTCTATCAGGGGGCGGTCATGTTGTTTAGAATCTTTGCTCTGTATAGCGCTATCAGGGGGCAGACATGTTGTTTAGAATCTTTGCTCTGTGTAGCTCTATCAGGGGGCGGACATGTTGTTTAGAATCTTTGCTCTTTATAGCTCTATCAGAGGGCGGTCATGTTGTTTAGAATCTTTGCTCTGTATAGCGCTATCAGGGGGCAGACATGTTGTTTAGAATCTTTGCTCTGTATAGCTCTATCAGGGGGAGGACATGTTGCTTAGAATCTTTGCTCTGTATAGCTCTATCAGGGGGCAGACATGTTGTTTAGAATCTTTGCTCTGTATAGCTCTATCAGGGGGCAGACATGGTGTTTAGAATCTTTGCTCTGCATAGCTCTATCAGGGGGCAGACATGTTGTTTAGAATCTTTGCTCTGTATAGCTCTATCAGGGGGCAGACATGTTGTTTAGAATCTTTGCTCTGTATAGCTCTATCAGGGGGCAGACATGTTGTTTAGAATCTTTGCTCTGTATAGCTATATCAGGTGGCGGACATGGTGTTTAGAATCTTTGCTCTGCATAGCTCTATCAGGGGGCGGACATGTTTAGAATCTTTGCTCTGTATAGCTCTATCAGGGGGCGGACATGTTTAGAATCTTTGCTCTGTGTAGCTCTATCAGGGGGCGGACATGTTGTTTAGAATCTTTGCTCTGTATAGCTCTATCAGGGGGCAGACATGTTGATTAGAATCTTTTGCTCTGTATAGCTCTATCAGGGGGCGGACATGTTGTTTAGAATCTTTGCTCTGTATAGCTCTATCAGGGGGCGGTCATGTTGTTTAGAATCTTTGCTCTGTATAGCTCTATCGTGGGGCGGACATGTTGGTTAGAATCTTTGCTCTGTATAGCTCTATCAGGGGGCAGACATGTTGATTAGAATCTTTTGCTCTGTATAGCGCTATCAGGGGGCAGACATGTTGTTTAGAATCTTTGCTCTGTATAGCTCTATCGGGGGGCGGACATGTTGGTTAGAATCTTTGCTCTGTATAGCTCTTTCAGAGGGCGGACATGTTGTTTAGAATTTTGAGTCAGATTTTCCTTTATCGGACCCAACATGTCAGCCCCCTGATATATTGAGCAAACAGTCCATAAAAAAGGTGCTTTATTTGTATTTTTAGACATAATAACCTGTTTCTCGTTGTTTCCTCTGCTCATCTCAGATTCCTCGCCTGACAGCCATTTTGGATTTTGTAAGAACACTCACCTGCGTTAGTTCTCCCGTTAAACACTTGTTTGCACACACACTTTTTTTATCCATAAAATTTTAATGTTGGTTTATAAATATTCTCATTTGTTTACCTATTTACACTTGGTTTCAAAATATTTCAATATATTCCACCCTCACCAAAACGAAACAACATTTCTCTAAAAACCTGGGGAAAATAAAAAATATTCCTAAATAAAAACTCTAAAGCCCCAGGGTCTGTGTCCGTCCGCACCCTTTAAAAAACAAACAAAAAAATACAGCAGGCAAAGTTTTGACAATTGCTACACGGTAGCAAAAGGATAAAGTAGTGCTTTTTTTAAAAACTCCTCCCACTGCGCTTGGGGGTTGGATCCGTGTTGTAGCCTTGTCTATTCTTCCACGCGGCATAATGTTTGCAGCTTGTGTTGTCGTCCGTTAAAAGATAATTGTAGGTAAAAATGTTCCCTTTCTTAATTGAAAGATTACATCAAATGCAGGCATTTTAACTAGAAATTCTTTAATGAGAGAATACAAATAAAGCACCTTATTGAGCCCTATCTGCTCTATCAGGGGGCAGACATCTGACTCAAGATTCTAAACAACATGTCCGCCCTCTGATTAGGGTTGCCACCTGGCCGGTAATTTATCGGCAGGCCGGTAAAAAATTGGCATCAGCCCAATGTTAAGCCTATGGAGACAGTACCAAGGCCGGTATTTTTCTGAAGAAAAGGTGGCAACTCTACCTCTGATAGATCTATACGGACCAAAGATTCTAAATAACATGTCCACCCCCTGATAGAGCTATACAGAGCAAAGATTCCAAACAACATGTCTGCCCCGTCATAGAGCAATACAGAGCAAAGATTCTAAACAACATGTCCTCCCTCTGATAGAGCTATACAGAGCAAAGATTCTAAACAACATGTCCTCCCCCTGATAGAGCTATACAGAGCAAAGATTCTAAACAACATGTCTGTCCCCTGATAGAGCTATACAGAGCAAAGATTCTAAACATGTCCTCCCCCTGATAGTGCTATACAGAGCAAAGATTCTAAACAACATGTCTTCCCCCTGATAGAGCTATACAGAGCAAAGATTCTAAATAACATGTCCGCCTCCTGATAGAGATATACAGAGCAAAGATTCTAAACAACATGTCCGCACCGATAGACCTATACAGAGCAAAGCTTCTAAACAACATGTCCACCTCTGATAGAGCTATACAGAGCAAAGATTCTAAACAACATGTCCCCCCTGATAGAGCTATACAGAGCAAAGATTCTAAACAACATGTCCGCCCCCTGATAGAGCTATACAGAGCAAAGATTCTAAACAACATGTCTGCCCCCTGATAGAGCTATACAGAGCAAAGATTCTAACCAACATGTCCATCCCCGATAGAGCTACACAGAGCAAAGATTCTAAACAACATGTCTGCCCCCTGATAGAGCTATACAGAGAAAAGATTCTAAACAACATGTCCGCCCCTGATAGAGATATACAGAGCAAAGATTCTAAACAACATGTCCCCCCTGATAGAGCTATACAGAGCAAAGATTATAAACAACATGTCCCCCCTGATAGAGCTATACAGAGCAAAGATTCTAAACAACATGTCCGCCCCCTGATAGAGCTATACAGAGCAAAGATTCTAAACAACATGTCCGCCCCTGATAGAGCTATACAGAGCAAAGATTCTAAACAACATGTCCGCCCCCTGATAGAGCTATACAGAGCAAAGATTCTAAACAACATGTCCGCCCCTGATAGAGCTATACAGAGCAAAGATTCTAAACAACATGTCCTCCCCCTGATAGAGCTATACAGAGCAAAGAGGGCTCAATTAGGCTTTATTTGTATTCTTTCATGCATATAATGTAATCTTTCGGTTGTCCTTTAGGTAGAGATGGTTTTATGATAGTTTGTTATACTCCATCGTTGGCCGCTGCATTTCTGAGTGAGGACGAGCTGATAACCGAACTCGTTGTCGCTGTTCTCCTGCAGCTCCAAACAACGTTTCGATTTCTTGTTCATTATCGATCCTCCCTTTGGTCAGGAAACAAAACAAAAAGAAAGAAAATAATTACCATTTTCAGGAGAGACGTGTGTGCTTTGCCAAGGCCTGATCATTTACATGATCTGTGCGCACAGCGCTGGATGAGTGACATCATGGCGGGAGAACCATTTAAAGAGACAGACGCGGTCAATCTAAATATTGCTGCTACCATTCGTCCCAACGTTTCCCCTTATTCGGGATGCTGGGGGTGGAGCTTGGGAGGTCGAGGGTCAGCACTCACTATAGCTGTCCTGAGTCCCACCAAACTCCACCTCTGGCCTGAAAAGTGGGACAGACCCCAAAAATATTATACGGTCAGTGTAGACAATAAAAACCTATCTATACAATGTGATGGCAAAACATTGCGTCTCCTGCTTATGACATCACCTTGTGGCCTGATATGCTAATTATAATTAACAAATTTTCATTGGTTAATGTGTAATTTCCATATCAAGCCACAAGATGATGTCATAAGCAGGATACACCACAGACACCGTTAGCCCCTTAAGGACCAAGGCTGTTTTAACACTTTTGCTGTGTTTGTGTTTAGCTGTAATCATCACTAGACACAGCAGAGATATATTGAGAGATTTGGGGGGATCGTCACAATCTGCAGCTATTAATGATCTGTTTCCTCATTTATATTTGGGGGGCTCCTGAAAGCCGGGGGTCATGTTATCAAATCATGAGACAGTCCCGTTAACAATGGCGTGAGCTGGAAACAGCCAATGAAGTCAGCTCAATGATAAAAAGGTTGTTTTATTTACACCAAGCCACTTGTCTTAACTGCTAACAATCTAGCAGACCTGGGAGAAATGTACAAGATGTCCGCTTTGTCTTAGTGCGTCCGAATGATAAATGAACACAGTAATGAGGAGGATCTGGGAAAGTCCTGCCCCAGAGACACAGAGGATGAAAGAAATTGTCCCGTAGGTCTGGGGTGCGCTGGCTTTTTTCTGCCAACCTCCTTTTTGGCGTAGGAGCTCTTTGTGGCTGGCCACGCCCACAGCGCCACACTCTTGCACATGCAGACTGCCTCTGTTTCCTAATCTCACCGACAGGACTTGAACTATTAAATCTGGACACTTAGCAGCTATGTTCTATTGAAATAGAGATTTAAACAAAGCTGGTCAGGATTAATTCGGCCCATGCATAAAATCTGTCAGCAATGCCCAAATCCGTCATTCCAATTTAATGCTGGCGATATTCGTATTGCAATGTCACTAAATCCCCGGAAAACAATATTGTAACTAAAAGAGGAAAACGCGTTAGAAAAAAAAAATAACTTTGGTCTAAATATTAAATTATTTTAACTGCTCTGACCTCCAACAAAAACACAGCATAAGATGAATTCATCCTGGTAAATAACTGGGGCTTTATTATAGAAACCAGCTGCATTTGTTTTATTTATGGCAGGAGATTATAAGTGAGAGATTCATAAAATATACATATTGGGGCCTCCTGATTCTGGAGAACTTGGATTACATTAGTGAGGATTGTGTGATCAGACTCCTGATTGATTGCAACCTCTGCTTTTAACAGGAGACATGCTCAAATATACACTGTTTTAAAAGGAATCCTCAATTTTCCACTTCTGTAGAGATTCCTGACCTAAACCCACCTTATTTTAAAGATACTAGGGCAGCGAGGGCTAGCCTTGGCACTGCCGACAATTGGGCATCATATGATATGTAGTTCCTAAACATCTGCAGTGCCAAGGTTAACCATCACTGTATTAGGGTGACACACTGTAGCAAGGTGCCCAGAGTGTTATATATATATATATATATATATATATATATATAAACACTGCCACTGTCGCTCACTGTACAGTTACTACAGTTAAGCACTCAAACATGTAACATTAATTGGGGAGATGGAAGGTGCGCTAGACCCCACTCTGTCTCTCTTTGTACACTCTCTACTCCCACCTCATCACCCTCTCTCCGTCCTCTGGCATTGTATCATTGACATTCAAGCATGAGGAAATCATCCCTACACTGAATAAACCTTAACACACTCATTGGATCCCACGCGTTTGTCAAACTAACGTCTTCCCTTCTCGTCCAAGTAGTTGGAGAAGTTTGTGGTCTTGAGACTTTCTGTCCGCTAATCGCCTCCTTGATCCTCTTCAGTCTGTCTTTAGACCCCGACATCTAGTGAAACAGACTTTACTAACGAGTCAAATGACTTACTCTCTGCCAGATCAGAAGGCCACGTCTCCATACTGATCCTCTTATATCTCTCGGCTGCCTTTGACACTCCTTGAGGTCCCTCAATGGTCCAGGATTTATGGATTACCCGTTGTCTCTCAATAAGAATATATATATAGCACTGGGGGTGGTTCAGTAACGGTTAGGGAGACACAGCATACGTTATACATATTCTTATGTAAACAGCTGGGTAACCCCTAAATCCTGGACCGCTGAGAGTCCTTGAGGATGGGTTTGAGAAGCTCTGATCTAGACCACCACCTCCTTAATAGAATAAGGGCCTGGCTAGGATGGCTCTCTCTTTGATCGAGTTGTCTCTATCTGAGCACGTCTTCAGCGACGTGGTGGTCCACACGGGTCTGTCCTTGGCTTCTAATACCCCCTGAATGCGGATATAATTCAGATTGACCTCTGTCACAAGCTGTGTTTACCTGATCTCTGAACTCCTATGTTACTATAAAACTATTCTGTGCCATATTTACACCTGAGGTTAAAGGGTAGAGTTGAGCGGACACCTGGATGTTCGGGTTCGGCAGGTTCGGCCGAACTTCGGAAAAAAGTCCAGGTCTGTGCTCGAACTTGACCCCGAAACCCGAACCCCATTAAAGTCAATTGGGACACGAACTTTTGGCCACTAAAATGCCTCTAAAAAAGTCCTGGAAAGGGCTAGAGGGCTGCAAATTGAAGTAAAATGTGGGTAAGAGTAGGACAAGTGCCCTGCAAACAAATATGGAGAGGGAAATAACATAAAATAATTACAAATTACAAATACAGCTGAGCCATCTGTGGCTTGATATAAAAAGAAAGTACTTTCAATAATTATTAATTTGCATATGAAGCCACAAGGTGATGTCATCACACGGAGACACCACGGGAGCTGGTTCCCCACAATCTGATATTGGTCTGTGGTGTCTTCTCCCAGTTGATTGGCTGCTTGGCGCATGATTGACACACATGCACACCAATTATTGGGTTTAGCCAGATTGGTGGCTGTCAGAGAATATCTTTTGAATGGTGCAAAATTGGTGCATCATTAAAAGTGGAGCTTGTGGCTCATTAAAGAAAAAACGGAAAGTTAAATACAGAACAGTAAAGAACAATCTGAGAACATACAGTCTGCTGAGGTCAGTCTCTCTCAGTCCGTAATGAGCTTAACCCCCCCGGACCCCCCTGCAGACTCTTCAGACTGGGGTTTAATTAAACCGGAGCCAGCAAAAGGTCACTTAATAGATTGCAGAAACTGCCCAGAAATTCTCATTATCCATGGCACACTGCTCTTAACCCATTGTTACCCTTGGTGGAGATGGGGGGGACCCCTCAATGTTAATTGCAAGATTAAATGACAACTGTGGGCATAAAATGAAGTTCTGTTTCATTGGAAGATTAATTCAAGTGTTTAAATCTGAATGCTTGAAGAAATAATACAAATAAAGTACCTTATCTTACTAGTTATTCCATTTTACCTTATAAATAAAGCATGTTTTTATAAAATGTCATGGTTTTTAGTCGCTGTCCTGCCTGTGAATGATGGTGGGCTGTGCAGGGCTAATTACAGAATTATGGAATCCCATACCTGGTTAAAGGGATCCCCTTGATCTCATGCATCCCCTGAGGATATCCTGCAAGGCAGATATGACCAGACCATACCTCCTGTGCGCAGATCCTTGTACACCCCACTGGATCCAGTGCTCACTGAATCTCTTGCAATGATGTGAGAGCCTCACGCGTGATACTGGACTGTGAAAGAGTTTAAATCAGAGGCCACCGTGTTACCAAGTAAGTTAATCCCTTGTAAATCAGGCTTTGTAGATAACTCTGTGCCTGAAATCAAACAGAGTCTGGTCACAATACAGATAACAGATCAGACCGGCCACGTGATGAGCTAAAGGTTTCCGATGAGCTTAATCCCTGGGAATGATGAGCGAATATTCCGACATCTTGGGATTTATCACAGTGGGATCACATCCGATATCAATATATCTCTCTCTGTATCAAATCTGCGGTGACAACTTTACAACTGGCATGTGCAGAAACCGATGTCATTACTTGTACGCTGAATACAGAGAATGAACATTCATCTATACCATGGGTCGTCAACCTGGTCCCTACCGCCCACTAGTGGGCGTTTTGGGATTCCAGGTGGGCGGTAGGGACTTTGGAGGTTAAAACCTCCTTTTGAACGAGCGAGCGAGTGGGCGCGCGCCTGAGCGCACACATCAAGAAACCAACGTGCGCGAGAATGAGAGTAGGATTTTCGGAAGTTAAAACCTCCTTTTGAGAGAGTGCAGGCGGGCGCGAGCGCACACATCAATCAACCTCCTTTTGAGCGAGTGGGCGGGCGGTGCAGGCGGGCGCGAGCGCACACATCAATCAACCTCCTTTTGTGCGAGATGGGGACGGGCGGGAGCGAGCGCACACATCAATCAACCTTCTTTTGTGCGAGATGGGGACGGGCGGGAGCGAGCGCACGCAAACACGTGGGAAGAGGAAGGGGAGGAGTGGAAACTGATAGCAGGGACAGGCAGAAGCAGGCAGAAACGGAGCAGAGCAGTTGCAAAAGAAAAGTTATAGGCAGGAGAAAGAGAATTGTTGGCTAACAATAATAAGTGGGCTAACTAGCTCAGCCTTACTTTCATCGCTCAGGAAGGTAAAAGAAAGGAGATAAAAAGGAAAAGATAAAAAAAAATAACAAAAAAAGGAAGAAAAATAGAGAAAAGGGGATAAAATAAAGGAGGAGAGTAAGCAGTGTTAAGTCTGGCTCATAAATTAAGTTTTGTTATCTTATAAAATAAAATAAAAAAATTAGTAAGGGAAGGAGAAAATAAAAAAATAGGAAAAAGAGATCCTTAATATAGTGATATACTATAAGGAAGGTAAAGAAGCAGGCAGGAAAAGGAATTTCTTTTGATGGTGACATTAATAAAAATTGGCACCTAATACAACATTGTTTTTGGTGTTAGTAATAAAAGGGAAAAAGAGGAGGGAAAAAAGCACTGTGTGGAGTGCAGATCAAAACGTAAAAAAAATAATAAAGAAATAAAAAGATTAATGTACGTACATTTATTTTTTTTAAAACACCCTCCTTTCTAAAAAATATTCCGCGCTTGCGCGAAAACTGGTGGGCGGTAAGGAAATTTTTCCATCAAGAAAGATGCATTAGTGGGCGGTAGGTAGAAAAAGGTTGACTACCACTGATCTATACCAAAGGATGCGAGTTGGGAATATCTAAATCACCTGCACTTCTCTCTTTTATAAAGCCCAGTGTGCTAGAAAAATGACAGCAAATGTTCCCAGGATACTGTGATCCTGAATCAGGGATCCCGGGATAGTCAGATCCTGAATCAGGGGTCCCCGGGATAGTCAGATCCTGAATCAGGGATCCCGGGATAGTCAGATCCTGAATCAGGGATCCAGGGATAGTCAGGTCCTGAATCAGGGATCCAGGGATAGTCAGATCCTGAATCAGGGATCCAGGGATAGTCAGGTCCTGAATCAGGGATCCAGGGATAGTCAAGTCCTGAATCAGGGATCCAGGGATAGTCAGATCCTGAATCAGGGATCCAGGGATAGTCAGATCCTGAATCAGGGATCCTGGGATAGTCAGATCCTGAATCAGGGATCCAGGGATAGTCAGATCCTGAATCAGGGATCCTGGGATAGTCAAGACTGCCCCGCTTGTGTCGGTACAGTTGGGAAGTATGCTTTTGGAAAGAACCATAACCTGGTTTTCTTCCAGCTTCTCACTATTAACATAAAATATCACTGTATTAGCTTAAATCTGAATAAACACAGAGCGAGGCGTCAATTAATCCCGCTAAAGCTTGATTAGACTCATTACTCTGACAATCCCACGTTCCCGATTCCTCCTGCAAAGACATTAACAATACACGTCCTCTCGCGCTCCATCTCAGACTGATCGTTAAAGCAGCCTGCCTCTAATTATTCCTCTCTCGCAATCATTTATCGTCTGTCATGAACGATCCACGCCGGCGCTGGCGACGCTTTCCACGCTGACAGTCTAACAACCGACTCACAGAGCCGCAGTAAATATATCTCATTTAATACCTCCCTCACAAGCAGACGCGATGCACGGTGCGGTGAAATCACCATGGAAACCAGTGTAACTTTTAGAACTTTACCCCAGAAATGTGTTTAGTTATATAGATCCCGCTTTACATAGATTGTTCCTTCACTTCCAGGAAATGAATTTAGAAGGTTTTGTCTGAGATGGCTCGGGGAGTTAATGAACCCTCTGTAGAGAGTCTGTCCAACCCCCTGGGTTGCAGAATCAATTCCTGGCAGGGTTGACTCCCCATTTCATCCATACGAGGTGAGATATACGTGTTCTTTTGGAGAGAAAAAAGATCAAGTAAAATTAAAGAGCAATATTTAGCTCTCCAATCTTCAGCGCGGCTTGATCAGGTCCCCGGGGCGTGGCCATAGAAATTGGGGATGTGGCCATGTACATGAAGGCATGGTAGCACATTGAGCATGCATGCGTGTTTACAAGATTTTATACCGATTTGTTTTTCTTTTGTGTAGCAACAAAAGCACCACACAGCTGAAAAAATGGGGGTCCTGTATCAGGACTGTCTGGCCAAATCCAGGGCAGCTGGGAGGTGTGAATATTTAATTTAAACTGCACTTTAGGGTGTGAAGACATGACAGGAAGTGGTGTGTGCGGTGGGATATTCCATTAATGTACCAGGTGTGATTTATACCTGAATGAAGTTCCACTGCAGCTTCATCCTCTTGGTTTTGGCGTAGTTGCATTCGATCAGACGCGGTTTGCCATTTACGTCCACCAGGCATTTGTTGTCGTCATCGTCTATCGTTGGGCTGAGGACCCCCACTTGGAGTTGCAGGTTTCTGCCGTAATAAACATACTGCAAACAAGAAACAGCCAATCAACTGCACAGAACATGCCAGGGAGAGCATTAGAGGGGCTCTGTCTCCTGCTTATGACATCACCTTGTGGCTTGATATGCAAATAAACTACTTTTCAACAGGGAATGGCCACAAGATGATGTCATAAGCATGAGACGGCACAGACATTTAAACCATACACTTCTCTTTTTTCTGCATTTGCTGCAATTTTTCTGACACACTGTATAGATCACACTGTATAGATCACACTGTATAGAACACACTGTATAGATCACACTGTATAGATCACAGTGTATAGATCACAATGTATAGATCACAATGTATAGATCACACTGTATTGATTACAATGTATAGATCACACTGTATAGATCACACTGTATAGAACACACTGTATAGAACACACTGTATAGATCACACTGTATAGATCACACTGTATAGATCACACTGTATAGATCACAGTATATAGATCACACTGTATAGATCACAATGTATAGATCACACTGTATAGATCACACTGTATAGATCACACTGTATAGATCACACTGTATAGATCACAATGTATAGATCACACTGTATAGATCACACTGTATAGATCACACTGTATAGATCACAATGTATAGATCACACTGTATAGATCACAATGTATAGATCACACTGTATAGATCACAATGTATAGATCACACTGTATAGATCACAATGTATAGATCACAGTATATAGACCACAGTATATAGATCATACTGTATAGATCATACTGTATAGATCACAATGTAAAGATCACAGTATATAGATCACAGTATATAGATCATACTGTATAGATCATACTGTATAGATCACACTGTATAGATCACACTGTATAGATCACAGTGTATAGATCACAATGTATAGATCACACTGTATATATCACACTGTATAGATCACACTGTATAGATCACAATGTATAGATCACAATGTATAGATCACACTGTATAGATCACAATGTATAGATCACAATGTATAGATCACACTGTATAGATCACAATGTATAGATCACAATGTATAGATCACACTGTATAGATCACAATGTATAGATCACACTGTATAGACCACACTGTATAGATCACAATGTATAGATCACAATGTATAGATCACAATGTATGAATCACAATGTATAGATCACAGTGTATAGATCACAGTGTATAGATCACAGTGTATAGAACACACTGTATAGATCACACTGTATAGATCACACTGTATAGATCACAATGTATAGATCACACTGTATAGAACACACTGTATAGAACACAGTGTATGAATCACAATGTATAGATCACACTGTATAGATCACGGTGTATAGATCACACTGTATAGAACACACTGTATAGAACACAGTGTATGAATCACAATGTATAGATCACGGTGTATAGATCACACTGTATAGATCACACTGTATAGAACACACTGTATAGAACACACTGTATAGAACACAATGTATAGAACACACTGTATAGAACACACTGTATGAATCACAATGTATAGATCACACTGTATAGATCACGGTGTATAGATCACACTGTATAGAACACACTGTATAGATCACACTGTATAGAACACACTGTATAGAACACACTGTATAGAACACAGTGTATGAATCACAATGTATAGATCACACTGTATAGATCACGGTGTATAGATCACACTGTATAGATCCCAATGTATAGACCACACTGTATAGATCCCAATGTATAGATCACACTGTATAGATCACACTGTATAGATCCCAATCAGGGCCGGCCTTAGGGGTGTGCGACCTGTGCGAGCGCACAGGGCGCAACACCCCAGGGGGCGCCCGCCCGCCCGGTAAAAAAGAAAAAAAAAAGTAAAAAAAAAAAAAAAATGCCGGTAGAGGCACTGGATGGGGGAGATCAAAAGATCCCCCCTCACCAGGCCTCTGCTCGGCATTCTCTGCTCGGTCCGGGGAGGGGGCGGAGCTAACCGGCTCAGCGGTGTAGCTCCGCCCCCACCCCGGGAAGCAGAGCAGAGTCTGCTTTACGGGGAGCCACTGGCAGCATGAGATAGTGCTGCTCGGCTCCCCATGCCTGCATTAAGCATGGAGCCTGCATTAAGCATGGAGCCTGCATTAAGCATGGAGCCTGCATTAAGCATGGAGAGCCTGCATTAAGCATGGAGCCTGCATTAAGCATGGAGCCTGCATTAAGCATGGGGAGCCTGCATTAAGCATGGGGAGCCTGCATTAAGCATGGAGAGCCTGCATTAAGCATTGAGCCTGCATTAAGCATGGAGCCTGCATTAAGCATGGAGCCTGCACTAAGCATGGAGCCTGCATTAAGCATGGAGCCTGCATTAAGCATGGGGAGCCTGCATTAAGCATGGAGAGCCTGCATTAAGCATGGAGCCTGCACTAAGCATGGAGCCTGCATTAAGCATGGGGAGCCTGCATTAAGCATGGAACCTGCATTAAGCATGGGGAGCCTGCATTAAGCATGGAGCCTGCATTAAGCATGGGGAGCCTGCATTAAGCATGGAGCCTGCATTAAGCATGGGGAGCCTGCATTAAGCATGGAGCCTGCATTAAGCATGGGGAGCCTGCATTAAGCATGGGGAGCCTGCATTAAGCATGGAGCCTGCATTAAGCATGGGGAGCCTGCATTAAGCATGGGGAGCCTGCATTAAGCATGGGGAGCCTGCATTAAGCATGGGGAGCCTGCATTAAGCATGGGGAGCCCGAGCAGCACCTTCTCATGCTCCCCATGCCTGCATTAAGCATGGAGCCTGCATTAAGCATGGAGCCTGCATTAAGCATGGAGCCTGCATTAAGCATGGAGCCTGCACTAAGCATGGAGCCTGCATTAAGCATGGAGCCTGCATTAAGCATGGAGCCTGCACTAAGCATGGAGCCTGCATTAAGCATGGAGCCTGCATTAAGCATGGAGCCTGCACTAAGCATGGAGCCTGCATTAAGCATGGAGCCTGCATTAAGCTTGGGGAGCCTGCATTAAGCATGGAGCCTGCATTAAGCCTGGGGAGCCTGCATTAAGCATGGGGAGCCTGCATTAAGCATGGGGAGCCTGCATTAAGCATGGAGAGCCTGCATTAAGCATGGGGAGCCTGCATTAAGCATGGGGAGCCTGCATTAAGCATGAGGAGCCTGCATTAAGCATGGGGAGCCTGCATTAAGCATGGAGCTTGCATTAAGCATGGGGAGCCTGCATTAAGCATGGGGAGCCTGCATTAAGCATGGGGAGCCCGAGCAGCACCTTCTCTTGCTGCCCATGGCTCCCCGTAATGCAGACTGTACTCTGCTTCCCGGGGTGGGGGCGGAGCTACACCGCTGTGCCGGTTAGCTCCGCCCCCTCCCTGGATCCACCTTTTCAGGCAAAGGTAAGGGGGGGGGGGGGGAGAGACAGAACAGGGGTTAGGGGGGAGAGAGACAGACAGAACAGGGGGAGGGGAGAGAGACAGACAGAACAGGGGTTAGGGGGGACAGACAAAACAGGGGTTAGGGGGGAGAGAGACAGACAGAACAGGGGGAGGGGAGAGAGAGACAGACAGAACAGGGGGAGGGGAGAGAGAGACAGACAGAACAGGGGGAGGGGGGAGAGAGACAGACAGAACAGGGGTTAGGGGGGAGAGACAGACAGGCAGAACAGGGGGAGGGGAGAGAGAGACAGACAGAACAGGGGGAGGGGGGAGAGAGACAGACAGAACAGGGGTTAGGGGGGACAGACAGAACAGGGGGAGGGGAGAGAGACAGAACAGGGGGAGGGGGGAGAGACAGACAGAACAGGGGGAGGGGGGAGAGACAGAACAGGGGGAGGGGAGAGAGAGACAGACAGAACAGGGGGAGGGGGGGAGAGACAGACAGAACAGGGGGAGGGGGGGAGAGACAGACAGAACAGGGGGAGGGGGGAGAGACAGACAGAACAGGGGGAGGGGAGAGAGAGACAGACAGAACAGGGGGAGGGGAGAGAGAGACAGACAGAACAGGGGGAGGGGAGAGAGAGACAGACAGAACAGGGGGAGGGGAGAGAGAGACAGACAGAACAGGGGGAGGGGGAGAGAGAGAGAACAGGGGGAGGGGGAGAGAGAGAGAACAGGGCTAGAGAGAGAGAACAGGGGGAGGGGGGAGAGACAGAACAGGGGAGGGGTGGGAGAGAGACAGACAGAAAAGGGGCATGGGGTAGAGACAGAACTGGGGGAGAGAGAGAGACAGAACAGGGGACGGGGGGGGGGGGGAGAGACAGAACAGGGGACGGGGGGGGGGAGAGAGACAGAACAGGGGACGGGGGGAAAAAGACAGAACACAGGGAGAGAGAGAGAGACAGACATGGCAAGGAAGAGGAAAGGGACAAACATGGGAAGGGAGAGATACACAAACATAGGGGGGTGAAAGAGACGGGGGGGGGGGGGGGGCACGTTGGAAGCCCGCACAGGGCGCCGGAACACTTAAGGCCGGCCCTGATCCCAATGTATAGATCACACTGTATAGATCCCAATGTATAGACCACACTGTATAGATCACACTGTATAGATCACACTGTATGAATCACACTGTATAGATCACACTGTATGAATCACAGTGTATGAATCACAATGTATAGACCACAGTGTATAGAGAACAGTGTATAGACCACAATGTATGGATCACAATGTATAGACCCCACTGTATAGATCCCACTGTATGGATCAGTGTTTAGATCACACTGTATAGAACACAGTGTATAGATCACACTGTATAGATCAGTGTTTAGATCACACTGTATAGAACATAGTGTATAGATCAGTGTATAAATCACAATGTATAGATCCCACTGTATAGATCCCAGTGTATAGATCACATTGTATAGATCACACTGTATAGATCACACTGTATAGATCACACTGTATAGATCACAGTGTATAGATCACACTGTATAGATCACAGTGTATAGATCACAGTGTATAGATCACACTGTATAGATCACACTGTATAGATCACACTGTATAGATCACAGTGTATAGATCACACTGTATAGATCACACTGTATAGATCCCAATGTATAGATCACACTGTATAGATCACAGTGTATAGATAATTTTCACCATTGTTTATGAGAATAAATGTTTAGTGACAGAATCTGTTTCGGTGTATCCGCTCCACACATGATGCATTACAAATACACAATGTGTGTGGAAGAAACATCACAGTAACATTATAAAAACACCAAATGGTAAATGGTATTCTGATCCTATGTTGCTCTGATCCTATGTTACTATGATACTCTGTTACTATGATACTACGTTACTATTATACTAAGTTACTATGATACTACGTTTCTATGATACTACATTACTATGATACTAAGTTACTCTGATCCTAAGTTACTCTGATACTATGTTACTATGATACTCCGCTACTATGTTACTAGGTTGCTATGTTACTAAGTTGCTATGATACTCTGTTACTATGATACTCTGTTACTATGATACTATGTTACTATGGTTACTATGTTACTCTGTTACTATGATACTATGATACTATGTTACTCTGTTACTATGATACTATGTTACTCTGTTACTATGATACTACATTACTCTGTTACTATGATACTATGTTACTATGATACTATGTTACTCTGTTACTATGATACTATGTTACTCTGTTACTATGATACTTTGTTACTATGATACTATGTTACTATGATACTATGTTACTATGATACTATGTTACTCTGTTACTATGATACTATGTTACTCTGTTACTATGATACTATGTTACTATGATACTATGTTACTCTGTTACTATGATACTATGTTACTATGATACTATGTTACTCTGTTACTATGATACTACATTACTCTGTTACTATGATGTTAATGTAATAGTATAAAACCTACAGTCTTTACAGCCAGGATAGGGGCCAAATCTGTCATTTAATTACTCTCTATATGAAGACCATTATTCTTTCCAAATCATAATTAACCCCGTCCCACAGTCAAATGACAAGAGTTTGTGTACTGTGAGCAAAACAAATAATAAAGCAGTTGTGATTGTGTTGTTTGTGCAGATTTTATTTCTGTCCAAATGGTTCAATAATAAAAGCTTCAAACGGCACCAAATCCCAACTGAACTGGAAGATAAATGACTTCTCTGAGATCTTCTAATTAAGGGGTCTGCGTCCAACTGCGCGACCCAATTTAAGTGACATTTATTGTTCCGGGGGGAGCTGACCCCGGTACTGAGTTTCTAATCTACAAAGACGAAGGAACCTTTAATGCGCTGTGTAAATATAATATCGCCTGTCGCATTAAAAGTCCCACTCAGAGGAGATTCTATCGACTTCATTAAAGGGGCAATTATTTAAAGGACCACTGTCAACAAGAACTACTCTGTTTAATTGAAAGACTGCATTTTAAACAAAAACTGCTACATAAACCTGTAGATACGGGGTTAACTCAAATAAATCAATGTAAAGCATAGAGGAGAGTTTAGGGTGGCAGGTATATATCCATAGGTAACTATGAACTATTATAGATACATTTTTAATGGGTTAAGCGGATAAAACAGGTGACAAATAAACCTAAAAACACAAATGATAAAGTGATACATTTTATATTATAAACAGACAGACTGTGCCCGCAGACAGACTGTGCCCGCAGACAGACTGTGCCAGTAGACACTGTGCCCACAGACAGACTGTGCCCGCAGACAGACTGTGCCAGTAGACACTGTGCCCACAGACAGACTGTGCCCGCAGACAGACTGTGCCCACAGACATACTGTGCCCGCAGACACTGTACCCACAGACAGACTTTGCCAGCAGACACTGTGCCCACAGATATTGTGACCACAGACAGACTGTGCCAGCAAACACACTGTGCCCGCAGACACTGTGACCACAGACTGTGCCAGCAGACACTGTGCCTGCTGACAGACTGTGCCAGTAGACACTGTAACCACAGACAGACTGTGTCATTAGACTGTGCCCGCAGACAGACTGTGCCAGAAGCCACTGTGTCCACAGACACTGTGACCACAGACAGACTGTGCCAGCAGACACTGTACCCGCAGACACTGTGACCACAGACAGACTGTGCCAGCAGACACTGTACCCGCAGACACTGTGACCACAGACAGACTGTGCCAGCAGACACTGTGCCTGCTGACAGACTGTATCAGCAGAAATACTTCAGATTTATAACTGATGTGGCTACATTTTTTTTTATTTCTTTGTCGTGTACTAATTGTTTGTTGCTGTCACAGCAGATGGGTGTCATGTCCTTGCCGGGCTGGGTTGAAGGAAAGGGAAGTAACCAAGTGATGAAATTGGCCGGAGTGGTCTCCACCCTTCCCTGACATGTCTATGGTAAGATGTTTTGGGGTACCCGACAGACCTGGCCATCGAGCTGAAGGCCGACTGATGCTCAGCACTGGGGAAGGTGATGTTCTAAGGTAAGTGAAGGTTGGTGGCCAAGGGGGTAGGTGATGGTCTAAGGTAAGTGAAGGTTGGTGGCCAAGGGGGTAGGTGATGGTCTAGGGTAAGTGAAGGTTGGTGGCCAAGGGGGTAGGTGATGGTCTAAGGTAAGTGAAGGTTGGTGGCCAAGGGGGTAGGTGATGGTCTAGGGTAAGTGAAGGTTGGTGGCCAAGGGGGTAGGTGATGGTCTAGGGTAAGTGAAGGTTGGTGGCCAAGGGGGTAGGTGATGGTCTAGGGTATGTGAAGGTTGGTGGCCAAGGGGAAAGTGATGTTCTAGGCTAAGTGAAGGTTGGTGGACAAAGGGAAGTGTTTGATAGTCTGACAGTGTCAGGTTCATCTTTGTATTAGTCCAGTAATAGTTATTGTTAATGTATTATTTGTGAATTCTATATATGTTATTGCTGTGGCGTGTTTTTCACCACATATTCATATTATTGGGGTGTTTTATGGGCAGGATGAAGGAAGATCTGGTCCATTTAACCCAAGATGATGTCTGCCCCCTGATAGAGCTAATTGTATTCTTTCATTAAAGCATTTCTATTTTAAACTTTTATCAGTAATTATTTTCACGACAGTTGTCCTTTTAAAAAAGATGTTAAAATGTCCTTGTGTGTTTAACATATGATGATATATATACTTATACTATAACACACAGTGTTTTTTAGCTGCTGGTACAGTCCCTTCTGTAATGTAGAAGCCTTTGGTTCCCTGTCTTATAATTCATATCTCAAATCATTTCGTATGGGACGGGTACATACAGTGCTGTCAGGATCAAACTGCACACAAATCCAACAATCAATACGTAATGTAATATACAATCCTGTCACATCCCTGCCAAACCGGAGCGCTTTGCTGCTTTTATTTCTATGGTATTTTTTATATGTTTTTTCTTTACATTTTCCTCTTCTTTTTGTATATTACGTGATGTTTTGTTGACGTCTGAGTAGGAAGTTTGTATTTTTTTGCAGCTCAGAAGATGAAAAGCCAACAATGGCGGATAGAAATGTGCGTCCTGAGCAGCCAATCACAAGGCCGAGGCCAGGTGCATGATGGGAGACACGCTGGCAAGAAGAACCAAAGTGACCGGTAATGTGTTAGAAATATTATTTCATTCCGCCAAGCCGGCCATTAAGGCAATAAATATGAGATAAACCTGCGCCCCAAGAAAGATGGAATTACTGAACATAAAGGGTAAATCTCCGAGACTCTGGATCCTGCATCATAGCAAAATTATTGTCAGAATTAAGAACGTATCTTTATTGTAATGGGTTAAAAATGGACGGAAACTAAGAACAGAGGCGAGAAAGTGAGAAGCGTGTGTAGGAAACTGAAAATAATGTGACTTATTAAATAAACTGCAGGTAAAGAAAATAAATCACAGACACAATTACGGGGCGACATTATGAGTTGTGATATATTTATATAATTAGTTCCATGGCTGCTGCAGGGTTAATAAATGACACTAGTAGAAGCCAGTAACAGCTATTGTGAAACGAGTTCTTATCCAGGGGAAACATTACTGGTATATATTAGCAGATCCACACACATCGCTTTATCACTTACTCACCTTTGTTCTGAGCTTCTTCCCATCCATTTGTAAATCATTATAATAAGAATATGTTCCTAAATGTGACATATATATGAATCCAGTGTATGATCCTGTGTCAGAGGTTTGACACTTCTCCTTTTAGTTCAGTAATGTCAGTTAGTAATCTATATCTGCCGTAAATATTTATATTTTCATGAAGAGGAAGATGTTGTTTGATCCCTGCTCTTATTATTAGATTGTTTTTTTTATTAGGCAAATGTTTATTCGTTATAATTTGTCGGCGTGGATCACTCGCCATATTATCTGCGCCTACAATAAGGATCTACGCAGCCGTGATTAGAATTTATTGACTCGCTGTTTGCTTTGATCTATCTAGCGCTGGAGACATTTTAAAAGAAAGCCCTGGCTGCGTTTGCCAGTCACTTGCATCCCGTCAGCGCAGAGATCGACCCCTTGCTGCAGACGCGCATCTTTTGGTGGATAATGTACCTGTTAAGTCAGGCGCGCAGTTTAATAAAAGATTCCTTTGTATTGGGTGATAAGAGACGTCTGCTGTCTGCGGAGGGCAGTGAATCAGCCAGTAACCCGCCCCACGGGCGATTAAAGAGAAGGCCGCCATCTTTTAACGCACAAAGTATCCATTGGAAGTGGCTTAAAGAGCTTCCTGCATACGGATGTTGCATTAGCTGGGGATACAGATAGGGATTAAGGGTTCAATATGACACTGTCAGCGCTATGTAAGAATGATCTATTCCCCAGTATCCAGCCGTGAAGATCAAACACATCCCTGACGGTGAAAACATTTCAGGTTTCTTCAGTGAAATATGCTGTGATCTTCTCCGGGCACAGAGAGAATATTTATTGCACCATTTGTACCAAGTCACATCAGTCTGCTGGAGCAATGACTCTTAATGCCAAATAAGGTCTATACAGACAGCGGGCAGGGAAGTGGGGGCAGGGAAGCAGGGGGCAGGGAAGCAAGGGGCAGGGAAGCAGGGGGCAGGGAAGCAAGGGGCAGGGAAGCAAGGGGCAGGGAAGCAAGGGGCCGGGAAAAAAGGGGCCGGGAAAAAAGGGGCCGGGAAGCAAGGGGCCGGGAAGCAAGGGGCCGGGAAGCAAGGGGCCGGGAAGCAAGGGGCCGGGAAACAAGGGGCCGGGAAACAAGGGGCCGGGAAGCAGGGGGCAGGGAAGCAAGGGGCAGGGAAGCAAGGGGCAGGGAAGCAAGGGGCAGGGAAGCAAGGGGCAGGGAAGCAAGGGGCAGGGAAGCAAGGGGCAGGGAAACAGGGGGCAGGGAAGCAAGGGGCAGGGAAACAGGGGGCAGGGAAACAGGGGGCAGGGAAACAGGGGCCGGGAAGCAAGGGGCAGGGAAGCAAGGGGCAGGGAAGCAGGGGGCAGGGAAACAGGGGGCAGGGAAGCAAGGGGCAGGGAAACAGGGGCAGGGAAGCAGGGGCAGGGAAGCAAGGGTAGTGTGTAAACATATCACATGGCCGCGGGAGGCGTGTGTAAACATATCACATGACAGTGGGAGGCGTGTGTAAACATATCACATGGCCGCGGGAGGAGTGTGTAAACATATCACATGGCCGCGGGAGGAGTGTGTAAACATATCACATGGCAGCGGGAGGCGTGTGTAAACATATCACATGGCAGCGGGAGGCGTGTGTAAACATATCACATGGCCGCGGGAGGAGTGTGTAAACATATCACACGGCAGCGGGAGGCGTATGTAAACATATCACACGGCAGCGGGAGGCGTGTGTAAACATATCACATGGCAGCGGGAGGCGTGTGTAAACATATCACACGGCAGCGGGAGGCGTGTGTAAACATATCACACGGCAGCGGGAGGCGTGTGTAAACATATCACACGGCAGCGGGAGGCGTGTGTAAACATATCACATGGCAGCGGGAGGCGTGTGTAAACATATCACATGGCAGCGGGAGGCGTGTGTAAACATATCACATGGCCGCGGGAGGCGTGTGTAAACATATCACATGACCGCGGGAGGCGTGTGTAAACATATCACATGGCCGCGGGAGGCGTGTGTAAACATATCACATGGCAGCGGGAGGCGCGTGTAAACATATCACATGGCAGCGGGAGGCGTGAGTAAACATATCACATGGCAGCGGGAGGCGCATGTAAACATATCACATGGCAGCGGGAGGCGTGTGTAAACATATCACATGGCAGCGGGAGGCGTGTCTAAACATATCACATGACAGCGGGAGCCGTGTGTAAACATATCACATGACAGCGGGAGGCGTGTGTAAACATATCACATGACAGCGGGAGGCGTGTGTAAACATATCACATGACAGCGGGAGGCGTGTGTAAACATATCACATGGCAGCGGGAGGCGTGTGTAAACATATCACATGACAGCGGGAGGCGTGTGTAAACATATCACATGACAGCGGGAGGCGTGTGTAAACATATCACATGGCAGCGGGAGGCGTGTGTAAACATATCACATGGCCGCGGGAGGCGTGTGTAAACATATCACATGACAGCGGGAGGCGTGTGTAAACATATCACATGGCAGCGGGAGGCGTGTGTAAACATATCACATGACAGCGGGAGGCGTGTGTAAACATATCACATGGCAGCGGGAGGCGTGTGTAAACATATCACATGGCAGCGGGAGGCGTGTGTAAACATATCACATGACAGCGGGAGGCGTGTGTAAACATATCACATGGCCGCGGGAGGAGTGTGTAAACATATCACATGGCAGCGGGAGGAGTGTGTAAACATATCACATGGCAGCGGGAGGAGTGTGTAAACATATCACATGGCAGCGGGAGGCGTGTGTAAACATATCACAAGGCAGCGGGAGGAGTGTGTAAACATATCACATGACAACGGGAGGCGTGTGTAAACATATCACACGGCAGCGGGAGGAGTGTGTAAACATATCACATGGCAGCGGGAGGCGTGTGTAAACATATCACAAGGCAGCGGGAGGAGTGTGTAAACATATCACATGGCCGCGGGAGGCGTGTGTAAACATATCACATGGCAGCGGGAGGCGTGTGTAAACATATCACATGGCAGCGGGAGGAGTGTGTAAACATATCACATGGCAGCGGGAGGCGTGTGTAAACATATCACATGGCAGCGGGAGGCGTGTATTTGAGTAGCTTTTTATTCACAAACTATTTCCATTTTCCTGCTGTAATTTTGGGGAGAATATATTTATTTTTATTAGCAGTTCTCCCCCTCTCTAGTCCTGGAACTCGCTCAGTTATATGTCTCTTTTCCGCTGTAATGTATTTGTATGTATTTCTTTGGCGGACACGCAGGTGTACAGCTTTACTGCAAGATGTTCGATGGCTTCATGCAGGGCGCCATTGTGTGCGCAGAGAATCATACGCGAATGTGACGGCCGGTGCCAGAGCACCCCAGGGGGGAGACGCTGCCCATTAATTCACAGAGAACGACAAAGTGGTTTTATTTTTACCTGCATTGATTTCCAGCCCCATGCAACCAATCTATAGCATTAAAAGACCACAGGGCTTTGTATTATACCGTGATTATTCACTTACAGTATTTATTCATGCACGCCATTATTAATATTTACAATGTGTTCCATGTCAGCAGGAAGCAGCTTTCATTCAATCTCCTTTTCAAAGTGTCTCTGGCAAACTGTAATTATTCAGCAGACTCTGTGAATGAGGTCTGACATGTTTTGTGCTTTTCTTTCATTGTATTGTATGTTATGTTCATTGTTGATGCTAAACAAAGGGAGAAATTCCACATTTGTGAGATTGGGAGTCAAATAATATGAGTCAGGGAGGAAGAGAACCTACCATGATCAGTTTGTCTCATAAAGTTCACCTTTAGCATTTTGTGCCTGAAAATAAGTTACTGTGTGAACAGCTCTCCCCGGTCACCGCGTGATCGCCTGTTATATTACAGTCAGCGCTCCCTCTCCCCGGTCACTGTGTGATCGCCTGTTATATTACAGCCAGCGCTCCCTCTCCCCGGTCACCGCGTGATCGCCTGTTATATTACAGTCAGCGCTCCCTCTCCCCGGTCACTGTGTGATCGCCTGTTATATTACAGTCAGCGCTCCCTCTCCCCGGTCACTGTGTGATCGCCTGTTATATTACAGTCAGCGCTCCCTCTCCCCGGTCACCGCGTGATCGCCTGTTATATTACAGTCAGCGCTCCCTCTCCCCGGTCACTGTGTGATCGCCTGTTATATTACAGTCAGCGCTCCCTCTCCCCGGTCACTGTGTGATCGCCTGTTATATTAGAGTCAGCGCTCCCTCTCCCCGGTCACCGCGTGATCGCCTGTTATATTACAGTCAGCGCTCCCTCTCCCCGGTCACTGTGTGATCGCCTGTTATATTACAGTCAGCGCTCCCTCTCCCCGGTCACCGCGTGATCGCCTGTTATATTACAGTCAGCGCTCCCTCTCCCCGGTCACTGTGTGATCGCCTGTTATATTACAGTCAGCGCTCCCTCTCCCCGGTCACCGCGTGATCGCCTGTTATATTACAGCCAGCGCTCCCTCTCCCCGGTCACCGCGTGATCGCCTGTTATATTACAGTCAGCGCTCCCTCTCCCCGGTCACTGTGTGATCGCCTGTTATATTACAGTCAGCGCTCCCTCTCCCCGGTCACTGTGTGATCGCCTGTTATATTACAGTCAGCGCTCCCTCTCCCCCATCACTGTGTGATTGCCTGTTATATTACAGTCAGCGCTCCCTCTCCCCCATCACTGTGTGATTGCCTGTTATATTACAGTCAGCGCTCCCTCTCCCCGGTCACTGTGTGATCGCCTGTTATATTACAGTCAGCGCTCCCTCTCCCCGGTCACCGCGTGATCGCCTGTTATATTACAGTCAGCGCTCCCTCTCCCCGGTCACTGTGTGATCGCCTGTTATATTACAGTCAGCGCTCCCTCTCCCCGGTCACTGTGTGATCGCCTGTTATATTACAGCCAGCGCTCCCTCTCCCCGGTCACCGCGTGATCGCCTGTTATATTACAGTCAGCGCTCCCTCTCCCCGGTCACTGTGTGATCGCCTGTTATATTACAGTCAGCGCTCCCTCTCCCCGGTCACTGTGTGATCGCCTGTTATATTACAGCCAGCGCACCCTCTCCCTTGTCACTGCGTGATCGCCTGTTATATTACAGTCAGCGCTCCCTCTCCCTGGTCACTGTGTGATCGCCTGTTATATTACAGCCAGCGCTCCCTCTCCCTTGTCACTGCGTGATCGCCTGTTATATTACAGTCAGCGCTCTCTCTCCCCGGTCACCGCATGATCGCCTGTTATATTATAGTCAGCGCTCCCTCTCCCCGGTCACCGCATGATCGCCTGTTATATTACAGTCAGCGCTCCCTCTCCCTGGTCACTGTGTGATCGCCTGTTATATTACAGTCAGCGCTCCCTCTCCCCGGTCACTGTGTGATCGCCTGTTATATTACAGTCAGCGCTCCCTCTCCCCGGTCACTGTGTGATCGCCTGTTATATTATAGTCAGCGCTCCCTCTCCCCGGTCACCGCGTGATCGCCTGTTATATTACAGTCAGCGCTCCCTCTCCCCGGTCACCGCGTGATCGCCTGTTATATTACAGTCAGCGCTCCCTCTCCCCGGTCACTGTGTGATCGCCTGTTATATTATAGTCAGCGCTCCCTCTCCCCGGTCACTGTGTGATCGCCTGTTATATTACAGTCAGCGCTCCCTCTCCCCGGTCACCGCGTGATCGCCTGTTATATTACAGTCAGCGCTCCCTCTCCCCGGTCACCGCGTGATCGCCTGTTATATTACAGTCAGCGCTCCCTCTCCCCGGTCACCGCGTGATCGCCTGTTATATTACAGTCAGCGCTCCCTCTCCCCGGTCACCGCGTGATCGCCTGTTATATTACAGTCAGCGCTCCCTCTCCCCGGTCACTGTGTGATCACCTGTTATATTACAGCCAGCGCTCCCTCTCCCCGGTCACCGCGTGATCGCCTGTTATATTATAGTCAGCGCTCCCTCTCCCCGGTCACTGCGTGATCGCCTGTTATATTACAGTCAGCGCTCCCTCTCCCCGGTCACTGTGTGATCGCCTGTTATATTACAGTCAGCGCTCCCTCTCCCCGGTCACCGCGTGATCGCCTGTTATATTACAGTCAGCGCTCCCTCTCCCTTGTCACTGTGTGATCACCTGTTATATTACAGTCAGCGCTCCCTCTCCCCGGTCACCGCATGATCGCCTGTTATATTACAGTCAGCGCTCCCTCTCCCCGGTCACTGCGTGATCGCCTGTTATATTACAGTCAGCGCTCCCTCTCCCTTGTCACTGTGTGATCGCCTGTTATATTACAGTCAGCGCTCCCTCTCCCCGGTCACTGCGTGATCGCCTGTTATATTACAGTCAGCGCTCCCTCTCCCCGGTCACTGCGTGATCGCCTGTTATATTACAGTCAGCGCTCCCTCTCCCTTGTCACTGTGTGATCGCCTGTTATATTACAGTCAGCGCTCCCTCTCCCCGGTCACTGTGTGATCGCCTGTTATATTACAGTCAGCGCTCCCTCTCCCCGGTCACCGCATGATCGCCTGTTATATTACAGTCAGCGCTCCCTCTCCCCGGTCACCGCGTGATCGCCTGTTATATTACAGCCAGCGCTCCCTCTCCCCGGTCACCGCGTGACCGCCTGTTATATTACAGCCAGCGCTCCCTCTCCCTGGTCACTGCGTGATCGCCTGTTATATTACAGTCAGCGCTCCCTCTCCCTTGTCACTGTGTGATCACCTGTTATATTACAGCCAGCGCTCCCTCTCCCTGGTCACTGCGTGATCGCCTGTTATATTACAGTCAGCGCTCCCTCTCCCCGGTCACCGCGTGATCGCCTGTTATATTACAGTCAGCGCTCCCTCTCCCTGGTCACTGCGTGATCACCTGTTATATTACAGTCAGCGCTCCCTCTCCCCGGTCACTGCGTGACCGCCTGTTATATTACAGTCAGCGCTCCCTCTCCCTGGTCACTGCGTGATCGCCTGTTATATTACAGTCAGCGCTCCCTCTCCCCGGTCACTGCGTGATCGCCTGTTATATTACAGTCAGCGCTCCCTCTCCCCGGTCACCGCGTGATCGCCTGTTATATTACAGTCAGCGCTCCCTCTCCCCGGTCACCGCGTGATCGCCTGTTATATTACAGCCAGCGCTCCCTCTCCCTGGTCACTGCGTGATCGCCTGTTATATTACAGTCAGCGCTCCCTCTCCCCGGTCACCGCGTGATCGCCTGTTATATTACAGTCAGCGCTCCCTCTCCCCGGTCACCGCATGATCGCCTGTTATATTACAGTCAGCGCTCCCTCTCCCTGGTCACCGTGTGATCGCCTGTTATATTATAGTCAGCGCTCCCTCTCCCCGGTCACCGCGTGATCGCCTGTTATATTACAGTCAGCGCTCCCTCTCCCCGGTCACCGCGTGATTGCCTGTTATATTACAGCCAGCGCTCCCTCTCCCCGGTCACTGTGTGATCGCCTGTTATATTACAGTCAGCGCTCCCTCTCCCTGGTCACCGCGTGATCGCCTGTTATATTACAGTCAGCGCTCCCTCTCCCCGGTCACTGTGTGATCGCCTGTTATATTACAGTCAGCGCTCCCTCTCCCTTGTCACTGTGTGATCGCCTGTTATATTACAGTCAGCGCTCCCTCTCCCCGGTCACTGTGTGATCGCCTGTTATATTACAGTCAGCGCTCCCTCTCCCCGGTCACCGCGTGATCGCCTGTTATATTACAGTCAGCGCTCCCTCTCCCCGGTCACTGTGTGATCGCCTGTTATATTACAGTCAGCGCTCCCTCTCCCCGGTCACCGCGTGATCGCCTGTTATATTACAGTCAGCGCTCCCTCTCCCCGGTCACCGCATGATCGCCTGTTATATTACAGTCAGCGCTCCCTCTCCCTGGTCACTGTGTGATCGCCTGTTATATTATAGTCAGCGCTCCCTCTCCCCGGTCACCGCGTGATCGCCTGTTATATTACAGTCAGCGCTCCCTCTCCCCGGTCACCGCGTGATTGCCTGTTATATTACAGTCAGCGCTCCCTCTCCCCGGTCACTGTGTGATCGCCTGTTATATTACAGTCAGCGCTCCCTCTCCCTGGTCACCGCGTGATCGCCTGTTATATTACAGTCAGCGCTCCCTCTCCCCGGTCACTGTGTGATCGCCTGTTATATTACAGTCAGCGCTCCCTCTCCCTTGTCACTGTGTGATCGCCTGTTATATTACAGTCAGCGCTCCCTCTCCCCGGTCACTGTGTGATCGCCTGTTATATTACAGTCAGCGCTCCCTCTCCCCGGTCACTGCGTGATCGCCTGTTATATTACAGTCAGCGCTCCCTCTCCCCGGTCACCGCGTGATCGCCTGTTATATTACAGTCAGCGCTCCCTCTCCCCGGTCACTGTGTGATCGCCTGTTATATTACAGTCAGCGCTCCCTCTCCCCGGTCACTGTGTGATCGCCTGTTATATTACAGTCAGCGCTCCCTCTCCCCGGTCACTGTGTGATCACCTGTTATATTACAGTCAGCGCTCCCTCTCCCCGGTCACCGCGTGATCGCCTGTTATATTACAGTCAGCGCTCCCTCTCCCCGGTCACCGCGTGATCGCCTGTTATATTACAGTCAGCGCTCCCTCTCCCCGGTCACTGTGTGATCACCTGTTATATTACAGTCAGCGCTCCCTCTCCCCGGTCACCGCGTGATCGCCTGTTATATTACAGTCAGCGCTCCCTCTCCCCGGTCACTGTGTGATCACCTGTTATATTACAGTCAGCGCTCCCTCTCCCCGGTCACCGCGTGATCGCCTGTTATATTACAGTCAGCGCTCCCTCTCCCTGGTCACCGCGTGATCGCCTGTTATATTACAGTCAGCGCTCCCTCTCCCCGGTCACCGTGTGATCGCCTGTTATATTACAGTCAGCGCTCCCTCTCCCCGGTCACTGTGTGATCGCCTGTTATATTACAGTCAGCGCTCCCTCTCCCCGGTCACCGCGTGATCGCCTGTTATATTACAGTCAGCGCTCCCTCTCCCCGGTCACCGCGTGATCGCCTGTTATATTACAGTCAGCGCTCCCTCTCCCCGGTCACCGCGTGATCGCCTGTTATATTACAGTCAGCGCTCCCTCTCCCCCATCACTGCGTGATCGCCTGTTATATTACAGTCAGCGCTCCCTCTCCCCGGTCACCGCGTGATCGCCTGTTATATTACAGTCAGCGCTCCCTCTCCCCGGTCACCGCGTGATCGCCTGTATGTTACAGTCAGCGCTGCCTCTCCCCGGTCACTGTGTGATCGCCTGTTATATTACAGTCAGCGCTCCCTCTCCCCGGTCACTGTGTGATCGCCTGTTATATTACAGTCAGCGCTCCCTCTCCCTTGTCACTGTGTGATCGCCTGTTATATTACAGTCAGCGCTCCCTCTCCCCGGTCACCGCGTGATCGCCTGTTATATTACAGTCAGCGCTCCCTCTCCCCGGTCACTGTGTGATCGCCTGTTATATTACAGTCAGCGCTCCCTCTCCCCGGTCACTGTGTGATCGCCTGTTATATTACAGTCAGCGCTCCCTCTCCCCGGTCACTGCGTGATCGCCTGTTATATTACAGTCAGCGCTCCCTCTCCCCCATCACTGCGTGATCGCCTGTTATATTACAGTCAGCGCTCCCTCTCCCCGGTCACTGCGTGATTGCCTGTTATATTACAGTCAGCGCTCCCTCTCCCCGGTCACCGCGTGATCGCCTGTTATATTACAGTCAGCGCTCCCTCTCCCCCATCACTGCGTGATCGCCTGTTATATTACAGTCAGCGCTTCCTCTCCCCCATCACTGCGTGATCGCCTGTTATATTACAGTCAGCGCTCCCTCTCCCCCATCACTGCGTGATCGCCTGTTATATTACAGTCAGCGCTCCCTCTCCCCCATCACTGTGTGATCGCCTGTTATATTACAGTCGGCGCTCCCTCTCCCCATCACTGCGTGATTGCCTGTTATATTACAGTCAGCGCTCCCTCTCCCCCATCACTGCGTGATTGCCTGTTATATTACAGTCAGCGCTCCCTCTCCCCATCACTGCGTGATTGCCTGTTATATTACAGTCAGCGCTCCCTCTCCCCCATCACTGCGTGATCGCCTGTTATATTACAGTCGGCGCTCCCTCTCCCCCATCACTGCGTGATCGCCTGTTATATTACAGTCAGCGCTCCCTCTCCCCGGTCACCGCGTGATCGCCTGTTATATTACAGTCAGCGCTCCCTCTCCCCCATCACTGCGTGATCGCCTGTTATATTACAGTCAGCGCTCCCTCTCCCCCATCACTGCGTGATTGCCTGTTATATTACAGTCGGCGCTCCCTCTCCCCCATCACTGCGTGATTGCCTGTTATATTACAGCCAGCTCTTCCTCTCCCCAGTCACCGCCTGTTATATTACAGTCAGCGCTCCCTCTCCCCTGTTATCTTGTTGCTGACGGTTGTCCTGGAAGCGTCTGGTTAGGATGCAGGTAGAGTTCGCTGTTCTGGTTATTGTCTTCATCCTTTCAGTTATTTGAACTCCGTATGGAAAATCTGAATTTGAGATATTTTTATCCGAGTCTTTGGCTGTTACTATAGAAACTACAGCCAGACTTTGCATGAAAAAAACCTTAAGCTTTTCTCTGCAATTAGGTGCTTCAAATATTTCCTGTGTGTGAAACCTGAGGGGGCCACATCCCCCATCTCTACCTAGACTCACCCTCTACAGACCCCGGGACAACACTGGGGTTATTTATACAAACTCCCGTACTGCAAAAAAGCGCAGTTATAAATCTGTGTCTCAGGGGGCATACATGGACAATCCAAACAACATGTCTGCCCCCGATAGAGCTATACAGAGCAAAGATTCTAAACATGTCCGCCACCTGATAGAGCTATACAGAGCAAAGATTCTAAACAACATGTCCGCCCCTGATAGACCTATACAGAGCAAAGATTCTAAACATGTCCTCCCCTGATAGAGCTATACAGAGCAAAGATTCTAAACATGTCAGCCCCCTGATAGAGCTATACAGAGCAAAGATTCTAAACAACATGTCCGGCCCCTGATACAGCTATACAGAGCAACGATTCTAAACAACATGTCCACCCCCTTATAGAGCTATACAGAGCAAAGATTCTAAACATGTCCTCCCCTGATAGAGCTATACAGAGCAAAGATTCTAAACAACATGTCATCCCCCTGATAGAGCTATACAGAGCAAAGATTCTAAACAACATGTCCTCCCCCTGATAGAGCTATACAGAGCAAAGATTCTAAACAACATGTCCTCCCCCTGATAGAGCTATACAGAGCAAAGATTCTAAACATGTCCTCCCCTGATAGAGCTATACAGAGCAAAGATTCTAAACAACATGTCATCCCCCTGATAGAGCTATACAGAGCAAAGATTCTAAACACCATGTCTGCCCCCTGATAGAGCTATACAGAGCAAAGATTATAAACAACATGTCCGCCCCCTGATAGAGCTATACAGAGCAAAGATTATAAACAACATGTCCGCCCCTGATACAGCTATACAGAGCAAAGATTCTAAACAACATGTCCGGCCCCTGATACAGCTATACAGAGCAAAGATTCTAAACAACATGTCCTCCCCCTGATAGAGCTATACAGAGCAAAGATTCTAAACAGCATGTCCACCCCTGATAGAGCTATACAGAGCAAAGATACTAAACAACATGTCATCCCCCTGATAGAGCTATACAGAGCAAAGATTCTAAACACCATGTCTGCCCCCTGATAGAGCTATACAGAGAAAAGATTCTACACTACATGTCCGTCCCCTGATAGAGCTATACAGAGCAAAGATTCTAAACAACATGTCCGGCCCCTGATACAGCTATACAGAGCAAAGATTCTAAACAACATGTCCTCCCCCTGATAGAGCTATACAGAGCAAAGATTCTAAACAGCATGTCCACCCCTGATAGAGCTATACAGAGCAAAGATACTAAACAACATGTCCTCCCCTGATAGAGCTATACAGAGCAAAGATTCTAAACACCATGTCTGCCCCCTGATAGAGCTATACAGAGTCTAATCATGCAGGGCAGACTGCGTCCGTTTAGCGCTGGATATGATACTCAGGGCTGAGTGTCGGATCCCTGGGGATCTCTCATCTTGTCCATGCTGATTACAATGCTCACACGCGCTTTAATTAATGTCATGTGTGCTCTGGGAAGATTTTCTACACAAGGCTTTGTGCCGTAACCTTACTTTATTCCTGACAAAGGGAATTACAAACTTACAGCTGAATGGGAGAAACTTTCTAACTTGGCAACTTCCTCTTAAAATGTGAAATTCCCTTGTCAATTCCCTCTGTCATGAATAAAGCCCTTTACATCACGGGAACAAAATACTTCTTATCCAGCTGGATCTGACATTCGCACAGCTGACAATCTGACCGCCATAGACCCAGTCACATCAATATATGGGCGGGGGGGGGGGGGGGGGGAAGAGACATACAATCCTGAGTAAGCTTGGTGACTCGCCCCTTCTCACCTGTGGCGTCAGTCCGTGGCAGATATAGACGATGGGCATGTTGTCCGTGTCTGGACCCTGGTCGAGGCACAGCTCCGATTTAATGGAATTCTGAAGCTGGAAAACAGAAAGGAGAGAAGGATTAACAGCATGGTCATGACATATGGAATATTCCTGTCTAGGCTTCCTAGATCTATGGCTGGAGGGGGCGGCAGCAGGTTGGAGAGGGGGCGGCAGCAGGTTGGAGAGGGGGCGGCAGCAGAACCAGTGCTACCATTGTTGGTGGTACATCCTGCCCTGACCTCCAGGCTTCCTCACTAGATCACTAGGGACCAATATGGTACAGTAGAAAGGAATGTGGCTCTTTGGATTGGGGGCAACCTGGTGTAATGGAAAGGTTATGCAAGGAAGGGATGCAACCAATGGGGGTTGGAGAATGCACGAGTTTAGTCAGACCTAGGGCAGAACAAAACCTAAACACACCACCGACCTGATGTACAAATACACGCGTGTTCCGGCTAAACTCCATGGAACTTCCATGTGAAGCACAGATGATGCTAAATATAAAACCATTATTTATTATTAAGAGGTTTGGGCTTTTCTTCCCCAGCGGGGCCGCGAACGCTCGTTAGGAGTGCGCAGAGATGACGCGGTGACCTTGTGCGTGTTTCCAGTAAGTGGTCAGCAGGCGGTGAGAGGATGTTACAGAGTGAGGGGGGAATGAGCTGCCCCCCCAGAGAGTCCAAATCCATTTACCTCGGATTCTCCAAGACTTGGGCTTTTCATCCCACAGCCTAATGGCCAATATAAATAATACAGTATTTACATCACCCCATTTAACACCAGCCTCCCTGAGAAAGCTAAAGAGAAGGACGATGCAAGGGGAATGGCTTCCCAGAGCTGCACTGTCTGGACCAGACCCGCCGGGAGCTATGAACCGGCCAGCGTGTGTCAGTGTAATATAGAGACTGGGGGCTGGCTGAGAGTTATGTGAGATATAAGTATTTAGTTATGAAAGAGAGAATTACATGGAGCTGAGAAGAGAGTGTCGAACAGAAGGCCAAAGTAGCAGTGTTGGAAAAATTCTCCAGCATTGGCCTTCAGTTTGTAGTTCCCTTCTCAATTCCCTGCAATCGCCCCTTTCTTTAATAAATTCCATGTCAGAATCCCCACTGGAGGCCTGGATTATTAGCAGATAACTCCCCCATGCCAGCCATGTATAATCCCGTCCCCCTGCGATGTATCTAGAACAAGGATATCTGACTGGAGGGTGAAGTATTATTATCCACAGTCACAGTATAAGCAGTGTTTAGGTGATACAGTCACAGTATAAGCAGTGTTTAGGTGATACAGTCACAGTATAAGCAGTGTTTGGGTGATACAGTCACAGTATAAGCAGTGTTTGGGTGATACAGTCACAGTATAAGCAGTGTTTAGGTGATACAGTCACAGTATAAGCAGTGTTTGGGTGATACAGTCACAGTATAAGCAGTGTTTGGGTGATACAGTCACAGTATAAGCAGTGTTTAGGTGATACAGTCACAGTATAAGCAGTGTTTGGGTGATACAGTCACAGTATAAGCCGTGTTTAGGTGATACAGTGACAGTATAAGCAGTGTTTAGGTGATACAGTCACAGTATAAGCAGTGTTTGGGTGATACAGTCACAGTAAAGGCAGTGTTTGGGTGATACAGTCACAGTATAAGCAGTGTTTGGGTGATACAGTCACAGTATAAGCAGTGTTTGGGTGATACAGTCACAGTATAAGCAGTGTTTGGGTGATACAGTCACAGTATAAGCAGTGTTTATGTGATACAGTCACAGTATAAGCAGTGTTTGGGTGCCACAGTCACAGTATAAGCAGTGTTTAGGTGATACAGTCACAGTATAAGCAGTATTTAGGTGATACAGTCACAGTATAAGCAGTGTTTGGGTGATACAGTCACAGTATAAGCAGTGTTTGGGTGATACAGTCACAGTATAAGCAGTGTTTAGGTGATACAGTCACAGTATAAGCAGTGTTTGGGTGATACAGTCACAGTATAAGCAGTGTTTAGGTGATACAGTCACAGTATAAGCAGTGTTTAGGTGATACAGTTACAGTATAAGCAGTGTTTAGGTGATACAGTCACAGTATAAGCAGTGTTTGGGTGATACAGTCACAGTAAAGGCAGTGTTTGGGTGATACAGTCACAGTATAAGCAGTATTTGGGTGATACAGTCAGAGTATAAGCAGTGTTTGGGTGATACAGTCACAGTATAAGCAGTGTTTGGGTGATACAGTCACAGTATAAGCAGTGTTTGGGTGATGCAGTCACAGTATAAGCAGTGTTTGGGTGATACAGTCACAGTATAAGCAGTGTTTAGCTGATACAGTCACAGTATAAGCAGTGTTTGGGTGATACAGTCACAGTATAAGCAGTGTTTGGGTGATGCAGTCACAGTATTAGCAGTGTTTAGGGTGACACAGTCACAGTATAAGCAGTGTGTAGGTGATACAGTCACAGTATAAGCAGTGTTTGGGTGATACAGTCACAGTATAAGCAGTGTTTGGGTGATACAGTCACAGTATAAGCAGTGTTTAGGTGATACAGTCACAATATAAGCAGTGTTTAGGTGATACAGTCACAGTATAATCAGTGTTTAGGTGATACAGTCACAGTATAAGCAGTGTTTAGGGGATACAGTCACAGTATAAGCAGTGTTTAGGTGAAACAGTCACAGTATAAGCAGTGTTTAAGGGATGCAGTCACAGTATAAGCAGTGTTTAGGGTGACACAGTCACAGTATAAGCAGTGTGTAGGTGATACAGTCACAGTATAAGCAGTGTTTAGGTGATACAGTCACAGTATAAGCAGTGTTTAGGGGATGCAGTCACAGTATAAGCAGTGTGTAGGTGATACAGTCACAGTATAAGCAGTGTTTGGGTGACACAGTCACAGTATAAGCAGTGTTTGGGTGATACAGTCACAGTATAAGCAGTGTTTGGGTGACACAGTCACAGTATAAGCAGTGTTTGGGTGACACAGTCACAGTATAAGCAGTGTTTGGGTGATACAGTCACAGTATAAGCAGTGTTTAGGTGACACAGTCACAGTATAAGCAGTGTTTAGGAGATACAGTCACAGTATGAGCAGTGTTTAGGAGATACAGTCACAGCATAAGCAGTGTTTAGGGGATACAGTCACAGCATAAGCAGTGTTTGGGTGATACAGTCACAGTATAAGCAGTGTTTAGGTGATACAGTCACAGTATAAGCAGTGTGTCGGTGATACAGTCACAGTACAAGCAGTGTTTGGGTGATACAGTCACAGTATAAGCAGTGTTTGGGTGATACAGTCACAGTATAAGCACTGTTTGGGTGATACAGTCACAGTATACGCAGTGTTTAGGTGGTACAGTCACAGTATAAGCAGTGTTTAGGTGATACAGTCACAGTATAAGCAGTGTTTAGGTGGTACAGTCACAGTATAAGCAGTGTTTGGGTGATACAGTCACAGTATAAGCAGTGTTTAGGTGATACAGTCACAGTATAAGCAGTGTTTAGGTGATACAGTCACAGTATAAGCAGTGTTTAGGTGATAGTCACAGTATGAGCAGTGTTTAGGTGATACAGTCACAGTATAAGCAGTGTTTGGGTGATACAGTCACAGTATACGCAGTGTTTGGGTGATACAGTCACAGTATACGCAGTGTTTGGGTGATACAGTCACAGTATACGCAGTGTTTGGGTGATACAGTCACAGTATGGGCAGTGTTTAGGTGATGAGGCCCTTTTAACATAACCTCAGACTGCCACATCAGACTATAATTACAGCATGTGCTCCAGATAATGTATAACATGGGATTATTAATGTATAGTATATGACAATATATTCACAGCTTGCAGCCAGCTGTTGCATTGAATGCAGGGGTTGCGCTTGCTGATGATGTCACACTCACCACGCCGTAAGCTATGTTATCTGGATACGTTCTCATCTCTGGATACACTGTGACCAGATACCAGCGGAAAGTCTTACACTGCAACCTCTTCCTCAGGGCTTTCCTCTCTGAAACATCCCCAATGTCAATGCCAGGATCCTGGGGAAGGAACATTGGAGTGAGCCGTCTGCATCGGGCCCAGTGCACACTGTGTATAACTCCCCCAGCACTGCCACAGTACATCACACGTACAAAGCCCTCGTTATTAAAGGACAACTATAGCAAAAACATTACTTATTATGTTAAATTAAAAGATTGCATTAAGCATAGATGGTTTACCCTTAGTAATAGCTCTATCAGGGGGCAGCAGTGGTGTATTTTGGCCGAGGGAGGCAAGTCACAGGGGGCGGCCATGATCCTGGACATCTACCGATTTGCTGGATCACGCAGAACATTGAGGTGAAGAGTGATGGAGTGTAGCCGGCTTAACCAGCACAGACTTCATACTCTTTCTCACCCTGGGTGGAACTTTTAAAGGGGGAGGCACAATTTTTAGGCACAAAGATGGCAGGCATAGGCTGTTTGGGGCCAAATATGGTACCGACAAGCTGTTTAGCGACGGAGATGTGACCGACAAGCTGTTTGGCAGCAGAGGTGGCACCAGCAAGATGTTTGGGGAGACACATATCACTGACAAGCTGCTTGGGGACACACATATCACTGACAAGCTGCTTGGGGACACACATATTACTGACAAGCTGCTTGGGGACACACATATTACTGACAAGCTGCTTGGGGAGACACATATCACTGACAAGCTGCTTGGGGAGACACATATCACTGACAAGCTGCTTGGGGAGACACATATCACTGACAAGCTGCTTGGGGAGACACATATCACTGACAAGCTGCTTGGGGACACACATATCACTGACAAGCTGCTTGGGGACACACATATTACTGACAAGCTGCTTGGGGACACACATATTACTGACAAGCTGCTTGGGGAGACACATATCACTGACAAGCTGCTTGGGGACACACATATTACTGACAAGCTGCTTGGGGACACACATATTACTGACAAGCTGCTTGGGGACACACATATTACTGACAAGCTGCTTGGGGACACACATATCACTGACAAGCTGCTTGGGGACACACATATTACTGACAAGCTGCTTGGGGACACACATATTACTGACAAGCTGCTTGGGGAGACACATATCACTGACAAGCTGCTTGGGGGCACACATATCACTGACAAGCTGCTTGGGGGCACACATATTACTGACAAGCTGCTTGGGGACAAACATATTACTGACAAGCTGCTTGGGGAGACACATATCACTGACAAGCTGCTTGGGGACACACATATTACTGACAAGCTGCTTGGGGACACACATATTACTGACAAGCTGCTTGGGGACACACATATCACTGACAAGCTGCTTGGGGACACACATATTACTGACAAGCTGCTTGGGGACACACATATTACTGACAAGCTGCTTGGGGACACACATATTACTGACAAGCTGCTTGGGGGCACACATATTACTGACAAGCTGCTTGGGGAGACACATATCACTGACAAGCTGCTTGGGGGCACACATATTACTGACAAGCTGCTTGGGGACACACAGGAAAATGCCACTGGTAAGCTGTTTAGGGACAGAGATGGTAGAGGTGGAGTTTATAGAGAAAGAGGAGATTCCTGAATAGATTCAAAACATGTCCCCCCTTGATAGTTATACAGAGCAGAGAGGGCTCAATAAGGCACTTTATTTGTTTCTTTTATAAAAGCAGTTCTTGTAAAAATGACTACACTCAATGCAATCCTTTAATTAAACAGAACTTCATTGTTTGCTCCAGTTGGTCCTGAAAATACAAAAACCACAGCTCAGACTTCAGATAATCTCTATAGAAACTTTATTTCATTATATGATATCTGTAAGGTATATAGGAGGATAGGTGTATTTGTGATGTCATCATCTTATATCAGTGAATAAGCCCCCTCCGGCAGCCACTGTGATGTTATCTTATATCAGTGAATAAGCCCCCTCCGGCAGCCACTGTGATGTTATCTTATATCAGTGAATAAGCCCCCTCCGGCAGCCACTGTGATGTTATCTTATATCAGTGAATAAGCCCCCTCCGGCAGCCACTGTGATGTTATCTTATATCAGTGAATAAGCCCCGTTCGGCAGCCACTGTGATGTTATCTTATATCAGTGAATAAGCCCCGTTCGGCAGCCACTGTGATGTTATATCAGTGAATAAGCCCCCTCCGGCAGCCACTGTGATGTTATCTTATATCAGTGAATAAGCCCCCATTTCAGTTTTTATTGATTTATACAGATCCCCTGTGGAGTATTATGCCATGTCACCTCCTAGGTAGGTGGGCTAGGTACATTTGCTTCCAGTACTTCCGGTCCCTCCCCCTGAATTATAAGAATAGGCCATGTCATTTTAGTTACCTCTTGGGGAATATTCCAAGCCATGTACACGTGACTTTTAAACTCGTCCATCCAGACTTCAGCCATCCGCAGAGCATTCCTCCGCATGTGGGCCGTGAGATCTTCCGTGTACGGTTTGTGGGCTCTTTCTATGTGGGCAATTCTGGAGCAGGGAAGAACTTCCACACTCCCACCGCACTGCCAAACCTAGAACACAACCAACAGCGCGTATTAATTCATGCTCTCTACAGTGACAAACCTAGAAAGCGACAAAGGGTGTAATTAATGGACGTGTTCTCCACTAAGACCTAGAACTCAGCAGTATCTTTAGTTCATGCCCAGTACACAACATCCAGCATATCCACAGCGGGACACTTAGAAGCCAACAAGCAATGTATCTAATTCACACTCACAGTTGAGCACAGTTTATACTCCCTTCACATTGAGAAACCTAGAACTCAGCTGTGTCATTAGTCCCTTCTACAATGCCAAACCTAGAACTAAACCATGTCTTTAGTCCCTTCTACAATGCCAAACCTAGAACTCAACCGTGTCTTTAGTTTATTCTACAATGCCAAACCAAGAACTCAACCATGTCTTTAGTCCCTTCTACAATGCCAAACCAAGAACTCAACCATGTCTTTAGTCCCTTCTACAATGCCAAACCAAGAACTCAATCATGTCTTTAGTCCCTTCTACAATACCAAACCTAGAACTCAACCATGTCTTTAGTCCCTTCAACAATGGCAAAACTAGAACTCAACCATGTCTTTAGTTCATTCTACAATGGCAAACCTAGAACTCTCTCTCTCCTTACTCCCGAACCTAGAATCCAATAAGCACGGATGTTTGCTGGCACTTTTATTGTGTTCATGTTGCTGTTACACAGTATTTATTACGCAGTGAATAACATGGCAACTTTGAAAGAAAACACAACAAATACTCAAATACAAATAATCATAAAACACAATTCTGGAGACCGGTTCCTGAGCAATCAGTGGACACAAACACCAAAATCATATGAAGAGGAGAGAGACTGATTTACACACATGTAACAGAGGCTGTTTTCCCTGTAGGTGGATCCATGGTCTCTATATCCTTTGCATTTCTGGATATTTGATGGATAAACCTGGACTAGTGCCGGGTGCTCACAGTTTAACAGTGCTAGTTGTTCCATGTATTCATGTAACTGTGGATATTGGCTGAGCTCAGTGCAGCAGATCCAGGATCACTAACCGCCTGGTTCCTGCAGAATGATAATATCTGAGGGGATTAATCTCTCTCCCTGCTCGGTCCTCAGATCCATCATTTACACTGTGCGCCCTTTGCACAGTCACCCCAGAGGGTCTCTGTTAAACTCACGTTATCAGAATATTTAATGACCGTATTGATTCCTACCCGAGATGTAAATCCAATTTAATTCAGTCGCCCCGGCTGCTCTCCCTGCGCATCCAGATTACATCACAAACAAAACAAATTATACCTTCATTACCATCTGTTAAGTGCATTATTCATCCCCCTCCCCGGCTCCTAACAAGAGCATGAAGCGTTCTATTGAAGACATATTGCGCTGTGTACAGACTGGGTCACTACGCGTCTCATATTTAATGAGACGTTCATTTTTACAGACATTAAATGGCAGGGACAGGAGTGGGATTAATCCGCGGGTTGGGTTTTGCAGTTTGGGTGGAGTCTGTATATATCGCACTAGCGATCTAGTGGGTGGAGTCTGTATATATATCGCACAAGCGTTCTAGTGGGTGGAGTCTGTATATATCGCACTAGCGATCTAGTGGGTGGAGTCTGTATATATCGCACTAGCGATCTAGTGGGTGGAGTCTGTATATATAGCACTAGCGATCTAGTGGGTGGAGTCTGTATATATAGCACTAGCGATCTAGTGGGTGGAGTCTGCATATATCGCACTAGCGATCTAGTGGATGGAGTCTGTATATATAGCACTAGCGATATAGTGGATGGAGTCTGTATATATAGCACTAGCGATCTAGTGGGTGGAGTCTGTATATATATATAGCACTAGCGATCTAGTGGGTGGAGTCTGTATATATAGCACTAGCGATCTAGTGGGTGGAGTCTGTATATATAGCACTAGCGATCTAGTGGGTGGAGTCTGTATATATAGCACTAGCGATCTAGTGGGTGGAGTCTGTATATATAGCACTAGCGATCTAGTGGGTGGAGTCTGTATATATCGCACTAGCATTCTAGTGGGTGGAGTCTGTATATATCGCACTAGCGATCTAGTGGGTGGAGTCTGTATATATCGCACTAGCGATCTAGTGGGTGGAGTCTGTATATATCGCACTAGCGATCTAGTGGGTGGAGTCTGTATATATAGCACTAGCGATCTAGTGGGTGGAGTCTGTATATATATCGCACAAGCGTTCTAGTGGGTGGAGTCTGTATATATCGCACTAGCGATCTAGTGGGTGGAGTCTGTATATATCGCACTAGCGATCTAGTGGGTGGAGTCTGTATATATAGCACTAGCGATCTAGTGGGTGGAGTCTGTATATATAGCACTAGCGATCTAGTGGGTGGAGTCTGTATATATCGCACTAGCGATCAAGTGGGTGGAGTCTGTATATATCGCACTAGCGATCTAGTGGGTGGAGTCTGTATATATAGCACTAGCGATCTAGTGGGTGGAGTCTGTATATATAGCACTAGCGATCTAGTGGGTGGAGTCTGCATATATCGCACTAGCGATCTAGTGGATGGAGTCTGTATATATAGCGCTAGCGATATAGTGGATGGAGTCTGTATATATAGCACTAGCGATCTAGTGGGTGGAGTCTGTATATATATAGCACTAGCGATCTAGTGGGTGGAGCTTGTATATATAGCACTAGCGATCTAGTGGGTGGAGTCTGTATATATAGCACTAGCTATCTAGTGGGTGGAGTCTGTATATATAGCACTAGCGATCTAGTGGGTGGAGTCTCTATATATAGCACTAGCGATCTAGTGGGTGGAGTCTGTATATATAGCACTAGCGATCTAGTGGGTGGAGTCTGTATATATAGCACTAGCGATCTAGTGGATGGAGTCTGTATATATAGCACTAGCGATATAGTGGATGGAGTCTGTATATATAGCACTAGCGATCTAGTGGGTGGAGTCTGTATATATATAGCACTAGCGATCTAGTGGGTGGAGTCTGTATATATAGCACTAGCGATCTAGTGGGTGGAGTCTGTATATATAGCACTAGCGATCTAGTGGGTGGAGTCTGTATATATAGCACTAGCGATCTAGTGGGTGGAGTCTGTATATATAGCACTAGCGATCTAGTGGGTGGAGTCTGTATATATATATAGCACTAGCGATCTAGTGGGTGGAGTTTGTATATATAGCACTAGCGATCTAGTGGGTGGAGTCTGTATGCATCAATATGTAACCTGCTCGTAGGCATAAAAAAAAAAATCTCTTTGGAGAGGGGAAAAAATTACAAACTCACTACAGAAGCCCCTGGCACACAGAAGGTTAATATTCCAAACATTACACCCGCAGGGCAGAGCAGCCGTGTGTTAGACATGTTAATCTAAAGCAGGAACACAATTTAAAATGCTACGCGAAGCAGAGAATTCAATTGTTCGGAGCTAATTGCACAAATTTGAAATGTTTGGACATCGCATTCGGCAATTTTCCCTTGTATTTAAAGCACGTCTCCATCTGTGTGATCATCCCGCCAAGTCACGCGTGTGGCAGACCCTTCCCAGTGACAGAGGGGTTTTAACCAAACACGTCTGTCTGTTAGGTTTTGTGCTCTGTATTTATACACTGTATATAATCACTGCGGTGATTTGTGGTTTTACACGTGTAATACTCTGCACGGGATCCATTACAACATGATCACCCGTTATCTGTATCGTGTGTCCTCAGTATCAATGATCTCATCCAAATGTCACTGGAAAAAGAAACACGTTTATTATGATAGAAAATTGTGTGTTTATTAGACGTTTACACCAGTGTCTGGGAGACGACTAAGTGCCAGTATCGGTCATTTACATCCTCATTCTACGCTGTCTGCTGGGGTGAGGAGTTTACATACAGCAGCAGTGCCCAAGGGTGGCAGGGCCCAGCGGTGGTCATGCCAAGGTGTGCCAGTGCCCAGTGGTGGCTATGCCAAGGGGTACCAGTGCCCAGAGATGGCAGTGCCCAGATGTGGTCATGCCAAGGGGTGCCAGTGCAGTGCCGGAGGTGGCAGTTCCCAGAGGTGGCAGTGCCAAGATGTGGCAGTGCCCAGGGATAGCAGTGTCCAGGGGTGGTAGTGCCAAGGGGTGGCAGTGCCCAGAGGTGGTAGTGCCAAGGGGTGGCAGTGCCCAGAGGTGGTAGTGCCATGGTGTGGCAGAGCCCAGGGGTGGCAGTGCCAAGGGGTGGGAGTGCCAAGAGGTGGTAGTGCCCAGGAGTGGCAGTGCCCAGGGGTGGTAGTACCCAGGGGTGGCATTGACTGTGTAAGAGAGCGTATCACAAAATTAGTTTAGTCTTTAATTGTAACAATGGAAGTGAGACTGAAATTGTAATTAGTATTGTCAAGTCCGTTAAGATCCAGCCTGCTCCTGAATAGGAATTAAATTGGCCTCTAATCAGCTCAATGCGGAGAAGGTCACTCGTTAATGAGGTAATAAATCAAATCTAAAGTATCATTAATTTACTTATGTCTCAGCTTTGATTAAAGTGTTGGTTGTTTAATTTGTAGCATTCTATTGTCTTTGGTACATTGGGGGCATGTATAAACACGCGCACGCATAAAGTTCGTCAAATACTGGTGCAATTGGTGTGTGCGCAGTGTCTAAAGCAGTCTCACTGCACAGTGTCAGGCGTTATAAAATAGCGCAATCGCCATTAAACATGTTCCCCAATGTGTCTTGTGCTACACTGTTCGTCTCTTGTTCTACAGACTGATATTTCCCAGCATGCAGCTTGCCCTCTCTTCCTGATTGGCTGCTTGGATCTCCTTTAATAAGTCACTACGCCTGACTGGGGAGGAGTCAGCATGCAAATCTGTCAAGATGGCTGCTGCCAGCCACAGAAAGATATTAAATGGTGTTTGGAATCATAAATGAAAAGAAATTCTCAAAACAAATGAGCAAAAAAAGAAATGTTAAAATCTAGAAACTTTTGTTATGTTGTAAATTAGCAGATGGCTGAATGTAAAAAGCACCAGGATGAATTAAAGGGGCTCATTCTTTATGTGTTAAACATACTTAATTAACTCAAGTAAAAGGAGTTTGTGCCGTATAAATCTCGCTGCTGCAGAAATACTCCCCCCGACGTACTAAGTGTAATACAGACTCCTCCGGTGTCAGACAGGCGGCGGAGTCAACAAACTGGAACATATGTCTACCTGTAACATGGCATCTGCCCATAAAGAGCGGCAGGAATAAATCCGAGGTGTCTGCGCTAAGCGCTGGGTTTTAACTCTCCGGTACGAGCCCCTGGGGGGATTATAGCGGCCGCGATTCAGAAGCTATCGTGGGAGACACAAATCCTGGTCGGTTTCAGGAATATTTTGTGACTAACGAATAAAATGTATCAAGTATGGTTTACATACTGTGACCGGCCCCAAAATAGTATATTCATATGTGACACATGGTGCAGGGCTAAATCCACACAACCCCAAAATCTGCCCCAACTGTGCACAACTCACAGGGCATTTCCTGCCAGGATTCAAAAACACAAAGAACATGGTGCGAGGGAGGAAATAAGCTGGGGGACGGAAAAGACCTCCATCATTAGAATCGCTCCTTCCGAAGACCCTTTTAATCAGACGGACGTGGGCTTCTATGAAATGAGGATGAGGTTTACTTCTTCTTGCAAAAACAGTGCAGGGCCTTCATTTTATACTGAAATTAATTTTTTTATTTTTTTTTATTGATTTAGATAAACTAAAAAAATCAAAGCTGTTCCTGACCATTTAGGAGGGGACACACACAAAAAGAAAACTTAAAATAATTTTTGTTTGTGTTCATCTCACCTTCACGTTCAGAAAGTTTAATAATAAATTAAAATGAATCCTGACCTGCCACCCTCCTCCCAGCCTCTATCCTGACTCCTGCACTTGTTAGCAGAGCCCCAGAGATCTTTGCTGCTAAACACCACTAACTCCTGTAGTGAGTTGACAGTTTGGCAACTGAAAGACCCAATAAATACTGAAGCAAGCTGTATTGAGGAATACAGTTGGGTGAGCAATGGATGGGGTAAATGTCTTCAATCCCAAAGGAACACAAAACATTTTTTTTTACTTTTACTTCTTTAGAGGAAAAAAATAATGTCTCCTTCTCCCAAGTAAACCCAACATGCATCTTCACGGATAACACGGGTTTACTTGGCACTCTGCCTCAGAGCCGAGGCAGGGCGCTTCAGAGTATGCACAGCCAATCAGAGTGGGGGCTGGTCCCAACCCCTCTGATCGGGGTCTGTGCACAGCGGGGTCGCTGATCACATGTAACTGCGCTAGCAGAGTGAAACATTCGCCGACAGGACCGGGCTGCTCCCCAGGGAATCATAGGGGAGAGTCAGAGGATTAACCAGTTGTAGAAGTAGCTGCCAGTTTATCTTCAGAATTGGGATTTTCATGTTTTCATTTGTGAAAAAAGAAAGTTTAAGGCTTTACTCAAAAGAGAGAGAACTGCAGGGAACTGAGCCAGCTTAAGGCCAAAGTACCTTCTCCCATTCAGCTGCATTGGCCTTAAGTTTGTAATCCCTGGTTGTTATTTAGTGTTCCGTTAATGAAGGTTTAGCTGATAAACGTTTCCATCCAGGAGAAATTCAAGAATCTTTCTGAAACTGAACAAGTTAAAAAAAAAAAGTCTTGTGGTCAGAAAAGGTAAAGATCCCTAGATCTCTGGACCCCAATAAAGTGTAAAAGCTTTTACCTCAGGCATCAGGTTTAATTTGGAAAAGTGTTAAACTAGCAAGAAATCTGCCACCAAAACCACAAGAAGGGAAATCCTGTGTGCAAAATCCCGTGTGCAAAATCCCGTGTGCAAAATCCCGTGTGCAAAATAACGTGTGCAAAATAACGTGTGCAAAATAACGTGTGCAAAATCCCATGTGCAAAATAACGTGTGCAAAATAACGTGTGCAAAATAACGTGTGCAAAAAAACGTGTGCAAAATAACGTGTGCAAAAAAACGTGTGCAAAAAAACGTGTGCAAAATAACGTGTGCAAAATAACGTGTGCAAAATAACGTGTGCAAAATCCTGTGTGCAAAATCCTGTGTTGAAAATCCTGTGTGCAACATCCTGTGGCAAAATAACATGTGCAAAATCCTGTGTGCAAAATCCTGTGTGCAAAATCCTGTGTGCAAAATAACGTGTGCAAAATAACGTGTGCAAAATAACGTGTACAAAATAACGTGTGCAAAATAACGTGTGCAAAAAAACGTGTGCAAAATAACGTGTGCAAAATAACGTGTGCACAATCCCTTGGGACAGGGGCAGAGGAGGACGAGAAAGTCATTTGGAAGAACATTCAATATCATTAAGATTGCAGCTGCTGCCAGGAAAACTGAGTTATGTGCTGCTAACAGGTTACCGTGTGAACCCTACATACTGAGACTGCAAGCAATAAAACCTCAGTGCTGCTACACCATACATCACATAAACAAGACACCTAAACACTACTTATACTGTAACATAGAAAATGAACCATTATCTATACATTGTGTTATATACCTAAACACTACTTATACTGTAACATAGAAAATGAACCATTATCTATACATTGTGTTATATACCTAAACACTACTTATACTGTAACACAGAGAATGAACCATTATCTATACATTGTGTTACATACCTAAACACTACTTATACTGTAACACAGAGAATGAACCATTATCTATACATTGTGTTATATACCTAAACACTACTTATACTGTAACACAGAGAATGAACCATTATCTATACATTGTGTTATATACCTAAACACTACTTATACTGTAACACAGAGAATGAACCATTATCTATACATTGTGTTATATACCTAAACACTACTTATACTGTAACACAGAGAATGAACCATTATCTATACATTGTGTTATATACCTAAACACTACTTATACTGTAACACAGAGAATGAACCATTATCTATACATTGTGTTATATACCTAAACACTACTTATACTGTAACACAGAGAATGAACCATTATCTATACATTGTGTTATATACCTAAACACTACTTATACTGTAACACAGAGAATGAACCATTATCTATACATTGTGTTATATACCTACACACTACTTATACTGTAACACAGAGAATGAACCATTATCTATACATTGTGTTATATACCTAAACACTACTTATACTGTAACACAGAAAATGAACCATTATCTATACATTGTGTTATATCCCTAAACACTACTTATACTGTAACACAGAGAATGAACCATTATCTATACATTGTGTTATATACCTAAACACTACTTATACTGTAACACAGAGAATGAACCATTATCTATACATTGTGTTATATACCTAAACGCTACTTATACTGTAACACAGAGAATGAACCATTATCTATACATTGTGTTATATACCTAAACGCTACTTATACTGTAACACAGAGAATGAACCATTATCTATACATTGTGTTATATACCTAAACACTACTTATACTGTAACACAGAGAATGAACCATTATCTATACATTGTGTTATATACCTAAACACTACTTATACTGTAACACAGAGAATGAACCATTATCTATACATTGTGTTATATACCTAAACACTACTTATACTGTAACACAGAGAATGAACCATAATCTATACATTGTGTTATATACCTAAACACTACATATACTGTAACACAGAGAATGAACCATTATCTATACATTGTGTTATATACCTAAACACTACTTATACTGTAACACAGAGAATGAACCATTATCTATACATTGTGTTATATACCTAAACACTACTTATACTGTAACACAGAGAATGAACCATTATCTATACATTGTGTTATATACCTAAACACTACTTATACTGTAACACAGAGAATGAACCATTATCTATACATTGTGTTATATACCTAAACACTACTTATACTGTAACACAGAGAATGAACCATTATCTATACATTGTGTTATATACCTAAACACTACTTATACTGTAACACAGAGAATGAACCATTATCTATACATTGTGTTATATACCTAAACACTACTTATACTGTAACACAGAGAATGAACCATTATCTATACATTGTGTTATATACCTAAACACTACTTATACTGTAACACAGAGAATGAACCATTATCTATACATTGTGTTATATACCTAAACACTACTTATACTGTAACACAGAGAATGAACCATTATCTATACATTGTGTTATATACCTAAACACTACTTATACTGTAACACAGAGAATGAACCATTATCTATACATTGTGTTATATACCTAAACACTACTTATACTGTAACACAGAGAATGAACCATTATCTATACATTGTGTTATATACCTAAACACTACTTATACTGTAACACAGAGAATGAACCATTATCTATACATTGTGTTATATACCTAAACACTACTTATACTGTAACACAGAGAATGAACCATTATCTATACATTGTGTTATATACCTAAACACTACATATACTGTAACACAGAGAATGAACCATTATCTATACATTGTGTTATTTACCTAAACGCTACTTATACTGTAACACAGAGAATGAACCATTATCTATACATTGTGTTATATACCTAAACGCTACTTATACTGTAACACAGAGAATGAACCATTATCTATACATTGTGTTATATACCTAAACACTACTTATACTGTAGCACAGAGAATGAACCATTATCTATACATTGTGTTATATACCTAAACACTACTTATACTGTAACACAGAGAATGAACCATTATCTATACATTGTGTTATATACCTAAACACTACTTATACTGTAACACAGAGAATGAACCATTATCTATACATTGTGTTATATACCTAAACACTACTTATACTGTAACACAGAGAATGAACCATTATCTATACATTGTGTTATATACCTAAACACTACTTATACTGTAACACAGAGAATGAACCATTATCTATACATTGTGTTATATACCTAAACACTACTTATACTGTAACACAGAGAATGAACCATTATCTATACATTGTGTTATATACCTACACACTACTTATACTGTAACACAGAGAATGAACCATTATCTATACATTGTGTTATATACCTACACACTACTTATACTGTAACACAGAGAATGAACCATTATCTATACATTGTGTTATATACCTACACACTACTTATACTGTAACACAGAGAATGAACCATTATCTATACATTGTGTTATATACCTAAACACTACTTATACTGTAACACAGAGAATGAACCATTATCTATACATTGTGTTATATACCTAAACACTACTTATACTGTAACACAGAGAATGAACCATTATCTATACATTGTGTTATATACCTAAACACTACTTATACTGTAACACAGAGAATGAACCATTATCTATACATTGTGTTATATACCTAAACACTACTTATACTGTAACACAGAGAATGAACCATTATCTATACATTGTGTTATATACCTAAACACTACTTATACTGTAACACAGAGAATGAACCATTATCTATACATTGTGTTATATACCTAAACACTACTTATACTGTAACACAGAGAATGAACCATTATCTATACATTGTGTTATATACCTAAACACTACTTATACTGTAACACAGAGAATGAACCATTATCTATACATTGTGTTATATACATAAACACGAATTATACTGTAACACAGAGAATGAACCATTATCTATACATTGTGTTATATACCTAAACACTACTTATACTGTAACAAAGAGAATGAACCATTATCTATACATTGTGTTATATACCTAAACACTACTTATACTGTAACACAGAGAATGAACCATTATCTATACATTGTTGTTATATACCTAAACACTACTTATACTGTAACACAGAGAATGAACCATTATCTATGCATTGTGTTATATACCTAAACACTACTTATACTGTAACACAGAGAATGAACCATTATCTATACATTGTGTTATATACCTAAACACTACTTATACTGTAACACAGAGAATGAACCATTATCTATACATTGTGTTATATACCTAAACACTACTTATACTGTAACACAGAGAATGAACCATTATCTATACATTGTGTTATATACCTAAACACTACTTATACTGTAACACAGAGAATGAACCATTATCTATACATTGTGTTATATACCTAAACACTACTTATACTGTAACACAGAGAATGAACCATTATCTATACATTGTGTTAGCAGAAATGCATAAAATAAGTATGACATCACCTGTGGCGTCATATGCAAATTCCACATTTCAATTGAAAGTAGTTAATTCACATATCAAGCCACAGATGATGTCATAAACAGAAGACCCCACAGACACATTTCCCACATTTTTCTCTTACCCGGACCCCCAGCTCCACATTCTCTCCCCCATAGATCTCCATCCCCTCGTCCAGCAGCCCGATCTCCTCAAAGTACAGTCTGTCCACGATGAAGCAGCCAATGAGGGCCGGCGTCCTGATCAGGGAGGGGAAAGGTTAATATAGCAAGTGACATCACCCTGATGCCATCATTACAACTCATACGAGTTCCAGCCTCCGGGAGACAGGTAATAAGCCAAATACATAGCTGCCAACAGTCCCAAATTTGCCGGGACAGTTCTGCTTTTTGGGGTACTGTCCTGTCATTAATAGTTCCTATGTACAGTATGCTTAGCACTGTACACAGACAGCTTTGTGTTTAAGCTCCTGATGCTATTCCCTAAAAGAATGTCAATCTCCCTATCCCCCCATCCACCTCGCCAAAGTCAATCTCCCTCTCCCCCCATCCACCTCGCCAAAGTCAATCTCCCTCTCCCCCCATCCACCTCGCCAAAGTCAATCTCCCTCTCCCCTCCACCTCGCCAAAGTCAATCTCCCTCTCCCCTCCACCTCGCCAAAGTCAATCTCCCTCTCCCCTCCACCTCGCCAAAGTCAATCTCCTTCTCCCCTCCACCTCGCCAAAGTCAATCTCCTTCTCCCCTCCACCTCGCCAAAGTCAATCTCCCTCTCCCCTCCACCTCGCCAAAGTCAATCTCCCTCTTCCCCCATCCACCTCGCCAAAGTCAATCTCCCTCTTCCCCATCCACCTCGCCAAAGTCAATCTCCCTCTCCCCTCCACCTCGCCAAAGTCAATCTCCCTCTCCCCCCATCCACCTCGCCAAAGTCAATCTCCCTCTCCCCCATCCACCTCGCCAAAGTCAATCTCCCTCTCCCCCATCCACCTCGCCAAAGTCAATCTCCCTCTTCCCCCATCCACCTCGCCAAAGTCAATCTCCCTCTCCCCCATCCACCTCGCCAAAGTCAATCTCCCTCTCCCCCATCCACCTCGCCAAAGTCAATCTCCCTCTCCCCCATCCACCTCGCCAAAGTCAATCTCCCTCTCCCCCATCCACCTCGCCAAAGTCAATCTCCCTCTTCCCCCATCCACCTCGCCAAAGTCAATAATTATTATTACTTTACAGTGGATGGGGGGGGGGGGCTATATTTAGTGGGGGGAGGGTTTACTAACAGGCAGTGACCCTGGGAAAGTCCCTGGCCCATAACTTTACGGGGTCTGGGAGCCACTTGTCCTGGTCCCCCATTATTGGCTGTCAGGAGAAACTAACTGCTCCTGGAACCATTCTTACTATGGGGAGCATGGCTACTTGCCCTGACCCACCATATTTATTAAAGGTGCTGAGAGTATGGGACCACCACCGTTCTTATCCTAGTATATAGGTGGGCCATGCCTCCCTCATTTTCCCCTCATTTCTCCAGGATTCACTTATCTTTGTAAAGTTGTTAGTGCCGCCATTTTACCAGGTGGAGATGCGCTATCCAGGGGAGGGACAACGCTTCATGGTGGGAATATTGCTTTATTCGGGTGACATTGTCAGGATCAGCCCCAGTATTTATTTAGTGAATCTGGTGACAGACAGAGTTACCTGATGGGGGCAGTCGCATTCTCCATTTTCCACCAGGATTTGGGTGGGTTTAGATAGCGGCACCAAAGTTCCCAGTCAAACCCCTGAGCCGACAGCGGATATTCTTCAATCTCAAAATTATCGTACTTGATATTATCGAAAGATGGAGAGATGATTAGTTTTCGGTTTTCCTTGATCCTGCTCAGCACCGGCTCCGCCCTGGGAAGACAAGAACCGGTCCGTTATCCCCCCATGTAAAGGAACCACTGGCAGGCAAAAAACTAGTCCTGTTTAAATTAATCCAGCCATCTTAAATAGAAGTGTCATGAAAGAACTCACATAAACCACCTCACTGGGCCCTCTATGCATGTACAGCTCTATCAGGGGGGTTACATGGGTCAGATTAATATAACTCAGCTGATCCAAAATTACAAACATGTCCTCCCCTGATAGAGCTATACAGAGCAAAGATTCTAAACAACATGTCCTCCCCTGATAGAGCTATACAGAGCAAAGATTCTAAACAACATGTCTGCCCCCTGATTGAGCTATACAGAGCAAAGATTCTAAACATCATGTCCTCCCCCTGATGAGCTATACAGAGCAAAGATTCTAAACAACATGTCCTCCCCTGATAGAGCTATACAGAGAAAAGATTCTAAACAACATGTCTGCCCCCTGATAGAGCTATACAGAGCAAAGATTCTGAACAACATGTCCTCCGAGGATAGAGCTATACAGAGCAAAGATTCTAAACAACATGTCTGCCCCCTGATAGAGCTATACAGAGCAAAGATTCTAAACAACATGTCCGCCCCCTGATAGAACTATACAGAGCAAAGATTCTAAACAACATGTCTGCCCACTGATAGAGCTATACAGAGCAAAGATTCTAAACAACATGTCCGCCCCTGATAGAGCTATACAGAGCAAAGATTCTAAACAACATGTCCACCCCCTGATAGAGCTATACAGAGCAAAGATTCTAAATAACATGTCCCCTGATAGAGCTATACAGAGCAAAGATTCTAAACAACATGTCTGCCCCTGATAGAGCTATACAGAGCAAAGATTCTAAACAACATGTCTGCCCCTGATAGAGCTATACAGAGCAAAGATTCTAAACAACATGTCTGCCCACTGATAGAGCTATACAGAGCAAAGATTCTAAACAACATGTCCACCCCTGATAGAGCTATACAGAGCAAAGATTCTAAACATGTCCACCCCATCGATAGTGCTGAGCATAATGTACATAGACAGTATTAATGCCGGGACAGACACCTTAAACAGTACCTGCCAGCTAATCCTCGTACTACTTGCCCTTCTATATCAAAAGCATAAAAATAAAATAAACGTTTAGTGTCTCTTTAAACTTATAAACTGTTCCCCCTGCAGGACTGATTTCTTCGCTCCTCTGTCATGATCCCTGCGCAGGAAGCGTTTAGCGACGTCTACTCCTGTACTGTCTGAATTCTGTCATTTTGCTTCCATTAGATCCTGTACATTAATAAAACCTGCTTATTACGACAGGAATTTTCATGTCCTGTTTGTTCCTATTTTGTAATTTTGTTGACAACTTCAAAGGATTGGGGTTTTTTTTTTTTTTCAGTCCTCAGGCAGTAAATGGGTTTATAAAACATTAAACAGCACAAAGATTGTGTGAGCGCGGTAATAAAGTGTTAGACAACGCATAACCAACAAACATAACTAAGCTTCAGAAACTGTGCACTGTGCTTTGCATCAAGCCAAGAAATGGAATATACCGTGTGTATATATATATATATACACACGCAATGTGCAATTATTGACGCAGGTTAAGTCATCCAACAAAAATCTATAGGGTTTATTTATCAAGCCAATGATTTTGCTTTACCAGTAAAGTACAACTGTGACTGTATCACCTAAACACTGCTTATACTGTGACTGTATCACCCAAACACTGCTTATACTGTGACTGTATCACCCAAACACTGCTTATACTGTGACTGTATCACCCAAACACTGCTTATACTGTGACTGTATCACCCAAACACTACTTATACTGTGACTGTATCAGCTAAACACTGCTTATACTGTGACTGTATCACCTAAACACTGCTTATACTGTGACTGTATCACCTAAACACTGCTTATACTGTGACTGTATCACCCAAACACTGCTTATACTGTGACTGTATCACCCAAACACTGCTCATTCTGTGACTGTATCACCCAAACACTGCTTATACTGTGACTGTATCACCCAAACACTGCTCATACTGTGACTGTATCACCCAAACGCTGCTTATACTGTGACTGTATCACCTAAACACTGCTTATACTGTAACTGTATCACCTAAACGCTGCTTATACTGTGACTGTATCACCCAAACACTGCTTATACTGTGACTGTATCACCCAAACACTGCTCATTCTGTGACTGAATCACCCAAACACTGCTTATACTGTGACTGTATCACCCAAACACTACTTATACTGTGACTGTATCACCCAAACACTGCTTATACTGTGACTGTATCACCTAAACACTGCTTATACTGTGACTGTATCACCCAAACACTGCTTATACTGTGACTGTATCACCCAAACACTGCTCATTCTGTGACTGTATCACCCAAACACTGCTTATACTGTGACTGTATCACCCAAACACTGCTCATACTGTGACTGTATCACCCAAACACTGCTTATACTGTGACTGTATCACCTAAACACTGCTTATACTGTAACTGTATCACCTAAACGCTGCTTATACTGTGACTGTATCACCCAAACGCTGCTTATACTGTGACTGTATCACCCAAACACTGCTTATACTGTGACTGTATCACCCAAACACTGCTTATACTGTGACTGTATCACCCAAACACTGCTTATACTGTGACTGTATCACCCAAACACTGCTTATACTGTAACTGTATCACCTAAACACTGCTTATACTGTGACTGTATCACCCAAACACTGCTTATACTGTGACTGTATCACCCAAACACTGCTTATACTGTGACTGTATCACCCAAACACTGCTTATACTGTAACTGTATCACCTAAACACTGCTTATACTGTGACTGTATCACCCAAACACTGCTTATACTGTGACTGTATCACCCAAACACTGCTTATACTGTGACTGTATCACCTAAACACTGCTTATACTGTGACTGTATCACCTAAACACTGCTTATACTGTGACTGTATCACCTAAACACTGCTTATGCTGTGACTGTATCACCTAAACACTGCTTATACTGTGACTGTATCACCTAAACACTGCTTATACTGTGACTGTATCACCTAAACACTGCTTATACTGTGACTGTATCACCTAAACACTTCTTATCCTGTGACTGTATCACCTAAACACTGCTTATACTGTGACTGTATCACCCAAACACTGCTTATACTGTGACTGTATCACCCAAACACTGCTTATACTGTGACTGTATCACCCAAACACTGCTTATACTGTGACTGTATCACCTAAACACTGCTTATACTGTGACTGTATCACCCAAACACTGCTTATACTGTGACTGTATCACCTAAACACTGCTTATACTGTGACTGTATCACCTAAACACTGCTTATACTGTGACTGTATCACCTAAACACTGCTTATACTGTTTGTAATTATAATGTAATTATATATCTAAGTCGGTGCAGAGTAACGAATCTCATTATCGACTCTCAGAGATGCTCACCAGCCCACACTGAATTCCACATGAGCATCGAAAAGAGCAACCACAGGGGCTGACGCTGCTCTCCAGCCGGTCACACGAGATCGTATGAGCCCCTCTTGTTTGCTGTGTCGGACCACTTTAACGAAGCCAGGCTTCTGCTTGTTCAAGTCGTCTACATACTGTGCCAGCTTCTCCTTCAACTCCTCTGAAAAGACAAAGACGTAAATTAATCATTAATATTATATAATCTGTATATAAACGCTGCCAGTGGGGCGATACAGTAATCTGTATATAAACGCTGCCAGTGGGGCGATACAGTAATCTGTATATAAACGCTGCCAGTGGGCGATACAGTAATCTGTATATAAACGCTGCCAGTGGGGTGATACAGTAATCTGTATATAAACGCTGCCAGTGGGGCGATACAGTAATCTGTATATAAACGCTGCCAGTGGGGAGATAAAGTAATCTGTATATAAACGCTGCCAGTGGGGTGATACAGTAATCTGTATATAAACGCTGCCAGTGGGGCGATACAGTAATCTGTATATAAACGCTGCCAGTGGGGAGATACAGTAATCTGTATATAAACGCTGCCAGTGGGGCGATACAGTAATCTGTATATAAACGCTGCCAGTGGGCGATACAGTAATCTGTATATAAACGCTGCCAGTGGGCGATACAGTAATCTGTATATAAACGCTGCCAGTGGGCGATACAGTAATCTGTATATAAACACTGCCAGTGGGGCGATACAGTAATCTGTATATATAAACGCTGCCAGTGGGCGATACAGTAATCTGTATATAAACGCTGCCAGTGGGGAGATACAGTAATCTGTATATAAACGCTGCCAGTGGGCGATACAGTAATCTGTATATAAACGCTGCCAGTGGGGAGATACAGTAATCTGTATATAAACACTGCCAGTGGGGAGATACAGTAATCTGTATATAAACGCTGCCAGTGGGGAGATACAGTAATCTGTATATAAACGCTGCCAGTGGGGCGATACAGTAATCTGTATATAAACGCTGCCAGTGGGGCGATACAGTAATCTGTATATAAACGCTGCCAGTGGGTGATACAGTAATCTGTATATAAACACTGCCAGTGGGGTGATACAGTAATCTGTATTTAAACGCTGCCAGTGGGGCGATACAGTAATCTGTATATATAAACGCTGCCAGTGGGGAGATACAGTAATCTTTATATAAACGCTGCCAGTGGGGCGATACAGTAATCTGTATATATAAACGCTGCCAGTGGGGAGATACAGTAATCTTTATATAAACGCTGCCAGTGGGGTGATACAGTAATCTGTATATAAACGCTGATTTAGTGGCTGTTACTGAGACATGGTATAATGAAAAACATGACTGGGACATATCAATACCAGGGTACTCTTTATATAGAAAAGACAGGAGAGAGGGGTGGCCATGTATGGGAGGGATGGCTTAAAATCTAACCAAGTTAGTGAGGGGAACATAGGGTCAATTTGAGGTACGTTAGAATTTGCACTACTGAAGGCAACAGAAAACTGCATTAGGCTTGTCAGTAAGAGCAAAAAAATCAGATGAAAATGAAGGACAGGGACATCAGTTAGGAATAAAGACTAATGAGTATATGATATATGTGAGTTTAGAGAGGAAGAGGTTCTTCTTCAGCTGTCTAAAGTAAAGACAAATAATTTAATGTGGCCTGATGGGATATACCCAAATTTATTAAGTGGTGTATTAGCAAAGCCATTAAGGGATTTATTTAACCAATCATTGGTAATTGCAGTAGTCACAGAAGATTGGAAATTAGTGAATGTTGTGCCTATTCACAAGAAAGGTAGCAGGGAGGAGTCGGGCAGCTATAGACCAGTAAGTCTTACCGTAGTGGGGAAAGTAATGGAAAGCAGATTAAGGGATAGGATTGATGAATGTTTAATATAGCATGGATTGCAAGATTACATTACGTTATTATTTATTTATATAGCGCCAACAAATTTACACAGCGCTTGGTACAGAGCATAAGAAGGGAGTTACAAACTAATTTTGACTCAACATTTTCAGACCAAAACATGAGGTAGAGGGCCCTGCTCGCAAGCTTACATACAAGAGGCAAGATAAGAGACAACATGGGTTTACTTCAGGGAGATTGGGTGAGTAAAATAATAGATCAGGGGGGTGCAACAGACATTCAGGGGGTGCAACAGACATTCAGGGGGTGCAACAGACATTCAGGGGGTGCAACAGACATTCAGGGGGTGCAACAGACATTCAGGGGGGTGCAGCAGACATTCAGGGGGTGCAGCAGACATTCAGGGGGGTGCAGCAGACATTCGGGGGGGTGCAACAGACATTCGGGGGGGTGCAGCAGACATTCGGGGGGGTGCAGCAGACATTCGGGGGGGTGCAGCAGACATTCAGGGGGGGGGGGGTGCAGCAGACATTCAGGGGGGGGGGGTGCAGCAGACATTCAGGGGGGGGGGGTGCAGCAGACATTCAGGGGGGTGCAGCAGACATTCAGGGGGGTGCAGTAGACATTCAGGGCGGTGCAGCAGACATTCAGGGGGGGGGTGCAGCAGACATTCAGGGGGGTGCAGCAGACATTCGGGGGGGTGCAGCAGACATTCAGGGGGGTGCAGCAGACATTCAGGGGGGTGCAGCAGACATTCAGGGGGGTGCAGCAGACATTCAGGGGGGGTGCAGTAGACATTCAGGGGGGTGCAGCAGACATTCAGGGGGGTGCAGCAGACATTCGGGGGGGTGCAGCAGACATTCAGGGGGGTGCAGCAGACATTCAGGGGGGTGCAGCAGACATTCAGGGGGGTGCAGTAGACATTCGGGGGGTGCAGCAGACATTCAGGGGGGTGCAGCAGACATTCAGGGGGGTGCAGCAGACATTCAGGGGGGTGCAGCAGACATTCGGGGGGGTGCAGCAGACATTCGGGGGGGTGCAGCAGACATTCAGGGGGGGTGCAGCAGACATTCGGGGGGGGTGCAGCAGACATTCGGGGGGGTGCAGCAGACATTCAGGGGGGTGCAGCAGACATTCAGGGGGGGGGGTGCAGCAGACATTCAGGGGGGTGCAGCAGACATTCAGGGGGGTGCAGCAGACATTCAGGGGGGGGGGTGCAGCAGACATTCAGGGGGGTGCAGCAGACATTCAGGGGGGTGCAGCAGACATTCAGGGGGGTGCAGTAGACATTCAGGGGGGTGCAGTAGACATTCAGGGGGGTGCAGTAGACATTCAGGGGGGTGCAGCAGACATTCAGGGGGGGGTGCAGCAGACATTCGGGGGGGGGTGCAGTAGACATTCAGGGCGGTGCAGCAGACATTCAGGGGGGTGCAGCAGACATTCGGGGGGGGGCAGCAGACATTCAGGGGGGTGCAGCAGACATTCAGGGGGGTGCAGCAGACATTCGGGGGGGGGGTGCAGCAGACATTCAGGGGGGTGCAGCAGACATTCGGGGGGGGGGTGCAGCAGACATTCAGGGGGGTGCAGCAGACATTCAGGGGGGTGCAGCAGACATTCAGGGGGGTGCAGCAGACATTGTTACCTAGATTTCAGTAAGGCTTGTGACACTGTCGCACATAGAAGGTTTATCAATATACTGCAAGCTGAGTTTGGGTCATAATATTGCTGAATGGATTAGACAATGGCTGAGTGACAGACAGAGGGGTGCAGCTGGGAATAAAATACCCCAAAATACCGATTATGATCTGTAACTTTCCATTATAACCCAATTACTGATTTCTTATTTTCCATTTTCCGGCTCCATTGCGTAGGGTAATCATGTGACATAGCGTGCTCTGTGCGCTACACAGCCGTAACGCCAACATGCTGAATGTGCTTCCATACGCCATTTTAAGAGATTTATTCATGAAAGAGGGACTTGAGAAGGGAATTTCCAAATGAAGGCCAAAGCAGCCGAGTTAGAAATATTCTCCCGCTCAGCTGGATTCCCGTCTCAGTTCCCTGCTATTTCCTCTTTCATGACTAAAGCACTAGGTGTTTTATAAGATTTGGAAATAGCACAATGTGTGAGCATCTAACCCTATAAACTATCTCAAAACGCGTTGTCCATCAGCGAGCCTAATCCAGCCGATAAACCATCTAGTGGTGAAAGTCAGTATTACCACAGACATCCAGCACCTTGTATGTAACACAATGTATATGAATCCCCACAATGAGCGTTATTAGGATCCCTCTGGCACAGCTTTCCTTAATAAGAGAGAATAATCCAGCTTTAACCTTTAAATATCATATAAATGGCAGGACAAAGGATCTCTGTACCAGTCACTCCAGCGCACTCATTACCCCAAGATGGGCATTTATATTAATGAGCATGTGAAGAAAATGTCACAGAATTCCACATATGAACATGCGTGTGATAACATCAGAATATCACTCACGGCTACCAAGGGCTGTATCACCCATATCCCACTAACTGTGATTCCAGGTATCTACCACTCTCTTCTACTCCCACTAACTGTTAATGATTCCACTGGAAGGTTATTCCAGGTATCTACTACCCTTTACAGCGTCAGCCTGTACTGCTATCAGTGGATAGTTATTTCAGGTGTCTACTACTCCTTACAGTGTCAGCCTTTACTGCTTCCTCTGGAAGGTTATTCCAGGTATCTACTACTCTTTACAGTATCAACCTTTACTGCTTCCGCTGGGAGGTTATTCCAGGTATCTACTACTCTTTACAGTGTCGGCCTTTACTGCTTCCTCTGGAAGGTTATTCCAGGTATCTACTACTCTTTACAGTGTCAGTCTTTACTGCTTCCACTGGAAGGTTATTCCAGGTATCTACTACTCTTTACAGCGTCGGCCTTTACTGCTTCCACTGAAAGGTTATTCCAGGTATTTACTACTCTTTACAGTGTCAGCCTTTACTGCTTCCGCTGGGAGGTTATTCCAGGTATCTACTACTCTTTACAGTGTCGGCCTTTACTGCTTCCTCTGGAAGGTTATTCCAGGTATCTACTACTCTTTACAGTGTCGGCCTTTACTGCTTCCGCTGGAAGGTTATTCCAGGTATCTACTACTCTTTACAGTGTCGGCCTTTACTGCTTCCGCTGGAAGGTTATTCTAGGTATCTACTACTCTTTACAGCGTCAGCCTTAACTGCTTCCGCTGGAAGGTTATTCCAGGTATCTACTACTCTTTACAGCGTCAGCCTTTACTGCTTCCGCTGGAAAGTTATTCCAGGTATCTACTACTCTTTACAGTGTCAGCCTTTACTGCTTCCAACGGGAGGTTATTCCGGGTATCTACTACTCTTTACAGTGTCAGCCTTTACTGCTTCCGCTGGAAGGTTATTCCAGGTATCTACTACTCTTTACAGTGTCGGCCTTTACTGCTTCCACTGGGAGGTTATTCCAGGTATCTACTACTCTTTACAGTGTCAGCCTTTACTGCTTCCTCTGGAAGGTTATTCCAGGTATCTACTACTCTTTACAGTGTCGGCCTTTACTGCTTCCGCTGGAAAGTTATTCCAGGTATCTACTACTCTTTACAGCGTCAGCCTTTACTGCTTCCGCTGGAAGGTTATTCCAGGTATCTACTACTCTTTACAGCGTCAACCTTTACTGCTTCCCCTGGAAAGTTATTCCAGGTATCTACTACTCTTTACAGTGTCGGCCTTTACTGCTTCCGCTGGAAAGTTATTCCAGGTATCTACTACTCTTTACAGCGTCGGCCTTTACTGCTTCCTCTGGGAGGTTATTCCAAGTATCTACTACTCTTTACAGCGTCAGCCTTTACTGCTTCCGCTGGAAGGTTATTCCAGGTATCTACTACTCTTTACAGCGTCAGCCTTTACTGCTTCCCCTGGAAAGTTATTCCAGGTATCTACTACTCTTTACAGCGTCGGCCTTTACTGCTTCCCCTGGAAAGTTATTCCAGGTATCTACTACTCTTTACAGCGTCAGCCTTTACTGCTTCCGCTGGAATGTTATTCCAGGTATCTACTACTCTTTACAGTGTCGGCCTTTACTGCTTCCACTGGAAGGTCATTCCAGGTATCTACTACTCTTTACAGTGTCGGCCTTTACTGCTTCCACTGGAAGGTCATTCCAGGTATCTACTACTCTTTACAGTGTCGGCCTTTACTGCTTCCTCTGGAAGGTTAATCCAGGTATCTACTACTCTTTACAGTGTCGGCCTTTACTGCTTCCTCTGGAAGGTTATTCCAGGTATCTACTACTCTTTACAGTGTCAGCCTTTACTGCTTCCGCTGGAAAGTTATTCCAGGTATCTACTACTCTTTACACTGTCAGCCTTTACTGCTTCCGCTGGAAGGTTATTCCAGGTACCTACTACTCATTACAGTGTCGGCCCTTACTGCTTCCGCTGGAAGGTTATTCCAGGTATCTACTACTCTTTACAGCGTCAGCCTTTACTGCTTCCGCTGGAAAGTTATTCCAGGTATCTACTACTCTTTACACTGTCAGCCTTTACTGCTTCCGCTGGAAGGTTATTCCAGGTATCTACTACTCTTTACAGCGTCAGCCTTTACTGCTTCAGCTGGAAGGTTATTCCAGGTATCTACTACTCATTACAGTGTCAGCCTTTACTGCTTCCGCTGGAAGGTTATTCCAGGTATCTACTACTCTTTACAGTATCAACCTTTACTGCTTCCGCTGGAAGGTTATTCCAGGTATCTACTACTCCTTACAGTGTCAGCCTTTACTGCTTCCGATGGGAGGTTATTCCAGGTATCTACTACTCTTTACAGCGTCAGCCTTTACTGCTTCCGCTGGAAGGTTATTCCAGGTATGTACTACTCTTTACAGTGTCGGCCTTTACTGCTTCCGATGGGAGGTTATTCCAGGTATGTACTACTCTTTACAGTGTCAGCCTTTACTGCTTCCATTGGAAGGTTATTCCGGGTATCTACTACTCTTTACAGTGTCAGCCGTTACTGCTTCCGCTGGAAGGTTATTCCAGGTATCTACTACTCTTTACAGTGTCGGCCTTTACTGCTTCCGCTGGAAGGTTATTCCAGGTATCTACTACTCCTTACAGTGTCGGCTTTTACCGCTTCCTCTGGAAGGTTATTCCAGGTATCTACTACTCTTTACAGCGTCAGCCTTTACTGCTTCCGCTGGAAGGTTATTCCAGGTATCTACTACTCCTTACAGTGTCAGCCTTTACTGCTTCCGCTGGAAGGTTATTCCAGGTATCTACTACTCCTTACAGTGTCGGCTTTTACCGCTTCCTCTGGAAGGTTATTCCAGGTATCTACTATTGTTTACAGTGTCAGCCTTTACTGCTTCCGATGGGAGGTTATTCCAGGTATCTACTACTCTTTACAGCGTCAGCCTTTACTGCTTCCGCTGGAAGGTTATTCCAGGTATCTACTACTCCTTACAGTGTCAGCCTTTACTGCTTCCGCTGGAAGGTTATTCCAGGTATCTACTACTCCTTACAGTGTCGGCTTTTACCGCTTCCTCTGGAAGGTTATTCCAGGTATCTACTACTCTTTACAGCGTCAGCCTTTACTGCTTCCGCTGGAAAGTTATTCCAGGTATCTACTATTGTTTACAGTGTCAGCCTTTACTGCTTCCGATGGGAGGTTATTCCAGGTATCTACTACTCTTTACAGCGTCAGCCTTTACTGCTTCCGCTGGAAGGTTATTCCAGGTATCTACTACTCTTTACAGCGTCAGCCTTTACTGCTTCCGCTGGAAGGTTATTCCAGGTATCTACTACTCTTTACAGCGTCGGCCTTTACTGCTTCCTCTGGAAGGTTATTCCAGGTATCTACTACTCCTTACAGTGTCAGCCCTTACTGCTTCCGCTGGAAAGTTATTCCAGGTATCTACTACTCTTTACAGTGTCAGCCCTTACTGCTTCCAACGGGAGGTTATTCCAGGTATCTACTACTCTGGCATTGAGATATCTTTGCTTGTAATAGAAGTTTAGTCTCTGTGGTTTATATTTCAGTCCTGATATTAATTCAGTAAATAGACAATCTATTATGTCCATTTATCTATCTAATCTATTTATTTCTCACTTTTACTAAACACAGAGCAGACGTGAGTCTCCCAGCTGACATAACCCAAGAGCTCCCCTCCCACCCTCACCCTGTCCTGCCCCCCCCCCCCCCCTGCCCTGCCCTGCCCCCCCCCCCCTGCCCTGCCCTGCCCCCCCCCCACCTGCCCTGCCCTGCCCCCCCCCCCACTCCCGTCCTTCACGTAACGAGTCGGTTAATCCCGGTGACATGTTTAGCGCAGTGCTGATCTCAGACAGTTTCTCTGGAATAATTCAGTCTCCTAAAGCACAGCCCTTTATCCCTCATATCAGGGAGCAAAACGCCAATTACCGGCTTTATTATCGTTAAACGACTTTATTCACAATAAACAAAGGCCGACATCCAGCACAGAGAAAAGAGAAATCACTACTGCTAATTAAGCTGCATAAGTAACCGCTACACGTGGGAAATAATAAGGGGAGCGGAGGCTTCGCGACACGGCGCCTGCTTCCTGCGCAGCGATGGCTTCATTCAGAACAAGAGTTTCATTCCTTTGTCATGCGCGCTCCATCAATCTCCCCCGACTTCCCTCCTGACTCCCGGCTGCAAATGTCAACTTGGAAGCAGATTTCGGTCCAGCAGATGAGAGAAAATGAGCGTTACTGTCACGACATCTCTCTCTGGAGTAACACAGACTAGATGTACCCATCCACCCCCCAGATACCCCCCGGATCTTACACATATTTCTGTTTCATTCAGTGGATCCATTACCAAAAGCCTGCGCTCACCTAAACGGAGTCACAGTATAAGCAGTGTTTAGGTGATACAGTCACAGTATGAGCAGTGTTTAGGTGATACAGTCACAGTATAAGCAGTGTTTAGGTGATAGTCACAGTATAAGCAGTGTTTAGGTGATACAGTCACAGTATGAGCAGTGTTTAGGTGATACAGTCACAGTATAAGCAGTGTTTGGGTGATACAGTCACAGTATAAGCAGTGTTTAGGTGATACAGTCACAGTATAAGCAGTGTTTAGGTGATAGTCACAGTATAAGCAGTGTTTAGGTGACACAGTCACAGTATAAGCAGTGTTTGGGTGATACAGTCACAGTATAAGCAGTGTTTAGGTGATACAGTCACAGTATGAGCAGTGTTTAGGTGATACAGTCACAATATAAGCAGTGTTTAGGTGATAGTCACAGTATAAGCAGTGTTTGGGTGATACAGTCACAGTATAAGCAGTGTTTAGGTGATACAGTCACAGTATGAGCAGTGTTTAGGTGATACAGTCACAGTATGAGCAGTGTTTAGGTGACACAGTCACAGTATAAGCAGTGTTTGGGTGATACAGTCACAGTATGAGCAGTGTTTAGGTGATACAGTCACAGTATGAGCAGTGTTTAGGTGATACAGTCACAGTATGAGCAGTGTTTAGGTGATACAGTCACAGTATAAGCAGTGTTTGGGTGATACAGTCACAGTATAAGCAGTGTTTAGGTGACACAGTCACAGTATAAGCAGTGTTTGGGTGATACAGTCACAGTATAAGCAGTGTTTGGATGATACAGTCACAGTATAAGCAGTGTTTAGGTGATACAGTCACAGTATAAGCAGTGTTTGGGTGATACAGTCACAGTATAAGCAATGTTTGCGTGATACAGTCACAGTATAAGCAATGTTTGCGTGATACAGTCACAGTATAAGCAGTGTTTAGGTGATACAGTCACAGTATAAGCAGTGTTTGGGTGATACAGTCACAGTATAAGCAGTGTTTGGGTGATACAGTCACAGTATAAGCAGTGTTTGGGTGATACAGTCACAGTATAAGCAGTGTTTGGGTGATACAGTCACAGTATAAGCAGTGTTTGGGTGATACAGTCACAGTATAAGCAGTGTTTGGGTGATACAGTCACAGTATAAGCAGTGTTTGGGTGATACAGTCACAGTATAAGCAGTGTTTAGGTTGATACAGTCACAGTATAAGCAGTGTTTAGGTGACACAGTCACAGTATAAGGAGTGTTTAGGTGACACAGTCACAGTATAAGCAGTGTTTAGGTGATACAGTCACAGTATAAACAGTGTTTGGGTGATACAGTCACAGTATAAGCAGTGTTTGGGTGATACAGTCACAGTATAAGCAGTGTTTAGGTGATACAGTCACAGTATAAGAAGTGTTTAGGTGATACAGTCACAGTATAAGCAGTGTTTGGGTGATACAGTCACAGTATAAGCAGTGTTTAGGTGATACAGTCACAGTATAAGCAGTGTTTAGGTGACAGTCACAGTATAAGCAGTGTTTAGGTGATACAGTCACAGTATAAGCAGTGTTTAGGTGATACAGTCACAGTATAAGCAGTGTTTGGGTGATACAGTCACAGTATAAGCAGTGTTTAGGTGATACAGCCACAGTATAAGCAGTGTTTGGGTGATACAGTCACCGTATAAGCAGTGTTTGGGTGATACAGTCACAGTATAAGCAGTGTTTGGGTGATACAGTCACAGTATAAGCAGTGTTTGGGTGATACAGTCACAGTATAAGCAGTGTTTGGGTGATACAGTCACAGTATAAGCAGTGTTTGTCACCTAAACACTGCTTATACTGTGACTCTGTCACCTAGAGTCACAGTATAAGCAGTGTTTAGGTGATACAGTCACAGTATAAGCAGTGTTTGGGTGATACAGTCACAGTATAAGCAGTGTTTGGGTGATACAGTCACAGTATAAGCAGTGTTTAGGTGACAGAGTGCTTTTTATATTATTTATTATATATATTAGGGTTAAACTCTAAGCTGTCTGAATCCCTTCTCCCTATCAGAGATAAGATGTTCCCTGGAGATATGTTATGTGACTGATGTGTAATGAAGCAGATTTAAAGTGACAGGCACTGGAGAAGCCCCCAACTCTCCTGCCCTCCGCATGACCCACTGGAACATTTCACAGTCATCTGAGTTTGTAAAACCAGCAGATTAATCTAATGGACGTCCCCGAAACAAACTCTCATTAATACCAGACTTTCATCTAGTTCGAGGGTCTCGGTCACCTAAACGCTTCCTATACTGTGATCATAATGAATAAAACATGATCTATACATTGTGTTAGCGGAACTGCAGCAAATGCATAAAATAACACAATATATATAATTTTGTACCCATTGTTATCATCTACATTCAGCGTAAGCAGTGTTAAGGTGATACAGTCACAGTATAAGCAGTGTTTAGGTGATACAGTCACAGTATAAGCAGTGTTTGGGTGATACACTCACAGTATAAGCAGTGTTTAGGTGACACAGTCACAGTATAAGCAGTGTTTGGGTGATACAGTCACAGTATAAGCAGTGTTTAGGAGATACAGTCACAGTATAAGCAGTGTTTAGGTGATACAGTCACAGTATAAGCAGTGTTTAGGTGATACAGTCACAGTATAAGCAGTGTTTTGGTGATACAGTCACAGTATAAGCAGTGTTTGGGTGATACAGTCACAGTATAAGCAGTGTTTAGGTGATACAGTCACAGTATAAGCAGTGTTTGGGTGACACAGTCACAGTATAAGCAGTGTTTGGGTGATACAGTCACAGTATAAGCAGTGTTTGGATGATACAGTCACAGTATAAGCAGTGTTTGGGTGACACAGTCACAGTATAAGCAGTGTTTAGGTGACACAGTCACAGTATAAGCAGTGTTTGGGTGATACAGTCACAGTATAAGCAGTGTTTGGATGATACAGTCACAGTATAAGCAGTGTTTAGGTGACACAGTCACAGTATAAGCAGTGTTTGGGTGACACAGTCACAGTATAAGCAGTGTTTAGGTGATACAGTCACAGTATAAGCAGTGTTTAGGTGATACAGTCACAGTATAAGCAGTGTTTAGGTGATACAGTCACAGTATAAGCAGTGTTAAGGTTGTCAAAGTCCTTTTATTTCTCTAAATCTGTTTTAAAGGGAACCAGTCATTGGTCTCCCATTGTGATGCAGGGGGTGCTCGTGGCCAGTAAAGTGACATCACAAAACTGTTCTGCTGTCCAAGACAAAACTTACTAGGTCCTGAATGAAGGGTGTTACTATACCTGCCCAAGAGCTGACGACCCAGTGTATTTGCAGTGATCCTCTTGCAAGTAAGCAAAATCAAAAAGACTAGAATACGGACCTGTGTAGGGAAAATAAACCCCGTACAGTGTACAGGTTAAACAATAACAGATGAATCAAAGTGAGTTTGCTGCCTGGAGTGTCTGTCTAAAGCAGAGCTTGTTAGACAGAATTGGACACTAGAATGTAAGCAAAGCCCCAGTCCAATCTTCTAAAATCTCCAAAAGGGCAGAAAATGCTTCCTCCCCTTCTCTTGTCTTCGGTTAATTGCATCTGTAGGGTATCTCATCTGTTTGAATATTTGAGAAAGTTTCAAACTCTCGGTGACAGCGATATCTGTCTCTCCAGCTGTGACCCAAGACCGCACTCCAGGAGGTTTATGCTCATCCAGTGTTATAAGATAATTATAGCCGGAGTGCCGGCATTGCCAGGAGAGACTGGCGGCAGTCTGTGTGCGGAGATGTGATAATGAAGATGCTTCTCCTCGGATAACGAGAGATGCTTTGTTATGGCGCGGTTATGTGCCATTAGATCTAGCGGACACATTCCAGAGACATGCTTTCAGTATTATTATTATAGATTATTGTGGATAACGGCCTCCTTTACAGACTTAGATGTGTAAATCATTTCCAGTAAGGTGATCTAAACCATCTCCCAGAGAGGCCAGGTATTTTCTAATAATAAATATTTACCTATCTAATAAGTTTCACATTGATTATTAAGGTTCCCCGGGTGTGAAACGCGTCAGACATGTTACCTGTTGCTCCCCCCCTTGTTTGTGATGCTTTATAATGTTATCTCACTGCTGTGAGTGTGGATTCGGATGGTCAGTTTCTACGTGGAATACTTTGGGGGTTGGGGTCTTTTGTGTGGGGTCAATCAGCATTTTTTTCAGACCAGCAGTGGAGAAGCGGGAGTTATACAATAGCTATCTGATAGCAGACACACCAGACGCCTGGTCATTACGGAGCCTTCCTCTGCTGTGGGTGTAGCGTTTGCAAAACCCTATAATGGAATATCATTTTGAAGTCTCCATATCGGTTTAAACACGTCCGATTTGTCCAGCTCTGCCAGTTTTACAAAGATACAAATAGTTTTATTTGCCGTCTGAATATGTAATTTTCTGGCAGATCAGTCTGACGGTTTATTTCCATTTTACCAGCGCAGTTGGCGGTTTGCGTATCATGTGAATCCGATGGAAGGAGGATCCGGGAGGGGCGAGTGGCTTGTGATCGTTTGTTATAATGAAGGAGCTATGGGGCAATATGCTCTGTACAAACATCCTCACACGCTCTGCTACCAGGCTACGCAGTGAGACAGACGACAGGTCTGCCCTGCGTTACAACAAGAGCCATGTATGAATCAAACACACATAGTGGCTGCTAGATGGCAAGCTCTTCAGGACAGTATGCAGTGAACCAAGCCAAGACCGGGCAATGCATTGAGCACAAAGCTGTGGGTCTAACTGGTCACTGTATAAATCTATCCCAAAAACCATACATGAGTAGACATATTGCTTTTCTAGCAGACATCAACCTGTATTATCATATGATAAAACCAGCTTGCTACAAAGCTGACCCAGATGACATCCGCTGAATAAGTAACTGAAATTAAATCAAGATAATAAAATAAAACATTGTTTTGGTTTTTTACGGTGACTGAGACTTTTACATTGCGGTAAATACAGAAACGAATCTCCATCCGACAGACACACATTCTCTAACGACAGATCTAATGTCAGTGTAATAATCAGCCCACGGTGCACGTTGGGGGTGGACACACGTAGACACACGTTACCATTGCTGCTGAAGTCGTCCACCAGGATGATTTCTTTGAGAAGTTCGGGGGGTGTTTGGGTCATAGCGGATCGGATGGATCGTGAGATCACAGACAGAGCCTCATTGACGAATATGAAGACGATGCTGAGCTGAGGAAGGTCCTGCGGATACGTCAGATTCTTACAGCTGAGAAAACAAAGACAAATGAAAAGAAAGATGTTTAATTCTCTCCACATTTACATACACAGCACTGTAACACAGGGAGAGGTGTAAACATGTCTCAATAAGGACAGATTGGATGGGGAGAAGAACCTTCACCTGTCTGCTGGCAATTATAGGAGGCGTGAGTGGCTGCTCGGGGAGGGTGGGTTATAGGAGTGGGTGGCTGCTCGGGGAGGGTGGGTTATAGGAGTGGGTGGCTGCTCGGGGAGGGTGGGTTATAGGAGTGAGTGGCTGCTCGGGGAGGGTGGGTTATAGGAGTGAGTGGCTGCTCGGGGAGGGTGGGTTATAGGAGGCGTGAGTGGCTGCTCGGGGAGGGTGGGTTATAGGAGTGAGTGTGTGGGTTATAGGAGTGAGTGGCTGCTCGGGGAGGGTGGGTTATAGGAGTGAGTGGCTGCTCCGGGAGGGTGGGTTATAGGAGTGAGTGGCTGCTCGGGGAGGGTGGGTTATAGGAGTGAGTGTGTGGGTTATAGGAGTGAGTGGCTACTCGGGGAGGGTGGGTTATAGGAGTGAGTGGCTGCTCGGGGAGGGTGGGTTATAGGAGTGAGTGTGTGGGTTATATGAGTGAGTGGCTGCTCGGGGAGGGTGGGTTATAGGAGTGAGTGTGTGGGTTATAGGAGTGAGTGGCTGCTCGGAGAGGGTGGGTTATAGGAGTGAGTGGCTGCTCGGGGAGGGTGGGTTATAGGAGTGGGTGTGCTGCTCAGGGAGTGTGGGTTATAGGAGTGAGTGTGTGGGTTATAGGAGTGAGTGGCTGCTCGGGGAGGGTGGGTTATAGGAGTGAGTGGCTGCTCGGGGAGGGTGGGTTATAGGAGTGAGTGGCTGCTCGGGGAGGGTGGGTTATAGGAGTGAGTGGCTGCTCGGGGAGGGTGGGTTATAGGAGTGAGTGGCTGCTCGGGGAGGGTGGGTTATAGGAGTGAGTGGCTGCTCGGGGAGGGTGGGTTATAGGAGTGAGTGGCTGCTCGGGGAGGGTGGGTTATAGGAGTGAGTGGCTGCTCGGGGAGGGTGGGTTATAGGAGTGGGTGGCTGCTCGGGGAGGGTGGGTTATAGGAGTGAGTGGCTGCTCGGGGAGGGTGGGTTATAGGAGTGAGTGTGTGGATTATGGGAGTGAGTGGCTGCTCGGGGAGGGTGGGTTATAGGAGTGAGTGGCTGCTCGGGGAGGGTGGGTTATAGGAGTGAGTGTGTGGATTATGGGAGTGAGTGGCTGCTCGGGGAGGGTGGGTTATAGGAGTGAGTGGCTGCTCGGGGAGGGTGGGTTATAGGAGTGAGTGTGTGGGTTATAGGAGTGAGTGTGTGGGTTATAGGAGTGAGTGGCTGCTCGGGGAGGGTGGGTTATAGGAGTGAGTGGCTGCTCCGGGAGGGTGGGTTATAGGAGTGAGTGGCTGAATGGGAAGGGTGGGTTATAGGAGTGAGTGGCTACTCGGGGAGGGTGGGTTATAGGAGTGAGTATGTGGGTTATATGAGTGAGTGGCTGCTCGGGGAGGGTGGGTTATAGGAGTGAGTGTGTGGGTTTTAGGCGTGAGTGGCTGCTCGGGGAGGGTGGGTTATAGGAGTGAGTGGCTGCTCGGGGAGGGTGGGTTATAGGAGTGAGTGTGCTGCAGAGTTTAATACAGAGTGTGGCTGGAGGTGCTGGTGTAATAGAGAGATATAGTGTGGCTGGAGGTGCTGGTGTAATAGAGAGATATAGTGTGGCTGGAGGTGCTGGTGTAATAGAGGGTTATAGTGTGGCTGGAGGTGCTGGTGTAATAGAAAGATATAGTGTGGCTGGGAGGTGCTGGTGTAATAGAGGGTTATAGTGTGGCTGGGAGGTGCTGGTGTAATAGGGAGATATAGTGTGGCTGGGAGGTGCTGGTGTAATAGAGGGTTATAGTGTGGCTGGGAGGTGCTGGTGTAATAGAAAGATATAGTGTGGCTGGAGGTGCTGGTGTAATAGAAAGATATAGTGTGGCTGGGAGGTGCTGGTGTAATAGAGGGTTATAGTGTGGCTGGGAGGTGCTGGTGTAATAGAGGGTTATAGTGTGGCTGGGAGGTGCTGGTGTAATAGGGAGATATAGTGTGGCTGGGAGGTGCTGGTGTAATAGAGGGTTATAGTGAGCGTTGGAACAATAGCATCTTTCACAGGCAGAATTGAAAAACAACCTTGGAACGAGCTTGTCTGCTAATGGATCTAAGGTGTCCGTCGCCATGGTTACTAAGTATGCAACGAAGGTACTAATATCCTACACTGCACTCCACACCAGGGCTTAAAGCTGCAGCACCCTAATAACAGCCAACTCCATGCAGGAGTAGTAGGTATCTGGAATAACCTCCCAGCGGAAGCAGTAAATGCTGACACTGTAAAGAGTAGTAGATACCTGGAATAACCTTCCAGTGGAAGCAGTAAAGGCTGACACTGTAAGGAGTAGTAGATACCTGGAATAACCTCCCAGCAGAAGCAGTAATGGCTGACGCTGTAAACAGTAGTAGGTACCTGGAATAACCTTCCAGCGGAAGCAGTAAAGGCCGACACTGTAAAGAGTAGTAGATACCTGGAATAACCTTCCAGAGGAAGCAGTAAAGGCCGACACTGTAAAGAGTAGTAGATAGCTGGAATAACCTTCCAGCGGAAGCAGTAACGGCTGACACTGTAAAGAGTAGTAGATACCTGGAATAACCTTCCAGAGGAAGCGGTAAAAGCCGACACTGTAAGGAGTAGTAGATACCTGGAATAACATTCCAGTGTAGCAGTAAAGGCCGACACTGTAAAATATATATATATGTATAGCATAAGGCTATCCTGATAAATATATTTAAAAATGTACTGTGCAAACAGTGTTGTTTGAACCGTTGGCTGGTGCTTTACAGGTAGTGTATACTCTGTGCTCTGTATTGAGAAGAATGATTTATAGAATTCCCAACTGAATAGTTTAAATCTGGTATTTTGGAGACAGTTAGTGCTGCTGACACAGAGTCTGTACCTGGCAACACAAGGGGTTAATGAACTCTACTCTGTGTGTGGATCATTAAACTTCAGGCTCCTCTCAATAAAGAGAACTGCCGGAGATTGAGACAAACTTAAAACTTAAGGCCAAAGTAGCCGAGCTAGAACAATTCTCCCATTGAGCTGCTTTGGAGAATTTTTCCAAATCGTCTACTTCGGCCTAGACAAAAAAAGTATATTATACACATTAGATATTGAATGCAATCTATCAATTAAACATCTTATTTGTTTCCTGCACTTGTCCTTTAAGAATTGATAAGAAACAGCTCACTCTCCTCAGTCAGCGGGATTCTGGGAAATACGGTAATATTATATAAATAGGAATATTTTACTTTTTATTTTATGTGTTCTATTAAATATGATTTGATTTGCACATCGCGACGGCACTATCAGCGTCTCTGCCCCGGATTTTTCTCCGTTAGCATCTGGTACCAGAACCTTTATTCTAAACTCCCAGCGTGTTCCGGCAAATCCCAGAGGAAGGATATTGGGATCAGTGTGGAGCTTGGAGGTCTGGGCGACAGTCTGCCGCTGCCAAACCTCAAACTATATTCACACTGACTGTGATGAGATTTTGTGGTCAGTAGCAGGGCCGGCTGGCCACATAGAGCATGTCAAACGCGCTGGGCACGGACAGCATCGGCTTCAGATAATCCATTCCAAAATTACACCACAAAACCCCAAACCACATCAGCATTAAAGGCACTCTGTCACCTAAACACTGCTTATACTGTGACTGTATCACCCAAACACTGCTTATACTGTGACTGTATCACCCAAACACTGCTTATACTGTGACTGTATCACCCAAACACTGCTTATACTGTGACTGTATCACCCAAACACTGCTTATACTGTGACTGTATCACCCAAACACTGCTTATACTGTGACGGTATCACCTAAACACTGCTTATACTGTGACTGTATCACCTAAACACTGCTTATACTGTGACTGTATCACCTAAACACTGCTTATACTGTGACTGTGTCACACAAAAACTGCTTATACTGTGACTGTATCACCCAAACACTGCTTATACTGTGACTGTATCACCCAAACACTGCTTATACTGTGACTGTATCACCCAAACACTGCTTATACTGTGACTGTATCACCCAAACACTGCTTATACTGTGACTGTACCACCCAAACACTGCTTATACTGTGACTGTACCACCCAAACACTGCTTATACTGTGACTGTATCACCCAAACACTGCTTATACTGTGACTGTATCACCTAAACACTGCTTATACTGTGACTGTATCACCTAAACACTGCTTATACTGTGACTGTATCACCCAAACACTGCTTATACTGTGACTGTATCACCCAAACACTGCTTATACTGTGACTGTATCACCTAAACACTGCTTATACTGTGACTGTATCACCTAAACACTGCTCATACTGTGACTGTATCACCTAAACACTGCTTATACTGTGACTGTATCACCCAAACACTGCTTATACTGTGACTGTATCACCCAAACACTGCTTATACTGTGACTGTATCACCCAAACACTGCTTATACTGTGACTGTATCACCTAAACACTGCTTATACTGTGACTGTATCACCTAAACACTGGTTATACTGTATCACCCAAACACTGCTTATAGTGTGACTGTATCACCTAAACACTGCTTATACTGTGACTGTATCACCTAAACACTGCTCATACTGTGACTGTATCACCTAAACACTGCTTATACTGTGACTGTATCACCTAAACACTGCTCATACTGTGACTGTATCACCCAAACACTGCTTATACTGTGACTGTATCACCCAAACACTGCTTATACTGTGACTGTATCACCTAAACACTGCTTATACTGTGACTGTATCACCTAAACACTGCTTATACTGTGACTGTATCACCCAAACACTGCTTATACTGTGACTGTATCACCCAAACGCTGCTTATACTGTGACTGTATCACCCAAACGCTGCTTATACTGTGACTGTATCAGCTAAACACTGCTTATACTGTGACTGTATCACCCAAACACTGCTTATACTGTGACTGTATCACCTAAACACTGCTTATACTGTGACTGTATCACCCAAACACTGCTTATACTGTGACTGTATCACCCAAACACTGCTTATACTGTGACTGTACCACCCAAACACTGCTTATACTGTGACTGTACCACCCAAACACTGCTTATACTGTGACTGTATCACCCAAACACTGCTTATACTGTGACTGTATCACCCAAACACTGCTTATACTGTGACTGTATCACCTAAACACTGCTTATACTGTGACTGTATCACCCAAACACTGCTTATACTGTGACTGTATCACCCAAACACTGCTTATACTGTGACTGTATCACCCAAACACTGCTTATGCTGTGACTGTATCACCCAAACACTGCTTATACTGTGACTGTATCACCTAAACACTGCTTATACTGTGACTGTATCACCCAAACACTGCTTATACTGTGACTGTATCACCCAAACACTGCTTATACTGTGACTGTATCACCCAAACACTGCTTATACTGTGACTGTATCACCTAAACACTGCTTATACTGTAACTGTATCACCTAAACACTGCTTATACTGTGACTGTATCACCTAAACACTGCTTATACTGTGACTGTATCACCTAAACAATGCTTATACTGTGACTGTATCACCTAAACACTGCTTATACTGTGACTGTATCACCCAAACACTGCTTATACTGTGACTGTATCACCCAAACACTGCTTATACTGTGACTGTATCAGCTAAACACTGCTTATACTGTGACTGTATCACCCAAACACTGCTTATACTGTGACTGTATCACCTAAACACTGCTTATACTGTGACTGTATCACCCAAACACTGCTTATACTGTGACTGTATCACCCAAACACTGCTTATACTGTGACTGTATCACCCAAACACTGCTTATACTGTGACTGTATCACCCAAACACTGCTTATACTGTGACTGTACCACCCAAACACTGCTTATACTGTGACTGTACCACCCAAACACTGCTTATACTGTGACTGTATCACCCAAACACTGCTTATACTGTGACTGTATCACCTAAACACTGCTTATACTGTGACTGTATCACCTAAACACTGCTTATACTGTGACTGTATCACCTAAACACTGCTTATACTGTGACTGTATCACCCAAACACTGCTTATACTGTGACTGTATCACCCAAACACTGCTTATACTGTGACTGTATCACCTAAACACTGCTTATACTGTGACTGTATCACCCAAACACTGCTTATACTGTGACTGTATCACCTAAACACTGCTTATACTGTGACTGTATCACCTAAACACTGCTTATACTGTGACTGTATCACCCAAACACTGCTTATACTGTGACTGTATCACCTAAACACTGCTTATACTGTACATGATACAGGAGCAGAGCCAGGACAGACGCTGAGGTCAGAATGTGCCAGAGGTCGGGATGTGCCAGAGGTCGGGATGTGCCAGAGGTCAGTAACCTCAGCGTATGGAAGTCACAGCTGCTTTCAGTAGATGATGCCAGCACATCGATCCCAGAGTAACGTGGAGAAGCCAGACCCAGCCGTCAAAAATACTGACAGCAGAACCAAAATCTACATAACCTTCACCTGTGCAGACCATCACACACACTGCCCAAACAAGCCCACCGAGGCCTCGGGAGGACGGCTGATGGAATCATAGGATCCCCCGATTTACTGCACTGATATATTAACTATCTCTCTGCGACCTTATGATAGAGTCACCTAAACATTACTCCCGATGTGACTTTAGAGAAGACATTAGATGCCAAAGTGTCTGTGTCTCCGGCTGATGACATCACTTTCCGCCTGATTTACACATTAAAGATTTGCATATCAAGCCACGGGTGATGTCATAAACACGAGACACCACAGACACATTTAAAGGGACGGTATGACCTAAACGTTGTTAATACTGGTATTGTAGAGAATAAAAAAGTAATTTGAAAATGATCTATACATCGTGTGAGCAAAATTGCAAATAAATGTCTAAATTATGGGGAAACTGTTTTACATGTGTCCGTGTCTCCTGCTTATGACATCACCTGTCTGTCTCCTGCTTATGACATCACCTGTCTGTCTCCTGCTTATGACATCACCTGTCTGTCTCCTGCTTATGACATCACCTGTCTGTCTCCTGCTTATGACATCACCTGTGGCTTGATATGCAAATGACCTGCTTTTCTATGGGAAATGTGTAATTTGCATATTAGGTCACATGTGATGTCATAAGCCGGAGACACAGACATTTAAAAACACATTTTTCTTCTAATTTATCCATTTGCTTTCAGTCTTACTAACACAATGTATAGATCTATGGTCATTAGTCATTTTTATTCTCTGCAGTACCAGTAAAGACAATGTTTAGTTGATCCAGTAACTTTAATAAACACTTTTCTTCTAAGTTATGCCTTTGCTGTAATTCTGCCGACACAATGATACTTCACTGTGTATCCTCAGTGGGATTCATTCATGAAGGAGGGAACTGACAAGGGAATTTCAACCTTCTGGCCAAGCAATTCACCTGAATTAGAATCTTTTTTCCCCCATCTCTGTTAGTTTGGCCTTCCTTTTCCTTTGTCAATTCCCTCCTTCTTGTATAAAAGCCCATTGTTTAGGTGCCAGAGTAAAAGTTAAGCCCTGCAGTGGACCGTGTCAGTGTAATCCACATGAATGTGCGTCCACGAGTGTATTTTCCACGTTCATGCACCCCTGGATCATGCAGGGGTCACATGGAGTGCATGCATCATGCAGGGGTCACATGGAGTGCATGCATCAAGCAGGGGTCACATGGAGTGCATGCATCAAGCAGGGGTCACATGGAGTGCATGCATCATGCAGGGGTCACATGGAGTGCATGCATCATGCAGGGGTCACATGGAGTGCATGCATCAAGCAGGGGTCACATGGAGTGCATGCATCATGCAGGGGTCACATGGAGTGCATGCATCATGCAGGGGTCACATGGAGTGCATGCACCATGCGAGGATGGAGTGTCGGCAGCCTCTCTGCCTGGGATTAATGAGTTTATTTCATATTGTTGTTATAATTGGCTGTGGGACAATCAGTTGGAAATCCGCCACAGGCTGAGGGGTTATTTTTCCAAAACATATTGTGAATGTCATGGTCAAAGATAAAATGAACCAAGCGACTGGCAGAGGACCAGCTTTCTAAAAAATCTCTGGGTAATTGGCTTGTGAAGAACAAAGGGGCATTTAAATGCTCTCAACTGTACCTACTAAGTACATTGGCTCCCACACTTCTATCTTATTTTAACTCTGCGCTAATTGAAAATCCAGCAGTAGCCGAGAAAAGGTTTTAAATCCCTCAATGCTGACAAAAAACAGAGTTGGAATTGAAGGGCGAGAGAAAGTCACGATCGCTGGAGTATGATTTCAACACCAGATCACTCCACTGCTTATACTGTGACTGAATCACCCAAACACTGCTTATACTGTGACTGTATCACCTAAACACTGCTTATACTGTGACTGTATCACCCAAACACTGCTTATATTGTGACTGTATCACCCAAACGCTGCTTATACTGTGACTGTATCACCCAAACACTGCTCATACTGTGACTGAATCACCCAAACACTGCTTATACTGTGACTGTATCACCTAAACACTGCTTATACTGTGACTGTATCACCTAAACACTGCTTATACTGTGACTGCATCACCTAAACACCGCTTATACTGTGACTGCATCACCTTAACACTGCTTATACTGTGACTGTATCACATAAACACTGCTTATACTGTGACTGTATCACATAAACACTGCTTATACTGTAACTGTATCACCTAAACACTGCTTATAATGTGACTGTATCACCTAAACACTGCTCATACTGTGACTGTATCACCCAAACATTGCTTATACTGTGACTGTATCACCTAAACACTGCTTATACTGTGACTGTATCACCTAAACACTGCTTATACTGTGACTGTATCACCCAAACACTGCTTATACTGTGACTGTATCACCCAAACACTGCTTATACTGTGACTGTATCACCCAAACACTGCTTATACTGTGACTGTATCACCTAAACACTGCTTATACTGTGACTGTATCACTCAAACACTGCTTATACTGTGACTGTATCACCCAAACACTGCTTATACTGTGACTGTATCACCTAAACACTGCTTATACTGTGACTGTATCACCCAAACACTGCTTACACTGTCACTGTATCACCCAAACACTGCTTATACTGTCACTGTATCACCCAAACACTGCTTATACTGTGACTGTATCACCCAAACACTGCTTATACTGTGGCTGTATCACCCAAACACTGCTCATACTGTGACTGTATCACCCAAACACTGCTCATACTGTGACTGTATCACCCAAACACTGCTTATACTGTGACTGTATCACCTAAACACTGCTTATACTGTGACTGTATCACCTAAACACTGCTTATACTGTGACTGTATCACCCAAACATTGCTTATACTGTGACTGTATCACCCAAACACTGCTTATACTGTGACTGTATCACCTAAACACTGCTTATACTGTGACTGTATCACCCAAACACTGCTTATACTGTGACTGTATCACCCAAACACTGCTTATACTGTGACTGTATCACCCAAACACTGCTTATACTGTGACTGTATCGCCTAAACACTGCTTATACTGTGACTGTATCACCCAAACACTGCTTATACTGTGACTGTATCACCTAAACACTGCTTATACTGTGAATATAAAGAATAAAAAATTATGGAAAATGCTCTATATATTGTATAAGTAGAATTGCAGCAAATGAAGAAAAAACAAGAAAGTTCTAAATGTGTCTTTTTAACATTTTGTTAGATAATTTTAGTAACTTAGCAAAATAGAATTTAGGGGAAAATATCTAAATTTCCTATCCCCCCGTGTCTTGCGCCAGTCCCACCAAGTTATTTAATAAACCCAGTGAAACAGAAAATATAGTACAAGGTCCTGACTTTTCCAAAATTCGGGGAACAGACAGATTATTACCAGACAGTAACCCAATGAGAAACTGAGATTTATAGTCACAAATGTACTTTACTCTTGTCCTCAGCTTGAAGAAACTAGACAGCAATGAAATTCATAGGGAAACCTCAACAAGAATATAAGGATATCTCTCTGTTATATAGTCACTTTATCAGCTGATAAGAACTATTTTATTGTTACAAAGAAAAAAACATTACCTTATTCTTCTTTTAGCTGATAGAACGAATATATTGAAAAGAATATATTGAAAAGAAAAAAGGAAAGTTGAATAGAAAGCGAAGGGTATGGGACTGAATGTGCATCAAGTATGAGTCTAGATGTGTCTCATATAGTCAGGTGGGACCATCCAACATGTACATTCTGTAGTAGGAGAAAATAAACCAGGAGCCAATCCTTCTGAACTAGAAATGAACTCTAAAAATGTAGATTCTGCATCAGAACGACTGGAACAGGCAGAGGAGGTCTGTATATCAGATGTTTCTGCATTTTTCCAAATCACAGGCAGATTTGAATATTTTTATTCTCTACATATCTGCTGTGTATTCCTGTAACTGACCCCCGGCCCCCAGTATTGCCAGGGGCTTGTTATGATGTGTGATGTGTAGGGTCCAGACGGTAGATCTGATCAGATAGATGGGGGTCTATTGAATGAGTTCATTGATCTCATGTCATTGTAGATAATTTGAGTTAAAACCCAGAGAAACGTTTATTTAAGTACTTTGACTTTGCAGGTTATATATTTATAAACATTGATCAGTGAATTACAGGTGAACTGGTATTCAGTGATGGAAAGGGGTACAGGGGACGAGTTAGAGGTCGGCAGTGATTATAGGGGTGCAGGGGAATGAGTTAGAGGTCGGCAGTGATTATAGGGGTGCAGGGGACGAGTTAGAGGTCGGCAGTGATTATAGGGGTGCAGGGGAATGAGTTAGAGGTCGGCAGTGATTATAGGAGTGTAGGGGAATGAGTTAGAGGTCGGCAGTGATTATAGGGGTGCAGGGGAATGAGTTAGAGGTCGGCAGTGATTATAGGGGTGCAGGGGAATGAGTTAGAGGTCGGCAGTGATTATAGGGGTGCAGGGGAATGAGTTAGAGGTCGGCAGTGATTATAGGGGTGTAGGGGAATGAGTTAGAGGTCGGCAGTGATTATAGGGGTGCAGGGGAATGAGTTAGAGGTCGGCAGTGATTATAGGGGTGCAGGGGAATGAGTTAGAGGTCGGCAGTGATTATAGGGGTGCAGGGGACGAGTTAGAGGTCGGCAGTGATTATAGGGGTGTAGGGGAATGAGTTAGAGGTCGGCAGTGATTATAGGGGTGTAGGGGAATGAGTTAGAGGTCGGCAGTGATTATAGGGGTGCAGGGGAATGAGTTAGAGGTCGGCAGTGATTATAGGGGTGCAGGGGAATGAGTTAGAGGTCGGCAGTGATTATAGGGGTGCAGGGGAATGAGTTAGAGGTCGGCAGTGATTATAGGGGTGCAGGGGAATGAGTTAGAGGTCGGCAGTGATTATAGGGGTACAGGGGAATGAGTTAGAGGTCGGCAGTGATTATAGGGGTGCAGGGGAATGAGTTAGAGGTCGACAGTGATTATAGGGGTACAGGGGAATGAGTTAGAGGTCGGCAGTGATTATAGGGGTGCAGGGGAATGAGTTAGAGTTCGGCAGTGATTATAGGGGTGCAGGGGAATGAGTTAGAGGTCGGCAGTGATTATAGGGGTGCAGGGGAATGAGTTGGAGGTCGGCAGTGATTATAGGGGTGCAGGGGAATGAGTTAGAGGTCGGCAGTGATTATAGGGGTGCAGGGGAATGAGTTAGAGGTCGGCAGTATTTATAGGGGTGCAGGGGAATGAGTTAGAGGTCGGCAGTGATTATAGGGGTGCAGGGGAATGAGTTAGAGGTCGGCAGTGATTATAGGGGTGCAGGGGAATGAGTTGGAGGTCGGCAGTGATTATAGGGGTGCAGGGGAATGAGTTAGAGGTCGGCAGTATTTATAGGGGTGCAAGGGGAATGAGTTAGAGGTCGGCAGTGATTATAGGGGTACAGGGGAATGAGTTAGAGGTCGGCAGTGATTATAGGGGTACAGGGGAATGAGTTAGAGGTCGGCAGTGATTATAGGGGTGCAGGGGAATGAGTTAGAGGTCGGCAGTGATTATAGGGGTGCAGGGGAATAAGTTAGAGGTCGGCAGTGATTATAGGGGTGCAGGGGAATGAGTTAGAGGTCGGCAGTGATTATAGGGGTGCAGGGGAATAAGTTAGAGGTCGGCAGTGATTATAGGGGTGCAGGGGAATGAGTTAGAGGTCGGCAGTGATTATAGGGGTGCAGGGGAATAAGTTAGAGGTCGGCAGTGATTATAGGGGTGCAGGGGAATGAGTTAGAGGTCGGCAGTGATTATAGGGGTGCAGGGGAATAAGTTAGAGGTCGGCAGTGATTATAGGGGTACATATTTGGATGCATATTTGGCAGTGCTTGATTTCCTCACCCTCCTGGCCGCAGATCCGGTAGTTGTCTATCCAGTGGGAGCCGGTCACTTAGGTAAGCATTGTATCCGTAATACTGAAACTGCTTTAAAGCTGCTCGTCTGTTTTCGGGGCTCAGATCCTGACCCCAATGTGCAAACAGTGTGGAATCTGTGAAGGGTTCGACCACGTTCTCCTCAGGTTTCTGCGGGGCTTCTACAACAGAATCAAAAGGGGAAATTAGAATCAACTGTGACCCCAACAACCTTTAATAAAAGCGCTGACATATGGCGTCGCGCTCCGTGTAAGAGAATTCGCTCAGACACCTTTAATAAACCACTGGGGGGAAATATTACTTATTTTTAAGAGAATGATTGCATCAAGTTTAGGTATTTAAATAGAAATTAGCCTTAAGGAGACCTACTGCTCTATCAGGGGGAGGACATGTTTAGAATCTTTGCTCTGTATAGCTCTATCAGGGGGCGGACATGTTGTTTAGAATCTTTGCTCTGTATAGCTCTATCAGGAGGCAGACATGTTGTTTTGAATCTTTGCTCTGTTTAGCTCTATCAGGGGGAGGAGATGTTGTTTAGAATCTTTGCTCTGTATAGCTCTATCAGGGGGGCAGACATGTTGTTTAGAATCTTTGCTCTGTATAGCTGTATCAGGGGGTGGACATGTTGTTTAGAATCTTTGCTCTGTATAGCTCTATCAGGGGCGGACATGTTGTTTAGAATCTTTGCTCTGTATAGCTCTATCAGGGGGTGGACATGTTGTTTAGAATCTTTGCTCTGTATAGCTCTATCAGGGGCGGACATGTTGTTTAGAATCTTTGCTCTGTATAGCTCTATCAGGGGTGGACATGTTGTTTAGAATCTTTGCTCTGTATAGCTCTATCAGGGGTGGACATGTTGTTTAGAATCTTTGCTCTGTATAGCTCTATCAGGGGTGGACATGTTGTTTAGAATCTTGGGTCAGATATTTCTTCATCCAGCTCAAAATTCAAAACCTGATAGAGCTATAGAGAGCAAAGAGTGCTCAATAAATTACTTTGTTTTACTCTATTTACTTATTAATAAGTATTCTCTCTTTAAAGCATTTCTATTTAAATTGCCTCTACTTGGTGCAATCTTCCAATTAAACAGAACTTACATTTCCATTAATATTAATTACAAACCTTTCATAACATTTCAGGCAGAGTAATATGTAATTACACATGCCCCAGACCCTTCCCCCACCACCATTATTAAAGCGGTGTGATATATAGCGCCAGCCTCATGGCTGTTGGTAAATATGAGAGCAGTTTTAGGATCCAGGATAGCAATTACCCAATAACCCGCGAGGGCCCACAAGTCATTACCCAGTTACTGAAATTGGATATTTGCATGATCCAGCGGAAGCAGAGTATCAATTCACTAATGTGATTACAGCCTATGTGATAGGAGATTAGCATATGTACGGTAATCTACTGGGAGAAAATGATGCAGGAAAAGGGTAAAAAGCCATGATTTCAGGACCTTAATCTCTCCGAGAGAATCACATTGCTAATTTTACCCTCCAGCAAGTTCCTGTAACACTTTCCTGCCGCTGGGTCGGAGGGTTTGGGATACAGATTCATTCCACACACATTTCCTGTCTGCAGTTTGAAAGCGTTTGTGATCTTAAATAATGGCAGAAATTTACAATACAGAGAAGAATTTTAAATTATTTTGAGGGGTCAGCAGCAGAGAGTAAAAAATAATATATATATATTTATATACCGTATAAACACGACAACATCATTCCCAAACACAATGACATCATCACCAAGCACAGTGACTTCATTCCCAAACACAATGACATCATCACCAAGCACAGTGACTTTATTCCCAAACACAATGACATCATCACCAAGCACAGTGACTTCATTCCCAAACACAGTGACATCATCACCAAGCACAGTGACTTCATTCCCAAACACAATGACATCATCACCAAGCACAGTGACTTCATTCCCAAACACAGTGACATCATCACCAAGCACAGTGACTTCATTCCCAAACACAATGACATCATCACCAAGCACAGTGACTTCATTCCCAAACACAATGACATCATCACCAAGCACAGTGACTTCATTCCCAAACACAATGACATCATCACCAAGCACAGTGACTTAATTTCCAAACAAACACAATGACTTCATTCCAAAACACAATGACATCATCACCAAACACAATGACTTCATTCCCAAACACAATGACATCATCACCAAGCACAGTGACTTCATTCCCAAACACAATGACATCATCAACAAGCACAGTGACTTCATTCCCAAACACAATGACATCATCACCAAGCACAGCGACTTCATTCCCAAACACAATGACATCATCACCAAGCACAGTGACTTCATTCCCAAACACAATGACATCATCACCAAGCACAGCAACTTCATTCCCAAACACAATGACATCATCACCAAGCACAGTGACTTCATTCCCAAACACAATGACATCATCACCAAGCACAGTGACTTCATTCCCAAACACAGTGACATCATCACCAAGCACAGTGACTTCATTCCCAAACACAATGACATCATCACCAAACACAATGACTTCATTCCCAAAAACAATGACATCATCACCAAGCACAGTGACTTCATTCCCAAACACAATGACATCATCAACAAGCACAGTGACTTCATTCCCAAACACAATGACATCATCACCAAGCACAGTGACTTCATTCCCAAACACAATGACATCATCACCAAGCACAGCAACTTCATTCCCAAACACAATGACATCATCACCAAGCACAGCGACTTCATTCCCAAACACAATGACATCATCACCAAGCACAGCGACTTCATTCCCAAACACAATGACATCATCACCAAGCACAGTGACTTCATTCCCAAACACAATGACATCATCACCAAGCACAGTGACTTCATTCCCAAACACAATGACATCATCACCAAGCACAGCAACTTCATTCCCAAACACAATGACATCATCACCAAGCACAGTGACTTCATTCCCAAACACAATGACATCATCACCAAGCACAGTGACTTCATTCCCAAACACAGTGACATCATCACCAAGCACAGTGACTTCATTCCCAAACACAATGACATCATCACCAAACACAATGACTTCATTCCCAAACACAATGACATCATCACCAAGCACAGTGACTTCATTCCCAAACACAATGACATCATCAACAAGCACAGTGACTTCATTCCCAAACACAATGACATCATCACCAAGCACAGTGACTTCATTCCCAAACACAATGACATCATCACCAAGCACAGCAACTTCATTCCCAAACACAATGACATCATCACCAAGCACAGCGACTTCATTCCCAAACACAATGACATCATCACCAAGCACAGCGACTTCATTCCCAAACACAATGACATCATCACCAAGCACAGTGACTTCATTCCCAAACACAATGACATCATCACCAAGCACAGTGACTTCATTCCCAAACACAATGACATCATCACCAAGCACAGTGACTTCATTCCCAAACACAATGACATCATCACCAAGCACAGTGACTTCATTCCCAAACACAGTGACATCATCACCAAGCACAGTGACATCATCACCAAGCACAGTGACTTCATTCCCAAACACAATGACATCATCACCAAGCACAGTGACTTCATTCCCAAACACAATGACATCATCACCAAGCACAGTGACTTCATTCCAAAACACAATGACTTAATTCCCAAACACAATGACTTCATTCCAGAACACAATGACATCATCCCCAAACACAATGACATCATCCCCAAACACAATGACATCATCACCAAGCACAGTGACTTCATTCCCAAACACAATGACATCATCACCAAGCACAGTGACTTTATTCCCAAACACAATGACATCATCACCAAGCACAGTGACTTCATTCCCAAACACAATGACATCACCAAGCACAGTGACTTTATTCCCAAACACAATGACATCACCAAGCACAGTGACTTTATTCCCAAACACAATGACATCATCACCAAGCACAGTGACTTCATTCCCAAACACAGTGACATCATCACCAAGCACAGTGACTTCATTCCCAAACACAATTACATCATTCCCAAACACAATGACTTCATTCCAAAACACAATGACTTCATTCCCAAACACGACTTCATTCCAAAACACAATGACATCATTCCCAAACACGACTTCATTCCAAAACACAATGACATCATCACCAAGCACAGTGACTTCATTCCCAAACAAACACAATGACTTCATTCCCAAACACAATGACATCATCACCAAGCACAGTGACTTCATTCCCAAACACAATGACATCATCACCAAGCACAGTGACTTCATTCCCAAACACAATGACATCATCACCAAGCACAGTGACTTCATTCCCAAACACAGTGACATCATCACCAAGCACAGTGACTTCATTCCCAAACACAATGACATCATCACCAAGCACAGTGACTTCATTCCCAAACAAACACAATGACATTCATTCTTTATAATCCACTAACTATTCAGATATCCCGAATTGTACACAACTTTCCCGGCAGATCAGCGCTAATTACTAGTTTTATAGTGGATTCTGCCAGACTGGGGAATTTAGGGTCATATGGAAAAGACCAGAGAAATACCCCAAAACCTGACTCTTATCACCACCGCCCCCATAAAACAAAGTCTAACACACTCACAATAACATACACCAGACACATCATGCTTGTGAGGTAAACTAGAAAAGCAAGATGGCTGCTCGGCGGTCTCACTCTCATGCTACTTTCTCGGCCTCCGTTTCAGATGCTGTTGGTCATCAGGCTGAATACTGCCATTACCATGCAGGCATTGGTGCATTTGCTATTTCCTTCCAGGCAGGGATAACGAATCCATATGGTAATTCTGCCATTTTATAGCCCTGTCTTTTTCCAGGAATTAAAAAAAAACTATAACAACCCGTGTGCGCTCCTTCCACCATTACAGCCGTAATTAAAGGGCCGCACACGTGCTTTTAGCGTCTGTGAAATTGGATTTCTACAGCCGGGTATAAAACACGTTAAATTTTAACAACAGGAAAAGAGTTATTTTGGGAGTTAAACATCTGACAAACGCACAGGGAGGGTCGTTGGAGGAGAATATGTTTATTTTTGCCGCGCCCTTCACATATGAACAGATGGTACAGTTTGCTCTGGGTACAGTGTCTGGGAACAAGGGGGCTGTACCAACTTTCCTAAAACACAGCAAATTAAAAGTAATAGTTATTGCTGTTGCTATAGCAACTATTTCTTCAAACATTCCGTACTGAATGTCGCTGAATTCAGCAGCCCCGCCCATCTCCCCAAGCTCCTCCTTATTGGAACGTCACTGAATTCAGAAGCCCCGCCCATTTCCCCAAGCCCCTCCTTATTGGAATGTCACTGAATTCAGGAGCCCCGCCCATCTTCCCAAGCCCCTCCTTATTGGAATGTTACTGAATTCAGAAGCCCCGCCCATCTCCCCAAGCTCCTCCTTATTGGAACGTCACCGAATTCAGGAGCCCTGCCCATCTCCCCAAGCTCCTCCTTATTGGAACGTCACCGAATTCAGGAGCCCCGCCCATCTCCCCAAGCTCCTCCTTATTGGAACTTCACCGAATTCAGGAGCCCCGCCCATCTCCCCAAGCTCCTCCTTATTGGAACGTCACCGAATTCAGGAGCCCCGCCCATCTCCCCAAGCTCCTCCTTATTGGAACGTCACCGAATTCAGGAGCCCCGCCCATCTCCCCAAGATCCTCCTTATTGGAATGTTACTGAATTCAGGAGCCCCGCCCATCTCCCCAAGCTCCTCCTTATTGGAACGTCACCGAATTCAGGAGCCCCGCCCATCTCCCCAAGCTCCTCCTTATTGGAATGTTTCTGAATTCAGCAGCCCCGCCCATCTCCCCAAGCTCCTCCTTATTGGAATGTTTCTGAATTCAGGAGCCCCGCCCATCTCCCCAAGCCCCTCCTTATTGGAATGTTTCTGAATTCAGCAGCCCCGCCCATCTCCCCAAGCTCCTCCTTATTGGAATGTTACTGAATTCAGCAGCCCCGCCCATCTCCCCAAGCTCCTCCTTATTGGAATGTTTCTGAATTCAGCAGCCCCGCCCATCTCCCCAAGCTCCTCCTTATTGGAATGTTACTGAATTCAGCAGCCCCGCCCATCTCCCCAAGCCCCTCCTTATTGGAATGTCACTGAAGTTAGAAGCCCCGCCCATCTCCCCAAGCCCCTCCTTATTGGAATGTTACTGAATTCAGAAGCCCCGCCCATCTCCCCAAGCCCCTCCTTATTGGAATGTTACTGAATTCAGAAGCCCCGCCCATCTCCCCAAGCTCCTCCTTATTGGAATGTTTCTGAATTCAGGAGCCCCGCTGAAATTACTTTTAATGTAAAACTACAGGAGTGCTGGAACTTGTTATAAAGTAAAAATAAGGGTATTTCACAGATACTAAACACACGTACAATATACAGAGAATAAGTCAGCTGGTACTGTCTGACATTTAACAAAAATGTCTCTATCCCAGCGTCAGGGCTGCCGGCAGCTAGTTTCCTCCATGTGGACATGATGTATACACTAATTGGGATGTTTAATGTCCTTACAGAGGGTGGACGTGTCTGAGTGAGGGGGGTAGTATTTGGGGAATGAGACAGACAGACATTAAACCTCTGCAGACACGACATCCGATGTCAGGAAAGGAAAACAAACATTTCTCTGCGTTGGTCATGTCCGTCCCCATCCAACACCAGACCCTTTCCTGCTCTGACATTGAGTGAAGTGCTTATTGATTACTTTATTTGGGAGATTCGTGGCAAAGAGTCAGGTGCAGCAATAATATGGCCCCGTATTTAAACTGCACTCGTCGGTGTGTAAAAAGTGTATCCATTATTACAGTCTGATAGAGCCATGTGTCTCTGTATTACACACACAACACTAACAGTCTGATAGAGCCATGTGTCTCTGTATTACACACACACACAACACTGACAGTCTGATAGAGCCATGTGTCTCTGTATTACACACAACACTAACAGTCTGATAGAGCCATGTGTCTCTGTATTACACACACAACACTAACAGTCTGATAGAGCCATGTGTCTCTGTATTACACACACACACAACACTAACAGTCTGATAGAGCCATGTGTCTCTGTATTACACACAACACTGACAGTCTGATAGAGCCATGTGTCTCTGTATTACACACAACACTGACAGTCTGATAGAGCCATGAGTCTCTGTATTACACACACACAACACTAACAGTCTGATAGAGCCATGTGTCTCTGTATTACACACACACAACACTAACAGTCTGATAGAGCCATGTGTCTCTGTATTACACACACACAACACTAACAGTCTGATAGAGCCATGTGTCTCTGTATTACACACAACACTGACAGTCTGATAGAGCCATGTGTCTCTGTATTACACACACAACACTAACAGTCTGATAGAGCCATGTGTCTCTGTATTACACACACACACAACACTAACAGTCTGATAGAGCCATGTGTCTCTGTATTACACACAACACTGACAGTCTGATAGAGCCATGTGTCTCTGTATTACACACAACACTGACAGTCTGATAGAGCCATGAGTCTCTGTATTACAGACACAACACTGACAGTCTGATAGAGCCATGTGTCTCTGTATTACAGACACAAAACTGACAGTCTGATAGAGCCATGTGTCTCTGTATTACACACACAACACTAACAGTCTGATAGAGCCATGTGTCTCTGTATTACACACACACACAACACTAACAGTCTGATAGAGCCATGTGTCTCTGTATTACACACAACACTGACAGTCTGATGGAGCCATGTGTCTCTGTATTACACACACAACACTGACAGTCTGATAGAGCCATGTGTCTCTGTATTACACACACAACACTGACAGTCTGATAGAGCCATGTGTCTCTGTATTACACACACACACAACACTAACAGTCTGATAGAGCCATGTGTCTCTGTATTACACACAACACTGACAGTCTGATAGAGCCATGTGTCTCTGTATTACACACAACACTGACAGTCTGATAGAGCCATGTGTCTCTGTATTACACACACACAACACTGACAGTCTGATAGAGCCATGGGTCTCTGTATTACACACACACAACACTAACAGTCTGATAGAGCCATGTGTCTCTGTATTACACACACACAACACTAACAGTCTGATAGAGCCATGTGTCTCTGTATTACACACACACACACCACTGACAGTCTGATAGAGCCATGTGTCTCTGTATTACAGACACAACACTGACAGTCTGATAGAGCCATGTGTCTCTGTATTACAGACACAACACTAACAGTCTGATAGAGCCATGTGTCTCTGTATTACACACACACACAACACTAACAGTCTGATAGAGCCATGTGTCTCTGTATTACACACAACACTGACAGTCTGATAGAGCCATGTGTCTCTGTATTACACACACACACAACACTGACAGTCTGATAGAGCCATGTGTCTCTGTATTACAGACACAACACTGACAGTCTGATAGAGCCATGTGTCTCTGTATTACACACACACACACAACACTAACAGTCTGATAGAGCCATGTGTCTCTGTATTACACACAACACTGACAGTCTGATAGAGCCATGTGTCTCTGTATTACACACACAACACTAATAGTCTGATAGAGCCATGTGTCTCTGTATTACACACACACACAACACTAACAGTCTGATAGAGCCATGTGTCTCTGTATTACACACAACACTGACAGTCTGATAGAGCCATGTGTCTCTGTATTACACACAACACTGACAGTCTGATAGAGCCATGTGTCTCTGTATTACACACAACACTGACAGTCTGATAGAGCCATGTGTCTCTGTATTACACACACACAACACTGACAGTCTGATAGAGCCATGTGTCTCTGTATTACACACAACACTGACAGTCTGATAGAGCCATGTGTCTCTGTATTACACACACACAACACTGACAGTCTGATAGAGCCATGAGTCTCTGTATTACACACACACAACACTAACAGTCTGATAGAGCCATGTGTCTCTGTATTACACACACACACACAACACTGACAGTCTGATAGAGCCATGTGTCTCTGTATTACACACACAACACTAACAGTCTGATAGAGCCATGTGTCTCTGTATTACACACACACAACACTAACAGTCTGATAGAGCCATGTGTCTCTGTATTACACACACACACACCACTGACAGTCTGATAGAGCCATGTGTCTCTGTATTACACACACACAACACTGACAGTCTGATAGAGCCATGTGTCTCTGTATTACACACACAACACTGACAGTCTGATAGAGCCATGTGTCTCTGTATTACACACACACACAACACTAACAGTCTGATAGAGCCATGCATCTCTGTATTACACACACACAACACTGACAGTCTGATAGAGCCATGAGTCTCTGTATTACACACACAACACTAACAGTCTGATAGAGCCATGTGTCTCTGTATTACAGACACAACACTAACAGTCTGATAGAGCCATGTGTCTCTGTATTACACACACACAACACTAACAGTCTGATAGAGCCATGTGTCTCTGTATTACACACACAACACTGACAGTCTGATAGAGCCATGTGTCTCTGTATTACACACACACAACACTAACAGTCTGATAGAGCCATGTGTCTCTGTATTACACACACACACACCACTGACAGTCTGATAGAGCCATGTGTCTCTGTATTACACACACAACACTGACAGTCTGATAGAGCCATGTGTCTCTGTATTACACACACAACACTGACAGTCTTATAGAGCCATGTGTCTCTGTATTACACACACAACACTGACAGTCTGATAGAGCCATGTGTCTCTGTATTACAGACACAACACTAACAGTCTGATAGAGCCATGTGTCTCTGTATTACACACACACACAACACTGACAGTCTGATAGAGCCATGCATCTCTGTATTACACACACAACACTGACAGTCTGATAGAGCCATGTGTCTCTGTATTACACACACACAACACTGACAGTCTGATAGAGCCATGTGTCTCTGTATTACACACACAACACTAACAGTCTGATAGAGCCATGTGTCTCTGTATTACACACACACAACACTGACAGTCTGATAGAGCCATGTGTCTCTGTATTACACACACACAACACTAACAGTCTGATAGAGCCATGTGTCTCTGTATTACACACACAACACTGACAGTCTGATAGAGCCATGTGTCTCTGTATTACACACACAACACTGACAGTCTGATAGAGCCATGTGTCTCTGTATTACACACACACAACACTGACAGTCTGATAGAGCCATGTGTCTCTGTATTACAGACACAACACTAACAGTCTGATAGAGCCATGTGTCTCTGTATTACACACACACACAACACTGACAGTCTGATAGAGCCATGCATCTCTGTATTACACACACACACAACACTGACAGTCTGATAGAGCCATGTGTCTCTGTATTACACACACAACACTGACAGTCTGATAGAGCCATGTGTCTCTGTATTACACACAGCACTGACAGTCTGATAGAGCCATGTGTCTCTGTATTACACACACACACAACACTGACAGTCTGATAGAGCCATGTGTCTCTGTATTACACACACACACAACACTGACAGACTGATAGAGCCATGTGTCTCTGTATTACACACACAACACTGACAGTCTGATAGAGCCATGTGTCTCTGTATTACACACACACACACAACACTGACAGTCTGATAGAGCCATGTGTCTCTGTATTACACACACACACAACACTGACAGTCTGATAGAGCCATGTGTCTCTGTATTACACACACACACAACACTGACAGTCTGATAGAGCCATGTGTCTCTGTATTACACACAACACTGACAGTCTGATAGAGCCATGCGTCTCTATATTACACACACACAACACTGACAGTCTGATAGAGCCATGTGTCTCTGTATTACACACAACACTTACAGTCTGATAGAGCCATGCATCTCTGTATTACACACACAACACTGACAGTCTGATAGAGCCATGCGTCTCTATATTACACACACACAACACTGACAGTCTGATAGAGCCATGTGTCTCTGTATTACACACAACACTTACAGTCTGATAGAGCCATGCATCTCTGTATTACACACACAACACTGACAGTCTGATAGAGCCATGTGTCTCTGTATTAAACACACACAACACTGACAGTCTGATAGAGCCATGTGTCTCTGTATTACACACACACAACACTGACAGTCTGATAGAGCCATGTGTCTCTGTATTACACACACAACACTGACAGTCTGATAGAGCCATGTGTCTCTGTACTCTCCAATACTAGAGAATAAAAGGTTCCAGTACTCTCCCATACTAGAGAATAAAAGGTCCCGGTACTCTCCCATACTAGAGAATAAAAGGTCCCGGTACTCTCCCATACTAGAGAATAAAAGGTTCCGGTACTCTCCTATACTAGGGAATAAAAGGTTCCGGTACTCTCCTATACTAGAGAATAAAAGGTTCCTGTACTCTCCTATACTAGGGAATAAAAAGTTCCGGTACTCTCATATACTAGAGAATAAAAGGTTCCGGTACTCTCCTATACTAGAGAATAAAAGGTTCCGGTACTCTCCTATACTAGAGAATAAAAGGTTACGGTACTATCCTATACTAGGGAATAAAAGGTTCCGGTACTCTCCTATACTAGGTATTAAAGGTTCCGGTACTCTCCTATACTAGGGAATAAAAGGTTCCGGTACTCTCCTATACTAGGGAATAAAAGGTTCCGGTACTCTCCTATACTAGAGAATAAAAGGTTCCGGTACTCTCCTATACAAGAGAATAAAAGGTTACGGTACTCTCCTATACTAGGGAATAAAAGGTTCCGGTACTCTCCTATACTAGAGAATAAAAGGTTACGGTACTCTCCTATACTAGGTATTAAAGGTTCCGGTACTCTCCTATACTAGGGAATAAAAGGTTCCGGTACTCTCCTATACTAGGGAATAAAAGGTTCCGGTACTCTCCTATACTAGAGAATAAAAGGTTCCGGTACTCTCCCATACTAGAGAATAAAAGGTTCCGGTACTCTGCTATACTAGGGAATAAAAGGTTCCGGTACTCTCCTATACTAGGGAATAAAAGGTTCTGGTACTCTCCTATACTAGAGAATAAAAGGTTCCGGTACTCTCCTATACTAGGAATAAAAGGTTCTGGTACTCTCCCATACTAGAGAATAAAAGGTTCCGGTACTCTCCTATACTAGAGAATAAAAGGTCACGGTACTCTCCTATACTAGGGAATAAAAGGTTCCGGTACTCTCCTATATTAGAGAATAAATGGTCCCGGTACTCTCCTATACTAGAGAATAAAAGGTTCCAGTACTCTCCCATACTAGAGAATAAAAGGTCCCGGTACTCTCCCATACTAGAGAATAAAAGGTTCCGGTACTCTCCTATACTAGGGAATAAAAGGTTCCGGTACTCTCCCATACTAGGGAATAAAAGGTTCCGGTACTCTCCTATACTAGGGAATAAAAGGTTCCGGTACTCTCCTATACTAGAGAATAAAAGGTTCCGGTACTCTCCTATACTAGAGAATAAAAGGTTACGGTACTCTCCTATACTAGGTATTAAAGGTTCCGGTACTCTCCTATACTAGGGAATAAAAGGTTCCGGTACTCTCCTATACTAGGGAATAAAAGGTTCCGGTACTCTCCTATAGTAGAGAATAAAAGGTTACGCTACTCTCCCATACTAGAGAATAAAAGGTTCCGGTACTCTCCTATACTAGGGAATAAAAGGTTCCGGTACTCTCCTATACTAGGGAATAAAAGGTTCTGGTCCTCTCCTATACTAGAGAATAAAAGTTTCCGGTACTCTCCTATACTAGAGAATAAAAGGTTCCGGTACTCTCCTATACTAGGAATAAAAGGTTCTGGTACTCTCCCATACTAGAGAATAAAAGGTTCCGGTACTCTCCTATACTAGAGAATAAAAGGTCACGGTACTCTCCTATACTAGGGAATAAAAGGTTCCGGTACTCTCCTATACTAGAGAATAAATGGTCCCGGTACTCTCCTATACTAGAGAATAAAAGGTTCCAGTACTCTCCCATACTAGAGAATAAAAGGTCCCGGTACTCTCCCATACTAGAGAATAAAAGGTTCCGGTACTCTCCTATACTAGGGAATAAAAGGTTCCGGTACTCTCCCATACTAGGGAATTAAAGGTTCCGGTACTCTCCTATACTAGGGAATAAAAGGTTCCGGTACTCTCCTATACTAGAGAATAAAAGGTTCCGGTACTCTCCTATACTAGAGAATAAAAGGATCCGGTACTCTCCTATACTAGAGAATAAAAGGTCCCGGTACTCTCCTATACTAGGGAATAAAAGGTTCCGGTACTCTCCTATACTAGAGAATAAAAGGTTCTGGTACTCTCCTATACTATGGAATAAAAGGTTCTGGTACTCTCCTATACTAGAGAATAAAAGGTCCCGGTACTCTCCTATACTAGAGAATAAAAGGTTCTGGTACTCTCCTATACTAGGGAATAAAAGGTTCCTGTACTCTCCTATACTAGGGAATAAAAGGTTCCTGTACTCTCCTATACTAGGGAATAAAAGGTTCCGGTACTCTCCTATACTAGAGAATAAAAGGTTCCGGTACTCTCCTATACTAGGGAATAAAAGGTTCCGGTACTCTCCTATACTAGAGAATAAAAGGTTCCGGTACTCTCCTATACTAGAGAATAAAAGGTTCTGGTACTCTCCTATACTAGGGAATAAAAGGTTCTGGTACTCTCCTATACTAGAGAATAAAAGGTTACGCTACTCTCCCATACTAGAGAATAAAAGGTTCCGGTACTCTCCTATACTAGGGAATAAAAGGTTCCGGTACTCTCCTATACTAGAGAATAAAAGGTTCCGGTACTCTCCTATACTAGAGAATAAAAGGTTCCGGTACTCTCCTATACTAGAGAATAAAAGGTTCCGGTACTCTCCTATACTAGAGAATAAAAGGTTCTGGTACTCTCCTATACTGGAGAATAAAAGGTTCCGGTACTCTCCTATACTAGGGAATAAAAGGTTCCGGTACTCTCCTATACTAGGGAATAAAAGGTTCCGGTACTCTCCTACACTGGGGAATAAAAGGTTCTGGTACTCTCCTATACTAGGGAATAAACGGTTCTGGTACTCTCCTATACTAGGAATAAAAGGTTCTGGTACTCTCCTATACTAGGGAATAAAAGGTCACGGTACTCTCCTATACTAGGGAATAAAAGGTTCCGGTACTCTCCTATACTAGAGAATAAATGGTCCCGGTACTCTCCTATACTAGAGAATAAAAGGTTCCAGTACTCTCCCATACTAGAGAATAAAAGGTCCCGGTACTCTCCCATACTAGAGAATAAAAGGTTCCGGTTCTCTCCTATACTAGGGAATAAGAGGTTCCGGTACTCTCCTATACTAGAGAATAAAAGGTTCCGGTACTCTCCCATACTAGGGAATAAAAGGTTCCGGTACTCTCCTATACTAGGGAATAAAAGGTTCCGGTACTCTCCTATACTAGAGAATAAAAGGTTCCGGTACTCTCCTATACTAGAGAATAAAAGGTTCCGGTACTCTCCTATACTAGAGAATAAAAGGTTCCGGTACTCTCCTATACTAGAGAATAAAAGGGTCCGGTACTCTCCTATACTAGGGAATAAAAGGTTCCGGTACTCTCCTATACTAGGGAATAAAAGGTTCCAGTACTCTCCTATACTAGGGATTCAAAGATTCCGGTACTCTCCTATACTAGAGAATAAAAGGTCCCGGTACTCTCCTATACTAGAGAATAAAAGGTTCCGGTACTCTCCTATACTAGGGAATAAAAGGTTCCGGTACTCTCCTATACTAGGGAATAAAAGGTTCCGGTACTCTCCTATACTAGGGAATAAAAGGTTCCGGTACTCTCCTATACTAGGGAATAAAAGGTTCCGGTACTCTCCTATACTAGGGAATAAAAGGTTCCGGTACTCTCCTATACTAGAGAATAAAAGGTTCCACTACTCTCCTATACTAGGGACTAAAAGGTTCCGGTACTCTCCTATACTAGAGAATAAAAGGTAGCGGTACTCTCCTATACTAGGGAATAAAAGGTTCCAGTACTCTCCTATACTAGGGAATAAAAGGTTCCGGTACTCTCCTATACTAGAGAATAAAAGGTTCCGGTAGTCTCCTATACTAGGGAATAAAAGGTTCCGGTACTCTCCTATACTAGGGAATAAAAGGTTCTGGTACTCTCCTATACTAGGGAATAAAAGGTTCCAGTATTTGCCGGTACCGGTGGGATCCCTGGAATAACAAGGCCCGGTGATATTTACACATGCTGAGCTTGTCTGAAACTTTCCTCCAGTTTATTGAATTTTCACTCCAGTTAAGTACAGTCATTAACATTTCTAATTAGAACGTGCACATTAAGTAATTAACTGTCAAACGGTAACCTAGAGCAGGTCCTGCAAAGTAATTACCTGCCGGGGGAAACAGCGGCCTCTCAAACACCCCTCCTAAATTCTACTATCTGCAGGAACAAGCCTGGCCCCTAATCAATCAGAAAAGGAATCCAATATGCAATATATAATCCATAAGCATGATTGAAAGACTTCCCAGTGGAGGGAGAGCCGCTCCCAGGTCAATGCATACTAGATCATCTGTTAATTGGAATTAGTGTTGCAGGATAATTATTTGCTAATGAACTCTACACTCCTGTCAGCAAGACATATTCCCGTCAGTCCTAATCTAAGGATTCTCAGCGAACACTGCTAGCCTGACACACTGCACAGAAACTCCCATCATTCAGAGCGTGTACAGGTGACTGGGGATGATGGGACTCGGGGGGCTGCCCTCTAACCTGGCTCAATAGGCTGGACCCTAATCACTTTGTACTTAATTACCACAGGGCAAAGGCAATGGTATCAGTCTATATAAATATCAGTTCCAGCTGCCAGTGAGATCACCCAGATTTGGGGGACACGTAAGGAAGCCCCGATCTTCCTCCGAATATGTCCAATGCAGACACAATATCATGGATATTAATGGGCCACAACGTGACTATTTGTGAAATTCGGCTTAAGTGTCCAAACTGATCCATTTCAGTCCAGATAGATGTATAGTGGGCAGACCCTATAGAACTTAAAATATTTATATTTAAAATGCCTGTACTTAATGCAATTTTTCTAACATTATATATTTTTTGCTGACAATTGGCGTTTAATTTGCTCGGTACCAACCAGCAAGATGTAGGGAATATCCATGTAAAATAATGTACACCCTGTATACGGGACCTTTACAGGCCTGACACTGAACCAGCTTCAATTTCCCTGCGGATATTGATTCCTGGAAAACTTTTAATTCCCACTAAAAAAGGTTTATATCATCAAAACTCCTGAACCATGAAGCAGTCACTACCCAGGAGGCTGGAGAGCAGTGTGAACAAGTGCATTAAATTCCCACAATACAGAGGATTTCTATTTCTGAACTAGGGGAGCAGAGACTTTAATAATAAATACAGCCACACAGAAATCCTAAACTCACAGTACGACCACCACTGCAAGGGATTCTGGGTAGGCATACGCAAATAAGGTTAACAATAATCCTCTTTTAACCTCTATATCCACTTTATACATAGACTCCTTGGAGAAAATGTCAGCTGTACTAGACAGTCTGTACACATAGCCCGGGACAGAGATGCAGAGTCAGATAACCTCTCATGCACGGCTGTACTAGACAGTCTATACACATAGCACGGGACAGAGGTGCAGAGTCAGATAACCTCTCATGCACAGCTGTACTAGACAGTCTATATACATAGCCCAGGACAGAGGTGCAGAGTCAGATAACCTCTCATGCACGGCTGTACTAGACAGTCTGTACACATAGCCCAGGACAGAGGTACAGAGTCAGATAACCTCTCATGCACAGCTGTACTAGACAGTCTATACACATAGCCTGGGACAGAGGTGCAGAGTCAGATAACCTCTCATGCACGGCTGTACTAGACAGTCTGTACACATAGCCCGGGACAGAGGTGCAGAGTCAGATAACCTCTCATACACAGCTGTATTAGACAGTCTGTACACATAGCCCGGGACAGAGGTGCAGAGTCAGATAACCTCTCATGCACAGCTGTACTAGACAGTCTATACACATAGCCCGGGACAGAGGTGCAGAGTCAGATAACCTCTCATGCACAGCTGTACTAGACAGTCTATACACATAGCCCGGGACAGAGGTGCAGAGTCAGATAACCTCTCATGCACGGCTGTACTAGACAGTCTATACACATAGCCCAGGACAGAGGTGCAGAGTCAGATAACCTCTCATGCACGGCTGTACTAGACAGTCTATACACATAGCCAAGGACAGAGGTGCAGAGTCAGATAACCTCTCATGCACGGCTGTACTAGACAGTCTATACACATTGCCCAGGACAGAGGTGCAGAGTCAGATAACCTCTCATGCACAGCTTTACTAGACAGTCTATACACATAGCCCGGGACAGAGGTGCAGAGTCAGATAACCCCTCATGCACAGCTGTACTAGACAGTCTATACACATAGCCCGGGACAGAGGTGCAGAGTCAGATAACCTCTCATGCACGGCTGTACTAGACAGTCTGTACACATAGCCTGGGACAGAGGTGCAGAGTCAGATAACCTCACATGCACAGCTGTACTAGACAGTCTATACACATAGCCCGGGACAGAGGTGCAGAGTCAGATAACCTCTCATGCACGGCTGTACTAGACAGTCTATACACATAGCCCAGGACAGAGGAGCAGAGTCAGATAACCTCTCATGCACAGCTGTACTAGACAGTCTGTACACATAGCCCGGGACAGAGGTGCAGAGTCAGATAACCTCTCATGCACAGCTGTACTAGACAGTCTATACACATAGCCCAGGACAGAGGTGCAGAGTCAGATAACCTCTCATGCACAGCTGTACTAGACAGTTTATCCACATAGCCCAGGACAGAGGTGCAGAGTCAGATAACCTCTCATGCACAGCTGTACTAGACAGTCTATACACATAGCCCAGGACAGAGGTGCAGAGTCAGATAACCTCACATGCACGGCTGTACTAGACAGTCTGTACAGATAGCCCGGGACAGAGGTGCAGAGTCAGATAACCTCTCATGCACGGCTGTACTAGACAGTCTATACACATAGCCCGGGACAGAGGTGCAGAGTCAGATAACCTCTCATGCACAGCTGTACTAGACAGTCTATACACATAGCCCGGGACAGAGGTGCAGAGTCAGATAACCTCTCATGCACGGCTGTACTAGACAGTCTATACACATAGCCCAGGACAGAGGTGCAGAGTCAGATAACCTCTCATGCACAGCTGTACTAGACAGTCTGTACACATAGCCCAGGACAGAGGTGCAGAGTCAGATAACCTCTCATGCACAGCTGTACTAGACAGTCTGTACACATAGCATGGGACAGAGGTGCAGAGTCAGATAACCTCTCATGCACAGCTGTACTAGACAGTCTATACACATAGCCCAGGACAGAGTTGCAGAGTCAGATAACCTCTCATGCACGGCTGTACTAGACAGTCTGTACACATAGCCTGGGACAGAGGTGCAGAGTCAGATAACCTCTCATGAACGGCTGTACTAGACAGTCTATACACATAGCCCAGGACAGAGGTGCAGAGTCAGATAACCTCTCATGCACGGCTGTACAGACAGTCTATACACATAGCCCAGGACAGAGGTGCAGAGTCAGATAACCTCTCATGCACGGCTGTACTAGACAGTCTATACACATAGCCCAGGACAGAGGTGCAGAGTCAGATAACCTCTCATGCACAGCTGTACTAGACAGTCTATACACATAGCCCAGGACAGAGGTGCAGAGTCAGATAACCTCTCATGCACAGCTGTACTAGACAGTCTATACACATAGCCCGGGACAGAGGAGCAGAGTCAGATAACCTCTCATGCACAGCTGTACTAGACAGTCTATACACATAGCCCGGGACAGAGGTGCAGAGTCAGATAACCTCTCATGCACGGCTGTACTAGACAGTCTATACACATAGCCCAGGACAGAGGTGCAGAGTCAGATAACCTCTCATGCACAGGTGTACTAGACAATGCAAACCTTCTAATCTAAAGCAGAGAAAAATAAAAACTAAATTTCAGAACTTACATATCCAATCTTCTCTGCGGAGGCAGCAGTATTGTCTCTCCAAAGATTTCTGCTTCCTGCCCTTAAACTGGTTCATGTCATGTATGGGATAGGTATAAGGCTATCCTAGATATAAGATAAGGTCAGGGACTAATGAAAGTATTACTTTACTGAGAGGGTAGTGGATGTATGGAATAGTCTTCCAGTAGAAGTGGTAGAGGTTAATACAGTGAAGGAGTTTAAGCATGCGTGGGATAGGTATAAGGCTATCCTAGATATAAGATAAGGTCAGGGACTAATGAAAGTATTACATTACTGAGAGGGTAGTGGATGTATGGAATAGTCTTCCAGTAGAAGTGGTAGAGGTTAATACAGTGAAGGAGTTTAAGCATGCATGGGATAGGTATAAGGCTATCCTAGATATAAGATAAGGCCAGGGACTAATGAAAGTATTACATTACTGAGAGGGTAGTGGATGCATGGAATAGTCTTCCAGTACAAGTGGTAGAGGTTAATACAGTGAAGGAGTTTAAGCATGCATGGGATAGGTATAAGGCTATCCTAGATATAAGATAAGGCCAGGGACTAATGAAAGTATTACATTACTGAGAGGGTAGTGGATGCATGGAATAGTCTTCCAGTAGAAGTGGTCGAGGTTAATACAGTGAAGGAGTTTAAGCATGCATGGGATAGGTATAAGGCTATCCTAGATATAAGATAAGGCCAGGGACTAATGAGAGTATTACATTACTGAGAGGGTAGTGGATGTATGGAATAGTCTTCCAGTAGAAGTGGTAGAGGTTAATACAGTGAAGCAGTTTAAGCATGCATGGGATAGGTATAAGGCTATCCTAGATATAAGATAGGGCCAGGGACTAATGACAGTATTACATTACTGAGAGGGTAGTGTATGTATGGAATAGTCTTCCAGTAGAAGTGGTAGAGGTTAATACAGTGAAGGTTTAGGTATGCGTGGGATAGGTATAAGGCTATCCTAGATATAAGATAAGGCCAAGGACTAATGAAAGTATTACATTACTGAGAGGGTAGTGGATGTATAGAATAGTCTTCCAGTAGAAGTGGTAGAGGTTAATACAGTGAGGGAGTTTAAGCATGTATGGGATAGGTATAAGGCCATCCTAGATATAAGATAAGGCCAGGGACTAATGAAAGTATTACATTACTGAGAGGGTAGTGGATGCATGGAATAGTCTTCCAGTAGAAGTGGTAGAGGTTAATACACTGAAGGTTTAGGTATGCATGGGATAGGTATAAGGCTAAGGTAATAACTCAGTATGTATGTAGTGTTAAGATCCTGTTGTCCGGAATTTCCATCATTTAGTTCCATGCTGCAGGGTAACTGAGGACAGGATCTATAATATAATATCTGGAGCCTTTCTCCTTGGGTTCTCGGTAATAGATTACATTAATCGTGCGTACGTGGCCCTTCCAACCGCGTGACTTTCCGTCTGGCGCTCTTTGGTCTCCGACCTCTTAATTTATCACAATGATGAAGCGGAAGAGGCTGTGTAATGAGGATGACCCCCTCAATCTGTCCAACCTCTGGCGCTAAGCAACCTGCTTCTTCGCCGTGTGATAAGTGCAGAGCCAGCGAGACAGAGCGCGCTGCAATCGTAAAGCAGCCGTTAGCTGGAAGGTTTTTATTGGGGAACAAGGAGAAAAGGTCGAGGAATCAACGCCGATCTTGTCTGTCCTCAGAACTGACTAATGTCACATTAGAGAAACTAAAAGCACAAACACATGGTAATTACTCGGCGGACGCACGTTTCACCGGCGCCAGACCTTACAGGCGATGATGCATTATATGGAAAATGGGAAATATATTACACACAACGAGACTCTGGGAGTTAGGAAGCATCGTACAGGTGATCAGTAATCACTGTGAAAACCAAACAGTGGGATCAATGAAATGACAAGCGAACGACTGGAATTAAAAGTCCCGTCTTTGGAGCTCAGCTATTACTGCCTGATCTCTGCAGTTGGTAAATAATTGGACAGGTATTATGGGCAATGTCTAAGGGACACTCCAGGCACAAAAATCATTGCAATACTTTTAAAACTTACTTTTTTTTCCCTGGATGGATCATGTGCACCTCTTCAGAGCCAATCACAGGGTGCACACGTACCCCCAACACACAAGTGCACAGTATGAAAGACCCATCTACCTGCTCAATACTGTGCACTTCATATCCAGGGGGGAGAGGAAGAGATGAGCGGATCCAGACATGGATTCTCCTATTATCTTTCCATCGTGCATTAGACAGAACAAGTTGGAGTCTGTTCAGTTCTGGCGGGTACTGAATTCTGGGGTAAAGTTCTAACAGGGATGTAATCAGCAGGGACAGTCTATTGGTTTCCATGGTGACTCTGGGGTAAAGTTCTAACAGGGATGTAATCAGCAGGGACAGTCTATTGGTTTCCATGGTGACTCTGGGGTAAAGTTCTAACAGGGATGTAATCAGCAGGGACAGTCTATTGGTTTCCATGGTGACTCTGGGGTAAAGTTCTAACAGGGATGTAATCAGCAGGGACAGTCTATTGGTTTCCATGGTGACTCTGGGGTAAAGTTCTAACAGGGATGTAATCAGCAGGGACAGTCTATTGGTTTCCATGGTGACTCTGGGGTAAAGTTCTAACAGGGATGTAATCAGCAGGGACAGTCTATTGGTTTCCATGGTGACTCTGGGGTAAAGTTCTAACAGGGATGTAATCAGCAGGGACAGTCTATTGGTTTCCATGGTGACTGCTCCATTTTTATAAATGTAGTCCCTGAATTGACTTGGGGGATGTGTAATTATCTGCAAATCAGAGCAATGGGATAATAACAGTTAGGGCTGGAAAGCTACAGAATGCGCAATCACTACAGATACACAACAAATAGCAAAGAGTATCCGACTCCGTCTCCTAAACTGAGTGGCTGACACGGCCCCAGACTGGACCTGATTATACCCTGGATTCTGCCAGGAACATTTTTTTGTGTTTTTTGCATTTAAAAATCATCCTAAAATTCAGTTTTCCTGTAAATGTCTTATATATTTATGTCTCCAGCCAATCCTTACACAGCTCTGGAAAATTATGTGAGTTTTTCCATTTTATTGCACTGGCTCTTATAATTTCCAAGAAACTCATGTTGCGGGTGGGGGGCTTTGGCTTTGGGGGCAGCGAGGGGGTGGGGGGGGGGGGGGGCATTACAGGAGACACATTTTCATTAGCTTTATATAAGTGGCCCCATGTTCTACACCCTAAGAGTTCAATTACCAAGATTATATTCAAATGCTTTTTATCCAAGCTTCAAACGGGAATAAGTTAAAAGCACCTGTGCCGTTTCTCCATCTCTTCACTGGCGCTTGCTATTCGATAAAAGGATCATTAAGATCTGTATTCTCTTGGAAGACATTGCTCTGCATTAATTAGAAACAGAGGAGCAGAAGTGTTTACTTTAAGGAAACGTCCAAAGCCTGGACATACTATTCCAATGTCACTCACTGATTGCTACCACGGATTTACACACAGTCCACGTCCGAAGCCTGGAAATACTATTCCAATGTCACTCACTGATTGCTACCACTGATTTACACACAGTCCACGTCCGAAGCGTGGACATACTATTCCAATGTCACTCACTGATTGCTACCACGGATTTACACACAGTCCACGTCCGAAGCCTGGAAATACTATTCCAATGTCACTCACTGATTGCTACCACGGATTTACACACAGTCCACGTCCGAAGCGTGGACATACTATTCCAATGTCACTCACTGATTGCTACCACTGATTTACACACAGTCCACGTCCGAAGCGTGGACATACTATTCCAATGTCACTCACTGATTGCTACCACTGATTTACACACAGTCCACGTCCGAAGCGTGGACATACTATTCCAAGGTCGCTCACTGATTGCTACCACTGATTTACACACAGTCCACGTCCGAAGCCTGGACATACTATTCCAATGTCACTCACTGATTGCTACCACTGATTTACACACAGTCCACGTCCGAAGCGTGGACATACTATTCCAAGGTCGCTCACTGATTGCTACCACTGATTTACACACAGTCCACGTCCGAAGCCTGGACATACTATTCCAATGTCACTCACTGATTGCTACCACTGATTTACACACAGTCCACGTCCGAAGCGTGGACATACTATTCCAATGTCACTCACTGATTGCTACCACTGATTTACACACAGTCCACGTCCGAAGCCTGGACATACTATTCCAATGTCACTCACTGATTGCTACCACTGATTTACACACAGTCCACGTCCGAAGCCTGGAAATACTATTCCAAGGTCACTCACGGATTGCTACCACGGATCTACACACAGTCCACGTCCGAAGCCTGGAAATACTATTCCAAGGTCACTCACGGATTGCTACCACGGATTTACACACAGTCCACAGACGGTTTGTGTACTGAATGGGTTCTAAAGCGGCAGTCTAGAGCGATACAGAGTAAAGAGGACTCATTAATGTACTTTATTTGTATTCTTTCATTAAAGCATTTGTGTTTCAGTTGCTCACCCTTTATGCGATCGTTCAATTAAACAGAACTTAATTATTTGTATACAGTTTAAATCTATGTTAAACATCTTCCAAATGTTAATGCATATTAAAGTACATGCACATTTTGCATTGCTTAAAATAAAAAATAAAACGTACAGTTAGATAAATTTGCGAAATTACATCAGTTTGCAAGAAGCAAGGACTGCCCACACTAGCTGAGTAAAAGTTATTTCCTTTTTTATTTTGGCTGAACGGAATTTCCTGTCTCTCCAGTGATGTCATCAGACAATGTGTTGCACTGTTAATAAATCCTACTGTGTACAAGAGAACGTTTATTACATTCCACACAATGTATTCTATTCGAGCAGCACAGGAAGTGACTAAATGAACCAATAATTTATATCCTCCGTGTCTATATAAATCAGTGCTGCCGCACCTGCAGTAAACATGCAGAGTAATCACTGAGGAGGGCTTGAGTCAAATATTTAAAATGTTATTATACAGAATGCCTGCATCAAATCGCACTGGGATGAAAGCCTGTGCATTATACAAGCAGTGATCTCCATCTTGCACCACAGTGAGTTTGGGGATTGGACTGTCCTTTTAATATCAGACGCTATTGTTCTTGGATTGCAATCGTGTTTCCATGTGGACTGATGTGGCTCTGAGAAAACTCTCTCTTCCCTGATTATGCCACGAGCTAAGGCAGATCATTGATTACTGCAGCTCCTGAGGTTATAGTATATGTTTTTGGTAAACAGAGCGTCGCACTGGGGATAGAAATAGAATCTCACCCACAATCTGCTTCTGTAAATGCCGCAAGAGCTAGAGGGGACACCTGGGGGCCACACACTCTATATTACTTCATGCGTCTTTCTGCACATCCACTGAGAAAAATCCCATAAATATCCGGCAAGTGGGAATACCAAATCCCAAGCTGTTTCCTGCCCGGTGCTGTATTTAGCAGAAATGAAAACACACACACTGTCCTTGGCGATGAAGCCGACGTTGTCCTTGGTGGAATCATTACATGTCGTCAGCTTCATGCAATTTAAACTTGGTGAAGAGCAGGATTCAGTGTCCTGTATCACGTCAGTCCACGAACCAAACAGGTCCGAGCTTTTATCGCTTTTAGCAAATTAGTTTCAACCGAGATACAAACATTGCAAGAAAGGCAAGGTCACCATCCCACCATAGCATCAACAAACTAATAATAAAACAACAAACCCGTCTCTGGGAATGATTGGGGGGATTCAGAGTCCGAAAAAATCCTATTAACAACCAGCGATGCGGAAGAACAAGAGAAAATATCCAAAGCGTTTGCTCAGAGTAGAAAGCGGCGCTTGTAATACGTGTACCCTCATACACGCGAGGACCGGGGGGCTGCGGCGGGGTTCAAAATAACATGATAAATCAGCAAATAAAAAATCATCATACAAAGCAGCAGCCAGGGAGAGCAGCTCAGGGGCCAGTCTAATTACTTAGGATTACAGGAGCCAGTCTAATTACTTAAAATTGCAGGAGCCAGTCTAATTACTTAGGATTGCAGGAGCCAGTCTAATTACTTAGGATTGCAGGAGCCAGTCTAATTACTTAGGATTGCAGGAGCCAGTCTAATTACTTAGGATTGCAGGAGCCAGTCTAATTACTTAGGATTGCAGGAGCCAGTCTAATTACTTAGGATTGCAGGAGCCAGTCTAATTACTTAGGATTGCAGGAGCCAGCCTATTTACTGTAGGAGGCAGTGCTAAGGACTGTAGGAGCCAGCCTATTTACTGTAGGAGGCAGGGCTAAGGACTGTAGGAGCCAGCCTATTTACTGTAGGAGGCAGTGCTAAGGACTGTAGGAGCCAGCCTATTTACTGTAGGAGGCAGGGCTAAGGACTGTGGGAGCCAGCCTATTTACTGTAGGAGGCAGTGCTAAGGACTGTAGGAGCCAGCCTATTTACTGTAGGAGGCAGGGCTAAGGACTGTAGGAGCCAGCCTATTTACTTAGGTTTGTAGCAGCCAATTAGAGCCTTGCCTGTGTCTCTGTCCCATTCTTACACCTCTGCAATACAACAACTAGAAAATAAACTAGTAAGAGCGCACAAGCACTCTTACCTCCTGAACGACACTTGAGCCACGCACAGACATACTTCAAATGCAAATGCTCTCAGGGCCGGCGACGAACAAAAGAACATTACAAACAAAATCAATTTCCACCAAAGATCTTCTGACACTTTCTGTAGCATCAAATATTCTGATTTTATAACTTCACAAATGGAAGGTGTGCCCGGGAAAACACAGGGCAGAGCATAGGGCCACACAGGGCAGAGCACAGGGCCACACAGGGCAGAGCACGGGGTTACACAGGGCAGAGCACGGGGTTACACAGGGCAGAGCACAGGGTTACACAGGGCAGAGCACGGGGTCACACAGGGCAGAGCACGGGGTCACACAGGGCAGAGCATGGGGTTACACAGGGTCACACAGGGCAGAGCACGGGGTCACACAGGGCAGAGCACGGGGTCACACAGGGCAGAGCACGGGGTCACACAGGGCAGAGCATGGGGTTACACAGGGTCACACAGGGCAGAGCACAGGGTTACACAGGGCCACACAGGGCAGAGCACGGGGTCACACAGGGCAGAGCACGGGGTCACACAAGGCAGAGCACAGGGTTACACAGGGCAGAGCACGGGGTCACACAGGGCAGAGCACAGGGTTACACAGGGCAGAGCACGGGGTCACACAGGGTCACACAGGGCAGAGCACGGGGTCACACAGGGCAGAGCACAGGGTCACACAGGGTCACACAGGGCAGAGCACAGGGTCACACAGGGTCACACAGGGCAGAGTACGGGGTCACACAGGGTCATACAGGGCAGAGCACGGGGTCACACAGGGCAGAGCACAGGGTTACACAGGGCAGAGCACGGGGTCACACAGGGTCACACAGGGCAGAGCACGGGGTCACACAGGGCAGAGTACGGGGTCACACAGGGTCACACAGGGCAGAGTACGGGGTCACACAGGGTCACACAGGGCAGAGCACAGGGTCACACAGGGTCACACAGGGCAGAGCACGGGGTCACACAGGGCAGAGTACGGGGTCACACAGGGTCACACAGGGCAGAGTACGGGGTCACACAGGGTCACACAGGGCAGAGCACAGGGTCACACAGGGTCACACAGGGCAGAGCACGGGGTCACACAGACAATGCAGTTTTTTCAGGTCAGTCAAATTCTGAATTTCCTGCCTTAAAGTGCCACTAAGTGTTTCGCTTAACCCTACGCAAGCCAGGGGATTGGGGGAAGGAAGGCAAATAATAAATAGGGTTAAATTACTTTCCAGACAGAGAGGAGCAGCAGCTAGAAGGTTACACACATTAAGTGACATTTTTTAAATTGACGGTCCAATTACTTATAAACATTTAGCGCTGGAGGAATTACATCTGCTTTTATTAAATCACATTTTTAAAACAGCAATTTAAAAAATGACAGTTTATTGACTGTACCGTTAACTACAGTAAAGTATTGAGCGAGATTTAAAAAGAAACTGCAAGAAAATAAAACACTAGATTTCAACTCCCATCACTCAGTGTAACACCGGTTACAGGCTGCAGCAAGCAGGCAGAGGTGTGCACGTTACCTGAGCAGGCAGAGGTGTGCACGTTACCTGAGCAGGCAGAGGTGTGCACGTTACCTGAGCAGGCAGAGGTGTGCACGTTACCTGAGCAGGCAGAGGTGTGCACGTTACCTGAGCAGGCAGAGGTGTGCACGTTACCTGAGCAGGCAGAGGTGTGCACGTTACCTGAGCAGGCAGAGGTGTGCACGTTACCTGAGCAGGCAGAGGTGTGCACGTTACCTGAGCAGGCAGAGGTGTGCACCTTACCTGAGCAGGCAGAGGTGTGCACGTTACCTGAGCAGGCAGAGGTGTGCACGTTACCTGAGCAGGCAGAGGTGTGCACGTTACCTGAGCAGGCAGAGGTGTGCACGTTACCTGAGCAGGCAGAGGTGTGCACGTTACCTGAGCAGGCAGAGGTGTGCACGTTACCTGAGCAGGCAGAGGTGTGCACGTTACCTGAGCAGGCAGAGGTGTGCACGTTACCTGAGCAGGCAGAGGTGTGCACGTTACCTGAGCAGGCAGAGGTGTGCACGTTACCTGAGCAGGGAGAGGTGTGCACGTTACCTGAGCAGGCAGAGGTGTGCACGTTACCTGAGCAGGCAGAGGTGTGCACGTTACCTGAGCAGGCAGAGGTGTGCACGTTACCTGAGCAGGCAGAGGTGTGCACGTTACCTGAGCAGGCAGAGGTGTGCACGTTACCTGAGCAGGCAGAGGTGTGCACGTTACCTGAGCAGGCAGAGGTGTGCACGTTACCTGAGCAGGCAGAGGTGTGCACGTTACCTGAGCAGGCAGAGGTGTGCACGTTACCTGAGCAGGCAGAGGTGTGCACGTTACCTGAGCAGGCAGAGGTGTGCACGTTACCTGAGCAGGGAGAGGTGTGCACGTTACCCGAGCAGGCAGAGGTGTGCACCTTACCCGAGCAGGCAGAGGTGTGCACGTTACCCGAGCAGGCAGAGGTGTGCACGTTACCTGAGCAGGCAGAGGTGTGCACGTTACCTGAGCAGGCAGAGGTGTGCACGTTACCTGAGCAGGCAGAGGTGTGCACGTTACCTGAGCAGGCAGAGGTGTGCACGTTACCTGAGCAGGCAGAGGTGTGCACGTTACCTGAGCAGGGAGAGGTGTGCACGTTACCTGAGCAGGCAGAGGTGTGCACGTTACCTGAGCAGGCAGAGGTGTGCACGTTACCTGAGCAGGCAGAGGTGTGCACGTTACCTGAGCAGGGAGAGGTGTGCACGTTACCCGAGCAGGCAGAGGTGTGCACCTTACCCGAGCAGGCAGAGGTGTGCACGTTACCTGAGCAGGCAGAGGTGTGCACGTTACCTGAGCAGGCAGAGGTGTGCACGTTACCTGAGCAGGCAGAGGTGTGCACCTTACCTGAGCAGGCAGAGGTGTGCACGTTACCTGAGCAGGCAGAGGTGTGCACGTTACCTGAGCAGGCAGAGGTGTGCACGTTACCTGAGCAGGGAGAGGTGTGCACGTTACCTGAGCAGGCAGAGGTGTGCACGTTACCTGAGCAGGCAGAGGTGTGCACGTTACCTGAGCAGGCAGAGGTGTGCACGTTACCTGAGCAGGGAGAGGTGTGCACGTTACCTGAGCAGGCAGAGGTGTGCACGTTACCTGAGCAGGGAGAGGTGTGCACGTTACCTGAGCAGGCAGAGGTGTGCACGTTACCTGAGAAGGCAGAGGTGTGCACGTTACCTGAGCAGGCAGAGGTGTGCACGTTACCTGAGCAGGCAGAGGTGTGCACGTTACCTGAGCAGGCA